>VWZF01001835.1:132865-222262 GCA_013396755.1 Sclerurus mexicanus | reverse complement strand
GGTTGCGGGGCCGGGGCCGGTGTCGGGCCCCGGTGCCCTCCAGGCCCGGCCCGGGCGGCAGCGCAGGGCCGGCTCCGCAACACGGCGGGCGCTGCTGCAGGACCTTGCCGTGGGCTCCCCGTGGGCGGGCGGTGGGCCGTGGGTGCCCAGGGCGGCGCCCTCCGCGCTCGGGCCCCGGTGAGAAGGCACGGGCAGCGCGGCCTTGCTGGTGCGGGATTTCCCTTTGCCGTCGCACCAATTAGCGCTTGTCATGGCAATCCAGAAGCTGGTCCAGAGGCCCCAAGGGTTTCCCAGCCAAGCCTGGGGTCACTGGCATGAAAAAGGTGAGGTGAGGTTAACTCCTGCCTTCCGGGTCCTTCACGGCTAGTCCAGACACCGTAATTAAGCCCATTATGTTCCCCACAGGATCCCAGCTCCAAAGGTTCAGGGGAGTGCGCAGGGCATACAGATTCCACATCTCTGAGGTAATCTATGTAATTTAAGGAAATACGTATTGTTCAAGTTCCATATGCAGGCCCGGGACCCTGCAATGGATTCAATTATTGAAGGGTTCACACACCCTTACTCCCTAACCGCTGCCATAACTCCTCAGGAGCACTGCTTTCCCTCCCACTTTAATGTTTCACCTGAAAGATTGTGGACATCTTAGGCACTGAACCTGGAACCTCCAAAGTCTGACAACTCCAGTATCAAGATCTGTAAGGCTGAAACTATCCCTGTTTTCATTGTTTCCTTGTGTATCTCAGAACACGGGGATTTTGTTAAACAAAACTGCTTTTTAGTCAAGAATCATGAATTTGCAAGCCAAGCAGGTGAGTCCTGAGTAATTGAACATTCACATGCCCCTGTCAACGTGACTGTTCAGGTGCATAGGGTGTGCAGAGATGTGTAGTGTTTTGTCAGCTTGTGCTCCATTGACCACTGGTGTTCCTTAAGGAAATTACTGTGGGAAACAAACACTGCAGGAGCGCATACTTTTTTTCCCCCTTATAAAAGCAAGCAAGTAAAGAAAGAAAAATTTTTATAGTGAATGAAAACTGTCTTGGCAGCATTGACATGTCAGAATTTCAGCTTCTTTTGCAGCCTTCTTCCTTTGGAAAATGTTAGGGTGACATAAATCAACAAAGCCTGTGAAAAACACTGAACTGTTCTAAACGTTTAGCCAGTGGGACAATGCCAAATTCAGATTTTTGAAGCTATCCATCATTACCTGTACCTGTCTGTACCTGTTCCCATCAAAGACAGTGGGAAAGCTTCCTTCTCTTTCTCAAGTGCTGGCATTTGTTCTAGCTGTCCAGTTGTTTCACACCTTTACTCCAATGTACAGAGACACTTGAACATGTTGCGTTCGTATTTAGGTAATATATGCGATTCTTGCTACTTTTGCAAAGTGATCAAAAATTCAAGAGGAAGATCTTTGTGTATATGTTGCTCCAGGGAATTATTGAACAATCTACTAAAATGAAAATGGATTTGAAGTAACTAAGCCTTGTACTACGGTTCCCAGAGTGCACAGCAAAGGGCCTCAATTACCTGGAAAAAGCGAGCTTGTCTTATCTTGAGTGTTGGCAAGGGCAGTGATTCACTAGTAGGTGGCAACAGTCATTAAGCTGCCAGTTTAAACATCCAAAGAAAAGAAAAATTAGAAACAAAGGATTTTGAACTTATTTTATCATAGTAGTCAATAATATATACAGTGCATATGTGAACTATGAAACAAGAGAGAATCTGAGAAACAAAGGCAGAAAAAGATGACATGGGCAGGAACTTCTCGTTTTGTAATTTTGAAAACCACTCATGCAGTCAGGGAATACTGTGCCCTTAGAAAAATGTAATGTATATTTAGTGCTAGTAATAAATGAAGCTGTTTTAAATTAAGCAAGGTAAATCAATTCAGAAAATTAATCCATTTGTCTTTGCAGCTTTTTTTATCAAAATGCTCAATAAAACATTTTTAAATTGATTATATTATGAATCCTAAAATGTTTATATGCTGCACTTCAAAGTCCACGACAGAAGGTCCTTCTTCCCACGGGGAGATTTTGCTCTCTTCAGAAATCTCAAGGACCGATTCTGTATCTCATATGAACACTGCAAGCGCTGTCAGCCCCTAATCCCAGGGGTCTCTTCATAGTTAGTTTTAGGTTGAGAGTGCATTGTGACTGTACATAGGCAAATACAAAACCCTCCTTCACAGGTTTGGCTAGACTATATCTGTCCTAACTAAGCTTATATCAAAATAAGAGGTGTCCCACTCCTCTACCCTGTTATCTCCACATGTAGCAAGGGACTTCTGCTGACCCTTGTTTGGCATTAGCATTAGTGTAAATGCACATTCAGCAGGATTAGGGGACTGATTGGACTGAAACTCCTTAAAAAAGAGTAACACCACACACATGCTTTAATTCTGAGCTGGAATAATTTCCTTGTCCAGTTTTCCATATAGCTGCACAAGGAAGGTGGTTATGGAAAGGCAGGCCCTTTCCCTGGCAGCTTGGATATAGGTCAGCCTGAGGGGATGGTGTTGAGGAGGGGGAAGCATGGCTGCAGAGAAAAGTTCTTGTAAAACTAGACCCTCAAGCTCTCTCTTTGGCTAATGAGATTAGTTTCCTTCACAAGACTACCACAGTAGTCTGGGTGAGTTGCGAGTGGAGGAAAGGAAGTTGTGTAGAGATCTGTAGACCATTCTTTGGGATGTTACGGCTTGATTCTAATGCTGTCATTTTCAGTCTCTGATTATTTTAAATCAGATAAACATGGATTTACAGATTCAAGTACAAACATATGTTGTTTAAAATATGTATTCACTTCAGGCAAAAGACACACCCAGAAGCTGTCTAAGTATGTTGTGGGGTTTTTTTCTTCATATTATTAATGCACTGAAATCTGGCTGCTTTCAAGTAACCTACCCCAGAAAAGGTCAACCCTAGATCAGACTGGGTTTAGTAGAGTATTTAAAATAATTTACCTATTTCTAAGTTAAGCAAAACCAAATTAAGATACTATATATTTTCTGTTCTCAGTTCAAATTAAAATATATTTTATAAAAGAAGAGTTTGATTAATCTAAATACAGATTTTAATTCAGTTTTCAAAGGAGTCTTAAGCCACTACATCAGACAAATACATATAGTTGTATGTAGTTACATATAGTTAAATCTGCCAAATTTATGTCAGAAGATCAAGAGGAGTGAACAGTTGCATTTACTAAATGATTTTGTCCATTAAGGTCACCTCAGGAATTAAAATCTCCTTGTACTCCTGGATCACCTTGTACTCCAAATCTGTGTCCAGTATTCATTTCATATTTTCCACTTTTCATGGGTAAATAAAGTGATTTGTGTAGAATTCAGCAGCAAAAAGTATAGGCAAAGGAGAACAACATTGCTTATACTTTGACACATCTCAGTTCTGATAGAGTGATACAGAAACTAGTGGCCCATCTATTTACTTTACTATCAGTAAATGAGCCAATAGGAGTATTGGCAGTATTAACCTATTTATTCCTAGACTTTCACAGTTATTCCTAAACTTTCATATTTTATTTCCAGTCAAAGAAGATGTTTAAGGCTGTCTGGAAGAAGGAAATGAAGAGTTCATCCTCTCAAGATCATTACTCCCTATTGCAAATTCTACAATTTATCCCTTAATTTTTTATTTTTTTTTTAAGGCTAACAAAACTTCTTACTAAAGCCACAGCTGGAGGGAGAGATAAGCTAGTGAGACCCATCCTGCTTAAAAAACAAAAGTGGAGCAGGACATGCCTTTTGTGGAGGTTACTTGCATATGTGGAATAACTTGCAATAGGCAAGAGAAAGTTTTGCCTCAGGCACCTGTCTGAAGTTACTAGAGTCCCACAAAAACTCCCTATTGGATGCAGAAGACCCTTTTCACTTCTTTGCTTTGTGTGTAAGCAAGAATCCCATACAATATTGTGGAATATTTTTCATGGAAATTACTCTAAATGCAGAGCTTTCCCACCCTCCTTCTGTCCATTTGGTATAGCAATTCATATTTAGTTTATAGTAGCACTGAGACTTGATGACCATTTATTTCAATCCCTGTGATTAACCATTGCAATTTCACTTGCATTTGAGGAAAGTAATTGTGAATCTCCTACCAGTGTGTCATAAGTCTGTGGTGAATATTCCAAGGTGCACACAGAAATTTATTTTTGGTAGTAATTATACTTGACTTTATGTGATCCAACAGTGAAACCATGAAAATCAAATTATGCATGATTGAATGCAATGAGTACAACCAGAAAAACCATATGAACTCTTTCTGAAAACTTTGCCTAGGGCAGAAAATGTTCAGCTTTTATAGAATTCATCCAAACAGTGAGTGTTTGCCTCCATTACAAATAAACTTAAAACATCCTAAGGCAATCCACATTAGTGACGATTGCTAATGTCTTCAAGTCATGTCCTGTGTGGGGCTAAGTGGGAAGTTAAGTGCATGATTGGAAGGACAATTAAACAATCAACATCTACAATACTGTAACTTCAAAGAGGAAACAGGAAGACTTAGTTTTATGTCATTAAGGAACACTCAAGTTGAAATGTTGTCAATTTGAATAAAAATAAGTAGATGTAATTTCAGGATAGTGCTGCTGTAATAAAACACCTGCCAGGTCTGTAATACCTGTTGTTTTATTTTGGTGTGGGGGGGTTAATTAAGTAAATGTTTTGTGGTAAGAAAGATCAAGAAATGGCCAAAAAGGGAATCTGGAAGAGGTGCTCTGTCAAACCTAGTACTGGCTCTCATAGACATTTCACAGTAATTTCTTCAGCACTTTCCTGGTCCCCTTCCTTGGGGTAGGGGGCTTATGGTGCTTGAAGCTCAAACATATACTGCTTTTTGCAATAGGAAGAAAGAAAAATTTCTGCCAGAAGAGAAAGTGCTTGAAGGCTGTTATTTGCATAGTCAGAGGCCGATTTGGTAAGGTTTCTGTCAATGTGATGTGACCCCCATTGCAAGACCCCGTATTAAGTATTCACCACGTTTAGGTGTATAACTCTCATTGAAGTCAACTTTTTAAAGAATCTAACAGTGAGAAATCCATGGGAGTTAGGTCCTAAATCTTTGAAGAATTTGTGTCTGATTGTCTGTTCCAGGGGGAGAACAAGCTGCAGCTGGGACTCATCTTGTGTAATTTTAGCAATTTGGAAGTTTGCTATCTATTCTAAAGCAGTTGTATTGTCTTCTTCTGTAGTCAGTGGGGGAAGACACATCCAGGGAGTGATTACTACCTTTCTGAAATAGGCAATCAAAGCATTTAGAATGAATCAGTCTCTGGATGATTTTCTCCTTCTCGATTGACTAGAAAAAGCCTTATGACTACTTTAGGCTAGACCCTGGATTGTCAGATGATTCCCAATCTGAGGGTTCAAACATACACATTAAATAACTAAATATGAAAATATAGAAGCATATTTCTCAAATTTTTTTCTAATGTAGCTGCCTTAAATATCATTATAATTTTTTTTCACAAATATGGATAGTGGTTTTTATTATAGCCCTGTTAGAGTTTGATTTGTTTTCTTCTGATGTAACAAGTTTATTAATAATGTATTAGTAGGTGAAATCTTACAAGATTTACTAAAACAAAGAGGAAGTGTGAGCGACTACAGAAGGCTGGTAGCAAGCTCAGGAGGACACAGTTTCCAGCTCTCTCAAAATGAACACCCAGTGTCGCAGTGCAGCAAGCAGCATTTGAGATTTTACACAAAGTTATCCCATTGCCATCATTGGGAAATCAGTGAGTCATAGCAGACTGTAGTGTCGTCTGGACTTGCTCCCCCCGCTTCTGCTTTCTGCTGCCTCTTGCTTTCCCAATTATTATATAAAACAAAATAAGCAAGCACTATCTTAGTAAGAAGTTGGCCTAACACATATTGCACCACTTCCATAGCTGCTCAAGTGGTTACTTGCAATAGCTGTGTTTGCCAGTAAAGTCTAACTCCGCGAGCCGGAGCATCAAAGAGCAGACTGGATCCGACAGCAGCAAATACAGTCTGCAGATCTGGATGGGCTGGGTGCCAGCTACAGCCTAGCAGGAGTTGCAACCAACACCAGCCCTGTGCACCAGCTGGCTAGATTGGTGAACAATGGTCAGCAATATGCTCTTTGCTTTAATCTTATTAATATGGAATCAAGAGAAACTGCAAGGGATACTGGTATGAATCCTGTACGTAGTTCTGACGCTTTTGGAGAACACAAGCAAAACTTTTTGTGGCCTCTTTCACATATCTGACATTCAGGCAACATGGTATGGGAAGTATCTGAAATGCAGATGTTACCTTCCAAATAGCCCTTTTAGCTGCCGGTGAACCCTGGGAAGCTGAGGTTTGTCTCTTTCCTAATGGTCATGGCACTTCTTTTGACCCTCAGTACCTTTGTCAAATGGGTTTTCTGCTAGGGTAAGCTAAGAGAATCATCAGCACACATTTCCACAATGTTGTCAGTTGTGTAGTTTCTCCTTTGTTATTTTACCTCCCAGGTTTGAAGCCTAGTCTTCTCTTCTTAGTAATTTCTCCCTTTCACTGGCCTCTCTGATCTAACAAAGGAAATAGTTAGCAGTGCAGAGAGTTGCACATGCTGACTGTTGAAATACTTTCCTGGTTATGTGCTCTTATGTCCAAAAAGAAACTTTTGGTTCAGGGACTCTCCTTGCAGTTGTATTCTCTATTGCTGCTCAACTTATGGAGACGAAATAAATAGGATAAAAGGGTGCAATACATTAGCATTGCTACAAGACAAATAGTTTAGTGTACAGTTCTGTTCTGACTGTACTGACCTCAGCATCAGAAAAAGCAACCTTCTAGAGAGACATTAACAACAGTATCAGCACCCTACCACATCCTCAGTGGATAAGGAGACACAGTGCCACAGTGTGGGGTGTTATATATCTCAGTCCACATGTACAGTGTCAAAATCAAAGCAGTACTGCCACACACACGATCAGGCTGAGCACAAGTCTGGCAGTGGTGGTTAAGAAACCATGGCTTCCATTGAATTGCAGGCACTCAATTATTGAGTTCTCTTTTGAACGACTTATAATAAACAAAGTCTCCATAAGGTTGGCTAAGCTACTGCTACAGTATGAATTTCCCAATTTTGTTACAGAAAGAAAAAAAAAGAAGCTAGAAACTAAAGTAAACAGGAAGAGGTTTGCTGATCATTCTAAAGTTTGGGAAAATTACATCTTATTTTAATTGTAATGAAAAAAAAAATCCACCACAAATCCACCACATTATCCACACTAATATTTTTTGTTCTGATTTTTTGTTAGGAAAAAGCTGCTAATGATAAACACAAAATTACTTTCCTAGAATTTTGATAAAATCATACGTGCCCTTACCGAGTACCACATGTGAGTAATATTTCAGTTATCCCGCTGATGTCACTGAGATGGAATTAAAAGTGCTGAAATTTTCAGTGATGGATATTTCACTGCAGCTGTGAGCAATGTGTACCTCAGAGACTGTAATTCTCCTGGGGCAATGTTAAATCCTTGGACTTGCATCTTATTAGAAAATAATACTATTTAAAAATAGTATCAAAAGAGATCTAACAAAAAAGATTAGCCTTGTGTATATTTCAGTTCATATATAATTTAATCTCATAAATTGTAAATAAATGTGCTTTTTACACACATATGACTGCATGTCATATAAAATACACCATAAAGTATGTTAAAATAAGATCAACAAGAAGAGAGCAGAGTTAAAACTAAACCCATAATCTCCTACATGACTTTTGAAAATATGGCAATGTCTAAGAAATGGCCAGTTAAATATGAAGTAGTAGATTTTTAAGTATAGCTGCCTGAGTTCTTTTGCATTTCTTAAACTTACTCTAATGCTTTCCAAATATTTCATTCTCTAATATAATTTTTCTAAACATGTTTTAAAATTAAGTGTATAGTTAATTATAAAATATGTCAGCACAGTTAACAGAAATGAATAATTCTACCGAAGAAGCTAGTATTGACTACTTTGCAAATGCAAACCATCCTTCATTGTTGTCATCTTTATTTAGTAGCATATACTGATCTCCAGAGCTGAAATGGACTGTTGTAAAACGACCTAATTCAGAAGAGCACTTGAGCATGTAGGAGGTTTGGACATAGAATAGAAAACCCAGAAGGATGGATGGTGAGAACTCTTTCTGACCAGAATCCTTTCGTGAACTAGTATCTGACTGTGTGACTTGTGACAGAGCCAACCTGACTACAGCTGGGGAAAGTCATAGTAGCAAGCATTCTGAGCGTGTTTCCCTGAGCTGTCTCTAACACTACTCCTTCAGCAGATAAGGTGTGCCTGAATAGCCTTTTGACTGTGGCCTGAGGACCTCTCCATACTCATGGACAACTTTTCAAGTGGAGAGGATGAGACAGTGTAGAGCAAACAGAGTATCCCTGTGAATGGATCCTCACACCATGTTCTCAAGCAGCTGTGGCTTCAGATTCTCCCACCCAGCACAGTGCTTGCTCAGACCTGCCCCAACCATCCTTTCCACAGTGTGAGCACAGCTGTTTGTGGTGCCTTAGAGGAAGCCAGATCATTACTTTTTTGTTGGAGTTATCTTTAACCTGGATCTGTTAATTTCTTTGGTTTGTCCTTTGGCCTCACAAAGGATGCCAGGTGTCATGATATGAACCAGGGAACAAGTGGCGAGGCATCAAGGGTCCTGAGTGCACCTCAAGTGGTTGTTACCACTGAAAAGAGCATTTAGAATACACTGTGACCTAAAGAATCTCATTTCATGTGGTGGTATATCCAGTCTTTGGGCACTGAGTCTGAGTCTAGAAATGTCACAGTCCCTTGAACATAAAAAACCTCACTCTGCCTCTTCAAATAAATATTTTTTCCATAGGCATCTTTGACTTGAAGCTTTGCTGTCTCAAATGTTGTCTTCCCTGGTTTAATTTTATGCAACATCAGAATGGATCTATCTGTAGCTTAAACAAAGCTAGTGTAAGATCCTAAAGATAGCATTAAACATCATACTGTCCGGTTTGTCAGAATGCAATTGTGTATTCACACCTGCTCTGTCTCTAGTGTGCACTTTCATTTACTCCAGTGATGCGCAGGTCTGGTATTAATGATTACGAAACCCACAGTACAAGAAAAACAAGCTCATTTTCAGAAGCCTGGCAGACATTCATAATGCCAGTAATTAATTTATAGTGTCTCAAAAACTGAAAAATAGTTGCAAGCAAACCTGACAGTATGCATCAGTGCTTGCACTTTAAGTTCTTCCATTTCTGATGCTGTCTAAAGCTAGTCTGAAGCCACAAAGTTTGCATGCATGCTACAGTTCTTTAATGCACAATTTTGTCCTGGTTTCTTGATTTGAATGCTATGCAGTTAATGCTCAGACCCCCATTTTTATACTGCACCTGTAAATGAATATATACACATAAATGTATTTTATATGTACTTTAACTCTCTGTGCACATGTACTGCATGGGTTTTTGTCAGAAGTGCAATAGGTTCCAAGCACAGCTAGTGCAGCCTTCAACTGAGACTAGCTCTGTCAGCCTCAGGCTCAACAGCTGTCAGGAAAACCTGCAAATCCTGCTGCACCCCACAGATTTCTGTGATTTGCAGTGTTGATAGAAACATCCTCTTTGCTAAGGCTTTAGAAGTTCCCAGATGAGGAACCTTTGCTTCTCTCTTTCAAACTCACCAAATTGTTATACAATGGCAACTTTGAGTCTCTTTGATGCTAAACTTGGAATATGTGTTCTTGCCACACATACAGTAAAAAACACCCATCAAGTAAGGAGGATAACACTGAAGCTAATGGGTGTTTTATTGCATTTCACCACATGAAAGAAAAGGCTAGGCATTTCTCTGCCATCAGAAAGATGCTCTTCTATCCCACAGTTAATAGTACAGTGTTACTTCATATTGTCTATCACTGACCTTAACACAGTCCTACAGTTGCCATGCATTTGGTGAATTATTTTGGGAACATATTTGGTCCCTTCTGGGAAATTAAATAAAGGGCTCAATACACTATCACTAAACCTTTTTTTTTTTCTTTTTCTTTTTCTTTTTTCTTTTTCTTTTTCTTTTTCTTTTTCTTTTTCTTTTTCTTTTTCTTTTTCTTTTTCTTTTTCTTTTTCTTTTTCTTTTTCTTTTTCTTTTTCTTTTTCTTTTTCAATTGATCTGTCACAGGTCAAGTTTTCAGCTGGAAACTTCAGGAAAGACAAAGATAAACACTGGAGAAAAATGTCCTGTAGGATCATAGAATCATAGAATATCCTGAATTGGAAGGGACCCACAAGGATCATCAAAGGTCACCTCCTGACATCAAGGCTTGTATTCCTTGTTTTCATTTATGACCTTAAAGAATGGGCAAAAAAAAAGTTGTTTGTGTATATTTATAATTGATAAAGACTGTGAACACAACAGAGGACAGCAAACCATATATGAAACTTGTAGATATTAGAAATAGAGATGACGTAATTTAGGCCTCTGTTCTGCGAACAGTTGTAGATCTCTTTAATTTTGGTCTTTTAATTCCAGCAGACTACTCCCATATCTAAAGTCACAAAAGACACGAGTGTGGTGTTTCCTGAAGATTAATCATACAAAACGTATATATGTAGTGAAGTGTACTTTGCTAGTTAGATTGCAATAAAGGAGACTACTCAGAATGCAAGAAAATTCAGACAAAAGTAGGTGTGCAAGTGGCAGACCAGGCAAGTATACTGGCCCACCACACAAAGGTTCCATCCCATTTCACCCAAGAGCACATTTGACATTTTGCTTTCATTAACTTCCTATGAAGACGTGGGTGTGACAAGACACTTAAGAAGTCTTTGCAAATTATTAGGTTTGCTTTTTAAAAAGAGGCAGAGCATTCCTATGTTACACTGAATAATAATCCTAACTGGGCTTGTAAAAGGTGCTACTTATTTGCTTTTTGAGGTTGCCTTCCGTTGAGAGGTCAGAAGAAGCTTTCAGGAGCTATTTCCTAATCAGAGCTGAAAGAGGAGGCCGGTTAGCACTTACATGCCTGTTGTGGGGCCACTGCGGTTTCGCGGGTCCTGGCCCATGCAGAGAGCGATGTCGAGATCCCTGAGGTGTCATTGGCGGCTGAAAGAGTCCTGTTGTGATCTCATTGGAGTCCATGGGATGTCTGTTGCCCATTCCTGGCAGGATTAGAAACCCCCTAAATGAAGTGTTAGGCTAGACAGAATAGGTAGTCAAGGAAAGTGTTACTAAGTACTTTTTCCTTTCTGAAAAGATTCTGTTTGTATAATTAAACACACTTCAGGTATTAACTACTTTTGATTTTACAAATTCACTGTTTAAAAGCTTATTAATTAGCATATTAAAGGGCACTAATCCTTCTAGAAAGCCTCTTGGTAATTACTTTTTAAGAGCATCATTGACAAATTCAAGTCTGTTTCTTCCTCTGAGCTCAGCACAGCAAAAAGCTTTTAGTATAGCGAAATACTTGCACCTTACCTGAAAGGGCTAATAAAGATGTGTTTGAATGAAACAAATGAGAGACCTGTTGTGAAGTCTCAAGATGTTTATTACCTAAGAGAGAGGGGAAAAACCCTTTCAACACTTTTTGCATGTTACCTCATTTTAAAACTGATTTGACTACAAAATATCGAAATAAATTAGAATGAAGAATTTAGACACAGAAACACTTTGAACACAATGGGATGATTACCTCTGTTAGGATTTTTAAAAGCTGTAAACTTGTAATTTTCTTTTTCCTTGAGGAATATGGTAAAATGTAATTAAAACAACATTTTTGTACTGAAGTAAGCATGGTAAAACCAATTGCACTTGAGGACTGCAAGGGCTCAGCCCTCATAAGTTTAAAGGGAACCTCTGGCAAGAGTTACTGAGGGAAAAGGTTATTTTGAAAAACAATCCTATCTCTGGTTGTACTAGTGGGAAATTGCCAAGGAATATATTAATATTTTGCTTTCCACCACTCTACCGCTAAAAAGGGAGGACCTTATTCAGAGGAACAAGGTTTTACATTTAAATAACGAAAAAAGAGCACACAAACTTTGAGTAAGAGAATAGTTTATACAAAACCAAAACAAAACAAATCCACCTAAACAAACAAACAAACAAACAAACATAAACCCAAACCGTATAATTCGAATGCAACAAGGGGTACCAGTAAGAAACTTGCAGTGCTTCACTTCTAATGAGTTCATTTCCTTGTTTTATGACCAAATAATCTATCCATCAGATAGTGGACAATACCTGTGAAACAAATAGAAAACAGATCATAAACCCCTGCACCAGAAGGATAACCTGTGAAAAATAGGCAGATGCCCATTTACTTCATGCAGGTTTTGTGACTGCTCAGATTTGAAAGGATGGAATTCATGGCAGGACTAAGGCTTTTGTCAAAGCTGGTCAAAAGATATATTTTTACTTCCTAATGAAACAAGTGAGAAAAATAACTTCCTTTGCTATTTCTGAGTGGAAATTCAGTAACTGAAATGCTAGGACATATTTTTTTCAAACTAAACAAGGCTCATTCCCCATTGCCTGCAGAATAAATGTGGTAATTTTCAAGCCAAGACAAGTCAAAGGTACAAAACAGTTTAAAAAAGAGCTTTGTAATGGTTGCAAACCTAATTGCAGATAGTCTATTGCTGCTCCAAAATAAACACACAATAAAATAATAAGTAATAAATCGGGTAATTACCTCATGCCTGTGTATAATAAATCAGGTCTTTCAGAGCAGTGATGTAGAGCTCTCTGGGAATCACATTGCCTGTGGAAGTATGAGTTCATTTTTGAAATAATGTTGTCAAACTTCAATAACAATAGAAGGCTGTGCTTTGTCTCTAGACATAGGGAGGTATTTTGTGATTCTTTGATTCACAGGAATGAGGAAAGGTAGGGTCCACTTTAGACCCTAGTCTTACTGGCTGCCACATGCTAAGAAGGCCCGCAGCTCTGGTTTGTGGCCAGGTAGAGTGAAAGCAAAGTTATCTGTGTCTCATACTTTGAAGCAGACATTAACTCCTCTTTGGATTTCTGATTGGAAGTATTAGGGGTCATAAGGAAAGCTCTTGTGACTCTTGAAAACAGATGGACTCCCTCTCCTTCTGCTTTCCATCTCCAAAACTTTGTGTTATCCAAAGGCAGAAGCTTCCACAGAGTGAAGAGACATAAGGTCATGGAAAGACTAAAGATGTCTGTAGCCAAATCCAATAAGTTTCAGTTTTCTCCCTTACATGAGGAGAAAGTACTGTCTTAGCATCAGGCAAAATGGATTTTATAAGTTGATCAAAATTTTGTGTACAGAAAAGTAATATTTGGAAAGTATTATTTGGAAAGGGAACTACTGATGTCTTCCCCTTCTCTTCCTCCCCTCCTCCCTCCTTCTCTCTCCCCTGCTCCCCCAAAAAAGCACGTACTCAAAAGTAATGTATAGAATGAAGTAACTCTCAGGAAAAAAAAAAAAAAAGACAAAGAGAGTTTATCTCTGCTTTGAGATAATCAAGATAATCAAGTTCCATGTATGTTTTCTAGATTATTAACCTGGGAAGTTCAGCTTCCATTCGCTCACAGAAGGATAGCCTCAGCATAGAAATCTAGCATATAAGTAAAAACTCAGTTTCCACTGTCTTCAAATACACCATTGACTAAGTTATTTAGGCCCACAGAAGTGGTCAGGTACCTTAAATTGTTCCTAATCCCAAGAGTACTGTTATCAAAATCCTGCCTGGGTTTTGATTGCTGGAGAATCCTAGTGCACACTGCCAGGAGCAGCATGCTAAGAACATTACTTATTTTGTAAGGAGTTAATTCACCAAGCAAGGATTCAGAGATTCTTAAAGAACATAGTTACTTGTAGACAAACATTTGTACCCACCATTTGAAAAATTTGTGATGACTTTCTTAGCCATCTCCCTGTATCTGTCAGCAGTCCCTTCATTGATTTCCTCATTTGGTTACTGTAAATCTGCTTCAGTGTAAAGAAAGCTCTAATACATATATAATAACTTATTCTGTTTTAATAACGAATAGTTTAATAGCTTTCCTGGTAGTTGGATGAAGAAGGGAAAGTGCTAGCTGCCCCGAACATGACCATCAGAACTGTCTTGTGGTTTCATGGACAGACCCAGGGAAAATCCTCTCTTAGCACTAATCACAAAATTTGGATTGGAGGTGTTTTTAGGATGCTGTTTTTGCAGAATTCACAACTTAATATATTTATCAGAGAAAATATAAACAGTCTTCATTGCATATTATTTGTAACTTATCTCCACTGAGTTAATACAAGCTCAACACATACTTCATGAATACTTTTGCTGTAAGGGAACTTCTTTTCACAGTTTAAGATGTAACTAATGAACAGTTCCAGGCCGTATCCCTCCATTTGAGTTGTATGTACAAGGTTCCTTTAGTAACTATTGTGTGTTCTCTATGAAAGCCTTTCTTGACTTGCTGGGGCCAAACTTGAGGAGTGTGCAGATATTCCAGGAAGCTGTCCTCTCCCTTCATGTCACATGGTTGTACTAGTTCTTTCTATGTGATTGTTTGGGTTCTATTTAATGTAATCTCTGGATTCCTGATGATGTTTATTGTTGTCTGATGTTGTTTGCAAATGTTGAAATAAAATCAGAAACATTGGGTGTCACTGATCATTGAGATTCTTGTTAAATTAAAGTCCTGCCCTCGACTTAACTCCATATGACAAGGTCACTGATAACTCTTCATTGCTTGTCATTCTCACTGCAGGGCAGTCTGTCATGTGTTGCCCATGCACTTTTTTCTAGTGAAGCTCAGGTTTTTGCATTCTCCCTCTTCCTGAGGGCTGTACCCAGATCTGCTGACCTGAGTACATGAGCTGTGGATCTTTGCATCATTATAATCCAAAGATAATTTACTGCTTTTTTTGTTCTGTCACTCATTCTTCTGCTAGTGTGAAACAAAACCATTGTTCTTTGATGTACTCTTTTGTGAGTTCTTTCCTTGTATGACTGGTAACTACTGTGACACTCTAGGATGTCTTGCAACTCTGTCTTCATTTGCTTTTAAAGCAACTATTTGTGTTTAAGTTCCCAATTGACACTGACTGATTTGTGTTCTACCATGGGGCATGGAGGCCTGTTGTCTTAACAAGTCAGGTTTGCTACACATCTTTTGAAGATCAAAAGAGCCTGAATTTGTAAGATGCGAATCAGTGCACACAAGTAGAAAATATGATAGGGAGGTGCAAAGAAGCAATAAGAACCTCTTGGTTAGCATGATGTTAGGTCTCAGCCAGAGCAACCAGTTAACAGGCTTTATAAACAATACAGACATTTTTTCTATAACCTTAGTTTTGCCCCCCATTCAGCACACTTCATAGAAAATGGAGTACTAATCTTCTGCTATCTTGTAATTTCTGTAACTTTTAGTAATTAAAAGATCTATTGTAGATCTTCTGGTTCTGTTGATTGCTTGACTATGAATAATTT
Organism: Sclerurus mexicanus; assembly: GCA_013396755.1. Classification (NCBI taxonomy): domain Eukaryota; kingdom Metazoa; phylum Chordata; class Aves; order Passeriformes; family Furnariidae; genus Sclerurus; species Sclerurus mexicanus. The sequence goes on along the minus strand of VWZF01001835.1, from coordinate 206,791 downwards.
TTCATAAATGTGTGAATGCTACTGCTTTAGCATTTCTGCTTGTAATGTGGCCTCACCTCATCGGGAATGCATCTCTCCACATGTGGTTCAAGCTTTTATGCCAGATTGCAAATTCACTGGAGCTACTGCTTTTTAAACACAACTCCATCTCGTGGCTTTGTCCATAATAGGGACTAACTTCCTGAGGCATTTGCTCCTGAGATATGGCTGTTTCTGGAGTACAAACTTTTCTAGTCTCTGCCATTCTCAACACTTTCTAAAAAGTATTTTGTTCTGAAGATATTGTGTTTTATAGAGCTGTAAGAATGCTTATCTCCAGAAGGCATGCTTTGGTGTGTGTCTTTGTCATTAGTAATGCTGTTAGAGAGTTTTTCTTTATCCTTGCAGTGTAGTTCTAGCATCTCAGTAATGTGAGTTGCAGCATGTGGTGTTTTCTTTGTGATGGTTACTGATGATATCATGTATCCCGCTAACTCATCCCTTTCCAGAGAACATGAACTTGGGTTTTCATGTGGTGCTAATGTTGCTCCAGAAAGTGCAGTTCTAGCTGTCCTGAACATTGGGAAGTTTTCATTAAAACTCTTAAGAAAGATCTGAAATTGTATTCTATTTTCTGATAATCACCTAAAAATCCTAAAGACTTAAAAATCCTGGAGTAAGCCTATCAGTTCTCTCATCACTGGATGCCTTGCTGCTTTCTAAATTCTTAATATGACATTAAGATATAGCAGAGTTCTGGTTTTCATGTTTTTAGTATAGGGTTGGGGTTTTTTTCTGTATTTGTTTTTCATTATGCAGTATGGAATTGTACCATCCTAGCCAAGACACTTGCAGTCAGTCTCTGTCTTCAGTTCCTTTATCCTTGCTTCTTCTCTAGAAATAACTTCAAATTGGAATTTGAGGAAGGAAAATTGGGTCCTTGATTGAAACAATTTGTGTAATTTTCTTAGAGAGATCAAAAAAATCATTATCATTTGATAGCAGTAATATATGCTAACGTCATCACTTCCAGACTGGTCCATACTACTCTATTCTTACCTTAATGATGTATTTATAAGAAATACATTATAATCTAGAATATGAGCTGCTTCTGACAGAAGATTAGGGAAACCAAATGCAGTGAAACTTTTGAATCATGCAGTTAAATATTTTCTAGTTTCAGAGGAAGGAGGCAGAAGTTCCATTACCAAGTTATATGAAACTGTAACATATAACAGTAACAATTCCATTTTTCCACACAAGGTATGCTTCCTGGACTTTACTCTCTGTGGTCTCTCTCTGGTGCTAGCTATAGTTACCAAATGGAACTGAGTTTTTTGGGGGGTTTTTTGGTGTGTTTTTTTTTTTTTTTTTTAATATTTTTCTGGTTTTGTTGTTTCACTTAATGTAAAATAACTTACTTCAGAAAAGAAAGTATTTTCTATCTTGCTCTGTGAAAAACATAACAGTTCATGTTTTCTCTAAATTTGGAAACACTGAGCTGTTATTTGAACTTGTTTAATAAAGGGGAATTTCTGATACTGGCAGAGAATAACTCCGTGGAAATGTCTTTCTCTCTTTAGTAATCTTTAAGGATTTAAATTGCCCAAGATAGTCAACACTTTTAAAGTAACATTAGCATTTCATTTTTCAGATTTCCATTTGTGCAAATATGAGAAAATGAAGGAATGCCATTTTCTGGTTTATTCCTTTGCAGAATTTCAATGCCTCCTGGCTTCAGCTTGTTCTTTTAGCTCTGTTTGCCCTTGTAACTTAAAACCAAAATGTAAGTGAATGGTTTGAAAGAAAGATATTTGCTTAACAGCTAGTGGCTCCAGCTAAAAAATCTGCAGCATCCCATTGCTCTCACACGCTGAGTGGGGCAGCCTGAGATTTGACTGCAAAGCTTATGAAGTAGTGCATATTTCTTATTTTTAAGTAGATAACTCTTTGAGTCTTCCACTGAGATTTTGGTGCTTTATTTGTACATTTTTCTAAGGAAGTGAGGTTTAGAGGATTGAGCAGTCATTCTGTATTTTTGTGTGTCACATCATCAAGGATAAAGTTTGTCCTGTGAAGGGCCAGGAGTTGGACTCAATGATCTTTGTGGGTCCCTTCCAAGTCAGGATGTTCTATGACCACCTCCTATAATTTTGAACCTACTATCAGTTTTAACTGAGACCTGGGCATTTAGTCCACAGAATCTGTCCAGAAGTAGTGCAAAATGAACACCTCTGAAGTATGTACGGCATCAGTCTTCATCTACTCATCCATAATACTTGCTCATGGAGCATGAACGTAGAAAAGTTTTTCTTTAATAAATTACTTCAAAGACATCTTTTTTGGGTTAACTTTGTGGCTAAATCCAGTCAATTTATGGGCAATGTGTAATAGTGTTCTGCTGTGTTCCTTCTATCTAGCATCAGGCAAGCGAACTGTAGTTAAACTCTCAGTATTGGGGTATTCTACCATTTTCTATTGCTCTGCTGTAGTTGCTATAGCAACAGAGGGTATGTTAATGTAGTCCAGTTAAAAAGATTATAAACACTTGCTTTGTTCTAAATGAATTTTATGATAATAAATGTCACATTCATTTATTATAACTCTTCCACTATTGCTTCCATAACAGAATAAACCTGAATTGTTCTAGTGTCAACAGTCTTTGGTTATGTTGTGGAAGAGACCTTTTCACCATAAAAAGTCTGAGATGTTATTTTTTTTTCATCCAAAAAGAGATCCCCAGGGGGGTTGTAGAGCAGATTTTTGATGGAAGCTTTGGTGTGATTCAAAGCTACTCACTGAAAGTAGAAGCCCAAATTTGTTACAGTTAATGTAACATCTTTAAAAAGTTACTCAAATCACTTATGTTAGTCTCCATTCTCATACAAGGAACATAAAATGGAGAGACGGAATGTCTGGATCACAAAGTCCATTCACTTGAAGGCAGTTGAACATAGATTTACTCAGTCCCTAGTTTCTGACTCCTCAGACTTTCATAGAGTTGAATGTCTAGAATCTTGAGAAATTAGTGACCTGAAATTTCTCTTATTTCTACAAGAGTTGCAGATGCATAGTTGTTTATGTATATATCCACACATCTTGAATAATCAAAGCTTTGGATAATCAAAGCTTTTCTTCTTAGTGACTGCCACTGGCAGCATCGTGTCATAGCATGTCACACACAGCAGTGGCAGCTCTGTGTGCTGCGCCTGCACCAATGCTGACTTCAGCATGTGTGATCATATCCATACAACAGCTTTGTTTGTGCTGTGCAGTGGAAAAAACCCTACTTCCAGGCTTTCTGGTGCAAATTTTTGTTGACTTTGCACATTTCAAAAGAGGAAAATAGTTGCCCATACACTTTAGAGCAAAATATGGTTCTTTGCCCCTGGAGTAATAACAGAATGGCTTGTGTTTATAAACTGTTGTTTGGAAAAGTCTGTTCCTTTAAAGATTAAGTTACAAACAGTGTGAATAATGTTCTGCTTATACCAAATTGCCCCTTTGGCTAGTTAAGGAAAACTATTCAGCAATTCAAGGAACACGTTATTTTGACATAGAAGATTCAGTGGTAGGAATGAAAACAAGGTTATTAGGTACCCAAATAATTTATTTCATCATATAGTTTTTATGTTTCTCCTAATTCAAATGGGAAGAGTTAAATCATTGGCCTTGAAAAGTAATCAGAGTGTAGAATCATAAGGAATATAGGGAAAAATGATGAAATTATTTCTATTATCTGTTCTGAAATCTTCATATATTTCTCTGTAATTTCCCAGTTTTCATTACTACTTTTTCCTGGAATATTTTCACTTCACTGTATACCTCTTATGAGCCTGTATTGTCTTCACTGATATAATAACAGATCAGAAATATTGGAGACCAAATTCATCATTCACTAGCCCAGCCCCATTTATGTGGCAATCTCAACACATTGTGTGGTTACAGGTAAACAAACAAGCTCCTCTCTAGGTAAAAACATATGTTCAGTTAGGATTGCATTTCAAAATAAATCATATGTAAATCTTTTTATAGCTCCTTAACTTCTTGTGGGTTTAGTTCATTAATAACTTCAATAGTGAAAAATATATGTGGAAAAACTGGTTAACATGAAGTCATGAAAACTTTTGGAAGATGGCTTTGGAAATATGGAGTATGTTGTGTCACTCACATTTCTCTGAAAATGAAATCTTAAAAAGCCTCAAAGCATAGTAGTTCCTTCTCCCTGAATAAAAATTCATCTCTGAACATCCTCTGTTTGGTATAACCCTGAGTAATGGTCCATGAAGCTAGTCCTGTGTTCTTCATCTCAAGAGCAATACAGTTGTGGTGAGATACAGTCAACTCTGTCATTGAAACTATTTCTGGACTCTCTGCATTGTGACTGGAGTAAAGGACTTAAACACTGAAAAAAATTTTGAGCTGGTAAAATAAGGAAACTCTCCTCATATTCTGTATTGATTTTCTATCTTAATTTCTAGTCTGTAATCTACCATATTTTTCCTGCCCTTGTTTTTTCCTAAACTCCATCTCCCTGTGTCAGTATGACACTATCTTCCTGCATGACATTATTTTGCTTCTTTACTTATCTGCTATCAAGAAAAAAACACGTTGTGGTTAGCTTCTGAATGGTAGTATCTCTTAAGAGATGCATTTCATTCTGTATGTTGCTTGTGGGTTTCCCTGCATTCTTTTTGATTTCAAGTACTGCACTGTTTTCTTTCAGAATATTGTAAGATAATGTCTGAGTGCAGCCCTCTCCACTCAGGAAAAAAATTTAGTTTGTGGAGTTCCTTAATTATTCCAGGTCTAATGTCAGAAACACTGAAGTCACAAACTTTTCAAGACCCAACTTACAGGTAGATAATGGAACAAGAACTGAGAGCAAAACAACTTGGATGTATCCTTTTGATTAGTGTGCACTGACTGTCAAGTGGACTGAAAGATCATTCACTTTATCAAATGGATTTTCACATCTATCACTTCTCATTACATCTACAGAAGTGCTTGGATTTTTAAAGTTTTCCTACATGTCAAAGACCTCACTGTCAATAAGGAGAGTGGGCAGGCACTGAACTATTTTGATAACTTCCTTTCGGAGCCTTAAGATTTTAAAAACCTGAATTCAAATACTCCAGTAAAGCATGTTTGTCTACTTGGCTATTAGTTGATATCCTTGCAAACCGGCAAAAATATTTTAAATATTTTTTGTGGTATTTTGAAGGGAAATAGGATGTGTAAAGCATTGTTTCAATGTTCAGTGTTTTCAGTATTTGAAATTATGTTCATGACTAAAAAGACATAGTTAGAGGTGCTACCATAGATTCATATCTGAGCCTAAACTCCATGTCAAATATTGTGAGCACTTTAAGAATATTCAGAAGACTCTCTTTTCTTTGTAGTAATATAGATTTGCATTTCTTTCCCATGCAATGCAATAGTGGTATTTTAAAGAAAAAGCAACCAGAGATTCACTAATATTCAAAATGAACATGAAATATGAACTGACAAAGTCTGTTAAACAGGTGATAGAGCAACTATATATTTTACTTAAATACTGTATGTACTAGACTCCTGTGTTTGATTCATGGAAACATTAATTACAGTGCTAAAACTATCCTGGCAGGCAAAGTATAACAAGTCTTCAAATAATAAAACACACCTAATTTAATCTCAACTCCTTTTCTATAAACAAATGCATGAGTGTGTCTCCAGAAGTGCACAATCTCATCTACATGGAAACCTAAATATTTAAAAGTAGAATCGCTATTGGATGGGGGTTACCATGAAGGGAATTGATCTTCAGCTGCTGTTTAATACCAGCCAACTTAAATCTCATGCCAAAAATATCTAGTGTTTGTTTTCTTTTAGTGAAAAAGCAGATGATTGTCCAGATGATATCCAGATGATTAAAAGGAAGCTGAATCTGTATCCTATCAAAGACCCTCTGAAACTCATCCATAATTTCTCCTTTCTCCCACTGTATGTTCTTTCATGTGCAAAAAGTTTCAGGCAAACCAGGGGCTATTCATTAACCAAAAAGAATACAGGAGTGTACCAAAATTGCATTTCTACAGTATATTGCTAGGTGATCATTTTCCAATACAGTAAATATCTTCCTTGCAATGACAATTATCCTGTGTTCTATCATGCTTCATAAATTACCCCAGAAACAGCAGTTGATATAAAAACCTTTGTGATCTAGGCTAACTTTTGTAATATTTCCATGTGAGCCAAATAATAGTGCATTTGTAGTAAATTTGTTTGCCACAGAAATATTTTTATGAGGTCTGTTTTAAAAGTCTGAAACTTCTAAATCCTGTTATGTCAGAGACATTATATTTCTGCAGTTGAGAACAGATTTTTTAAAAAATAATGTGATTCTTATTGTTAGGGACCATAATATTAATTTAGCATCTTAGAATATCCCTTGCACACCTTCTGTGCAGAATAAGAAAATTGGTTGTATTTATATTTTATATTGTAACAAATTCTACTTTAGAGTCTATGTAACTTACAGGAGACACTACTTTTGTTGAAATTTATTCTCCTTCAGTGTAAATAACTGCACTGTGGCTCCTCTACTGAAGTAGGGAATTTTAAAGCATAGTTCATCTCACCTGTTTTAGTTTCTTCAGGATGAGATGAATCACTCCTTTAGGTTCTATTGATTATATACAAAAGATTTCATATCATTATAAAGAGAGACACTTCAGTATATTAAAATTATAGATTCTAATGTATATTGCATCCTGTCTTCTATCACCTGACCTCACAGGAGAAGGAATATATAGAGTTTTCCTCAAAGAACATTATGAGCATCTTTCATACAGATAAAGGCCAAGAGAGCTTGGACTGTTCAGCCTGGAGAAGAGACGCTCAGGGGACTGTTGTCAATGTGTACAAATATCTGAAGGGAATGTACAAAGAAGGAGTCTTTCTCTTTTCAGTGGTGCTGAGGACAGAACCAGAGGCAATGGACACAAACTTAAACACAGGAGGTTCCTTCTGAACTTCAAGAAACACTTTTTACTGTGAGGGTGACAGAGCACTGGCAGAAGTTGCCCAGGTAAGTTGTGGAGGCTCTGACCTTGGAGACCTGGTTCTGTGAAACCAGCTCTAGGTGGCCCTGCTTGAGCAGAAGAGTTGGACCAGATGACCTTCATAGGTCCCTTCCCACCTCAACTATTCTGTGATATTACATCTGTATTCTATTAATGGTATTTACATAATAGTGTAATTGGTTGCAGACTATTTAAATAATACGTAAGATTTTTAAGGGTGCAGTTTTGCTTTATGGAAGGACCTGTTATCTCTCAGCTTTCGTTTCTTCTGCTTCTCTTTCATAAGTGGGGCAGCACACTTCCTCTCATAATAACTGGTGTTTTGGTTGACTTCAGTGAGTTGCTTGATTCTTAAATGAATTGGTTCAGCTTTCTGGGTCAGCAGCATGCTAAACCTGTGGGAAGAAAAAATTTTTTCTTGTTTAGCTTTTGGAACCCATTCACTGCATCATGTAAGTGTCACAGGTATAAGGAAATTCACAGCCAATGGCAAGAAGTAGTTTTCCCTTCATTTTGCCATTGTCTGCGATGCCAAACTTCATCCTAAGAGAAAGAACAGCTTAAGGAGCAACCGTTTCATTTTTTTATTGTCCACACTTGTAAAAGAGCTTGAGGTACTTCTGATCAGTACAGTCTTGGCTTAACATCTCAGTCTTGGCCCTATGTACTCCAAATCCCAGCCCAGGCTGGCTGGAATCTTCTTAGAAACCTCATTTGGGTAACTTCATTCACTACCTGCTCTCAAGATAAGATGTCTGGTTTTGCGTGATTTCAGAGGAAACCAAGTGAAACTGAGTGGTTGGGATTTCATTTTGCTTAGACCTCCTGGATGCATGTAGATCTGTAAGGGGGAGCTGGGGCAGGGAAGCCCCACAGAGCAGAGCAGGACTGAATGGAGCAAGCAAATGAACCAAATAGGCAGCTCCAGTCTTGCAAGGAGAAACTGCAACTTCACAGGCGATTTAGCTGGTACAATTTATTCTAATTTATTGCAGTAAACTACATATTAGCAAACGTTAACAGATCAGGGCAGATTTATGACAGGGAAGGCTACCGTGCTAATGAGTGGCCCCCTCATTAGCATTGCCTGGAGCAGCACATGCTCTCTGTCAGCCTTTCCTTACCACATTTTCCCATTACCATCACAGCAGAAGCAAGCCTTTCATATCCTGTAATCTCTGAATGGGAGGAAACTTGTTTGGAAGCTAAAGAAGGGAACTGACAGATGGCTTTTTAAATGAACTACAATTCCAGTTGTTTTTATTTGGGCATTTACTTGAAGAAGTATAGGAGTAACTGGGCACCTCTCAAAATCCATATCCCAGTTGTGGTTACTGCTAGAACAGTTGTAGCTTTTGCATGTTGCATTGCTACTGACTGTGACTATCAGCTTTTCCACTGCTTTATTCCTCTGTATACAAAAGAGGATTCCTAACACTTACCTGTCACAGCAAAAGATTTTTTTCATTATTTTACTTTTTTTGTCATTACTGTGTACAAAATATTTGCATTTTCAGCATTATTGTATCTGGCTTAAGGAGGGAGAAATATTCTGTGGGCTTTGCTGATTAACTACAGTGAAGCATTTGAGATCTTGGATTGGTAGGTGCTGTCAAAGCATAAAATATCATCAGCATACCTTTAAATCAATGAAAGATCCAGAGTATCACTATTCATAAAGCAAACAAGCCTAATTGTTTACTCTGCATTCTGCTCCAGTCTGTAAGTGCAGACTCAAAATTGATGTAGTATAACTTAGACACTCAGCTAAAATGCACAAAAATCCATACAAAACATCCTCCAAATTCCTCTATGCTAGATTGTACTAGTTTAAGAAAACTCTTTCGGTGGTACTTTTAGTTCCTTTAAATGTTTCGTCTTTTATTAAATACATAGCAATTTGACAGGATTGGAGTGACAGGTTCATAGTCCAGCTATTGATAAAACTACTCATAAACATTTCTTAATGACAGACTCTGCATTTCCCCCACCCTCTTCCCAGATACCTCCAAAGAAAGTTTTCCATACTGGATATTAGCAAACTGTCTGAAGACAAGACTGGGTTTTTTGGTTTTGTTTGTTTTTTGGTTTTGTGGGGTTTTTTTGTAACCTCTAAGTATACAATTATACCCTGGTTTGTAACAATCGTTTAACTTATTGTTGGTTCTTCTCTCAGGCACTCTAGATTTCACTCTACAGACGTGCAAATTTCCTATTTTATTTTTTTTTTTCTGTTCAAGGCAAATTGCATTTGCCATATAACACCTCAGTGAAGACAGGGAAAAGGAGAGAAGTGCAGATGCCCAGATTTTCCAAAGTTCTCTGGCTGCTTCAAATCACCCCATAAAACTTGCAGATCTCTTTCCTTGGGGAAAAGTGCAAGCAGTAGTGGGTTGCAGGAGGTACTCCTAAGCTAAGCTCCTGCTGGCCACCAGCAGAGAGGGTGCAAGGGGAGGGAGAAGGTGTTGCTGGGACTATGCGTGTCTGGCTGCTGCCTGCCAGCCACTGCCCTACGTGTGTCTTGGCAGCTGGTGAGAGACAGGGCTGCTCAGAGTGGGGCTTGGGGAAAACAGCCAGGGCCTGCCAGAGTGGAGACCTTCAGTTCTCCTTGAGCTACTCTAACATTTTCAAAACTGAGGAACTCCAGAGAAAAACAGAGAGAGAAGAAGGTGGTAGGAAGAGGACTAGAAAATGAGTGAAATCCCTGAGCATCATTCATTCACTGGTGAAACGGATGGGAAAAGGGAAAAGACAGGAATGCAAAGTTTTATAAAGTTGAAGTTTTGGTATTTCCAGTTTGGAAAACCTTGAATTATCTGAAAACTTGTTGAGATTTGCTTTGCAATTTTCTGTTAAAATAATAACTAGAAAAATAATTACTATTCCTTGTACACTCCACTGATTCTCTTGAGATGGATAAAGCTTTGTGAGGGTAATTTTTTTCCCCCTATACATAAACTAATATATTTTAAGACCAGAAGGTACTGTTCACTGACATCATACATGACAAAGGCAACTCATTTGTTCTATATTAATTCCTGCTTCAAGTCTGATTGGACTGCAGCATATCACACTCCAAACCATTTTCTCCTTGTTTAATGTCAATGAACTCTATTATCCTTTTTTAGTAACAATCACTTTGGGAAGTCTAACTTACTAGGGACTCAGATCCAGTAGAAGGTCCCCTGCTCTTGGTTTCCCTCCTCCAGTCCTGGAAGAACAGTCATTAGTCTTCCTGATTAAGTACATTATTTTAGTTTTGATCATGACAAAAGTCATATCACTACCTAAGCAAAATAAAACAATGCTAGCAAAACAGCATTTTTTTCTCACTTTTCCTCTCACATTAGTGCCAAAAGCAAACTGGGGTGCTATCTGGGTTGTTTGGGTTTTGTTTTGTTGGTTTTTTCCCTTGTTTAATTAGTTAATTAAAATAAATATTAAAATTAGAGTAAAAAATTGGCCCTGTGGGACTTTATTCGAAACTTGATCTGTGTTTATAGCTGCATTTCAAGACCTGCTGGTTTCTAATCTATTTACTGTGTGAGCTGTTGACTTTACAGCATTCTAGTTTATTGTTCTAGTTTATTGTGTAGTGTCCTGTCAAATAATATTTAATTTATTTGCAGTTACCTTTTTCAAATCTATAATTTCACTTTCTATTAAATACTTAATTGCTGTTGCAGACAAATTGTCTCTTGGCATTTTTTTCTGTAGAGAGAAGGTAAAGCAGAGGCAAACAGCCTGGAGCTGTGATAAGGCAAGCACCTGGGAAATATACAAAGAAAAAGGTCTGATTGAGGGCAGTATGGGCAATGAAAGGCATTAACAGGAACAGTTTAAACAAGGCTCCAGGGTAACAGCCCGACTGCCTGAGAGGCACAAGGGTGTATGAAGGCAGCAACTCCATCTGATGGTCTGGGTTGAACACCTCAGACGTTGGTATCTGTGAGTAATTCCTATGAATCTAGAAGAGATATCCTCATGACTCCTCATCTTTCCTCTCCTGTGTTCAGTGTGGCCTCTTCTAATGACACCATAATAAATGTTTTAGAGTAGAACCATAAGATTTCTCCAGTTTCATATTCCCTGTTTGTTATCACATCTGCCATGGGCTGGTTGGTTATTTTCTACATGTACAGGATATTCATGTCATAGACTGAATTTGCACTCTTGGAAGAGTATGTGTTTCTGTTTCTCCAGTAATGCGTTCCTCTTGTAGCCTAGAAAAAAATGTAAGAAATCAGGGATGACAGTTATGTTGTATCACAATCAACACCTACTTTAATTAACTTTTGATAATAGTGTCAACAAGATAGTTTGCTGCTTTGTTGAAAATTACATCTTGCAAAATTCTTGCTAGCAGTAACTAAACAGAGATCATGCACACAAATACTTTCATTAAGTGAAAACTGATATAAATCTCTATTTAACCACTAACCTCAAATGAATACAGAACACTGGAAAAAAAATCTTTATTTTTTTTGCAGTGGTTTACTTTTACTGGCTTCACTAATGCCTTCAATATATATTCTCTGCTCCATTTGCTAACAAGCAACTTTTAGTAGAGATTTGTTTGGTTGGGGTTTTTTTGTTGGTTTGTTTTTTTGTTTGGTTGGGTTTTTTATTTGTTTTTGGGTTGTTTGTTTTTTTCTTCTTTTTTTTTTCTGTGAGTACAGGAGTGATCAGAATCCACTCCAGCTGGCATTGAAGTTTCTCTCACTTTGATTTCCTTCATCTAGAAGGCAGCAGATCCAGTAATGTACCATCCTAAGGCACTTTCCAAGCTGTGCACATTAGAAATTACACCAGAGCACTGGAGTGATGCATTGACTTCCCTAATCAGAAGAAACATCCCAGGATGTGTTTGGGAGAGAAAGAGAAGGAAAAAGTTGAAGGAGATGAGATACTGTCCTACAACTGTGGGAAGCCTGTTGAGAAAATAAAGGGATTTTCTGAACAAATAGACCAATACTCCAAAGCATTTGAAAAAAAGTCAGCTACATAGAATATGGAAAAAACACATTCATTCTACCAGTTCACAGTCACTATTAAGAGGTTTATAACTATGAAAATGAGGTTTGTTTGGTTTTTTTCCCCACTCCTTTTAGCTCCCTTTTTCAAAGAAAAGAAGAGGGTATTGTTCTTCCAAGCTGGAGTTGGTGAAATACCACTTATCTCTACACATACAGACAAATATGATGGGCAAATCATGCAGGTATTTCACATGGTACTCTCCAAGTGAAAACTCTTGGAGGCAAAGGCTTTTCTGAGAAGATCCTCAGAGTGAGCATATGGTTGGTCCAGTGCCAGACATGCTGTGTCAAGCAGTCAGGATAACCTCACATGGCAAGATCAATTCTTTGGATCCTCTCTGCCTATAGGCAGTTGCTGTGAGTGTATGCACCTGGTGTATATTAATTGCAGTATCATTGAGTGCATACATTTTTATAAAAGATGTTGCTGGCATCCTTAAGCTCCTGTAGGTTTTATAAATAATTTCTATTTTGTTTACACTGTGTTGTATTTCTTTTTCATTCCCTTGCTGGATAAATAAGAGTTTGCTTTCATGATAACTCTTACAGAGCCTCTGCTTTACCAGGTGGCCCAGCAGTACAAATAGGATATGGATTAGGGATGGGCAAATAATCACATCTATGCTGAATTACTGAAAGCACACAACAAACAAAGTATGTTGACTTTATGCTTCTGTGCTGACTTTCTGGCGTTTGCAGGTGCTGCAAAATGCTACCTGATCTGGCACAAAGTTAGAGTGGAGTGACAGGCAATACCCAATACTGCATAAAACCTGACAGCATAACAAGAACTCCAAGGGGTTTTTTGTTTTGTTTTTAACAAATTTGCAGTGGATTGAGTTCGGGCTGTGCTAAAGGGTTTTTTTCTTCTGTAAAGCCAAGATATTTTTAGAACAAGGTACTAAAATCCGTAATCTAGATTTACTATACAATCGAACAACAGCCTGAATTTAATTGGAAGAAGGGTTGTTGAGGCAATACATTCCAAGTCTACAGAGCAAAGTCACTTGAAAGACATGATTTTCGTATTGTTTTTTCTGACTAGTGACTCTAGTCAGCTGAAAGAGCAGAAAATTGTTGGTTCTGGTTTTCTGATTCAAAAACCAGTTTACTATTTATTCAGCATTATTTAAAGCTACCTGTTTTTAATATATGCTGTTCACAAACGTGTCCCAGCTATGACTCTGTACCTGCAAATCACTGAGTCTGTGGCACATTCTACTTCCTTGAATTGACCTCTGCATTGGAGGACATTACTTGGAAAATGGCACTGACAGTTCATGTCATCTGGCTTTATCTTCTCCCTCCCTATCTCTCACAAAATGAAAATGTGGCAAACTACTTCATGTTAATTGCCATGAATTAAATCTTATCTCTGTCTTGATTCTCTAAAATACTTGTTTCAAGCACTGCACTTGATATACACTAAACGAGGACAGCACTCAGTTGAAGAAAGTAGGTAGTTGTTTGTAAATGAGGCACCACAGCACTTAACTATTTTGAGTCCAAAGTTTAGAATGAAATCCAAAAGCTTCAGTTAATTTCCCCTGAGAGGCCTGGTGTAACAGATACCTCACATGGAACCCCAAATCCTTATACTGTGCAGAGACCTGCTCAGGGTCACTAGAGAAGGCATATATATGTATATATGTATAAAGCTGATAGACTATGAGGTGCTCAATGCATGTCTGTCAAAAAGTGCTTCTGTCTATTTGAAACCTGTCCCTTGCTCCCCTTCCCCCTGCGGTGGAAACCTGAAACCATTCCCTTAAGTAACTGAGCATGGTTCAGCGTTTCTTCTGAAAGCTATTGACTAGACCAGGACGTTTTTACATAACAGCCTAGGGATTATAGCAGTTGCAAAGGAAGCACTTAATTAATTTTGCTTCTCACCCTGAAAGAATTCATATGCATATCTGCCTTCTCCCTCTCAGGGAAATGTGAACCCCACAAGCCACATGCTGGCAGAGAATGAAGAGCAAAGCAGCAAGAAGGCACAAAGACTGTTCACAAACTCTTCTGTTGGAGCTGAAGTGTGCAATTTCACAAGTCAGTGAGCCATTCAAACATGGCTTTAGAGTTTGGTGGTTAGTCACTCATATGGAAAAGAGGTATCCAGGGTTTTAACTTATCTATTTTATACTAAATAACAAGATTTAGACTGTCTGTATGAGGATTTGTGCATCCACCCCTACATCCCCACTTTCCAGCCATGGTGCTGATGACTGAGATGTTCGCAGGTCAGTTCCAGCATTAATGCTGCAGTTTCATTTCAACTGCAGGTATATGCTTGTTTCGTGGAGTCCTTCATCAACACAGGAGCCATGACTTTGCAGATAGACTTAGGCTTCCCTGGACCTTCAAGGACCCTCAAAGATACCCAGATGCAAAACATTTTCTTCTGGAGTATCACAGTCTTACTTTCCCCCAACCTGTGATCAAGGATACTTGTGTTGTGAATGTCCTCCTTCAAGTACATCAATCAGACTTCTATAGATGATACTGCTGCAGCAGGTTCTGGAAACCAAAACCTTGGATTTACATGCTCTCATCAAACATTTTATGTGCTCGAATCTAGGTCTGAAAAACATTGTCTATGAAATTCAGTGCTATTACTGAGTGTAGGATTGTTCATGTTTACATTAAATAGAAAATATAAAAGCAGGTAAGAGGATTCCATCTAATCTTTTGCCATTTATATAGCGCAGAAGGTGCCTGTGAAACAGTACAAAAAATCAAAATTATGCTGGTCTCTATGTAAGGAGACATCTAAATGTCATACAGACCTTGCATTAGTGAGAGAATGGCTCCAGTCTATGACAGGTAAAACAAAAGAAATGGGATTCTGATTACATTGGTGTTTGGCATTTTGCCAAGCATCCTGTCCATTTTTCAAGCGTGTGGCCTGTACCAAATTCAGGAAGTATTTTTTAGACATTTTAGAAATATGACTGTAATGGTCCCAGTTGTTCTGTGTTATTTTTATTGATCACAGCTTTGTGCAAGGAGGCATGTCTCAGGAGTATGACTGGTTTGTCTGTGGGTAAATCCTGCCAACAGTTCCTCTATTCTAATCTCACTTTTGCCATTGACTTATGTTGTGGATCTGAGTTCATAATTTGATTGCTGATCTTACTGAAATTGAAGCTCTGCCATTAAATTCAGTGGACATAACTTAGGCCTTTATCCATTTCATCTCCTGGTTTCCATATTACCAAGAACAGATGAAAAATTATTGTGCCGGATGCTAAAACAGTGATCAGGTCAGAACAGATATTGTGAAGCTGAATCTTGAAATGTGTCAATGTTTTATATTAAACTGTCACTGTCTAGTGAACAAAAGTGGCATTGGAAGTCAAGGCTAGAAGCCCAGCCCAGCCCCTCCAAAGTAAGGGAGCAGTTTCAAACATGGGCTGCAGCAGGGACGCCTCCAATCTGCTCTTTTTCTAGCCTTGGCACTCTTGCCTGCACATCCCAGGGGATGTGATCTTCTCCAAGTTATTCTGTTACTGGCTACCTTGACACATTTACTCCCTTGGGATAATTAAGAGCTAAATGTCAGTTCTCTCACTTCCTGGGTGAATATTCTAGAAACTAAACAATTATGCAGTCAATGCTACCATAGCATCAGATGTTGTTAGTTGTAGTCCTGGCCACAACTAACATTTGAGTCTTCTCCACGGACTTTTAAGTGAATTCAAGTACCAACCCAACTAACCCATTAAATGAGAGGAGTAGGTAAGAGATAGGCATACATTTTTCCACTTCTGAGTACGCATGGGAGATTAAAGGTAAATATCATGAAAGTTTTTAAGCTAAGAAGAGCATCACCTATTGAATTTATGTAGTTTACATGAGACAACCCTGGAAATTATGACAGACTGTACTTCTTTCTGACACTGTGGCAAAATCTGGACATCCATTTAGCATCTTAGACAGAACTTCTTCTGACTGAATATACCTAAGAGAATCAGTGGGAAAAAATTATGATATTATAGTTTCCCCCCCATGATTTACAAATGTATGTTACCTGTAATAATATAATATCTTAATATTGTTACTTCTTCAGATTTCTGCTGTGTTTTAAATCTTCATATGTCTATGGGTTTAGTCACCTGGCTGCATCCCTTGCTTCCTCACAAAAGAGCACATAGTAATGGGTAGTGAGGCAGGAACTTTCATGCAATTCTTCTCAGCCTTTAAGTGATTCTATTAAATATTAAATAGGGATAACTTGTTCCAGATGGGAACCCTTGAAAATCTGGAAACTTCAGAAACTATGATAATGAAATGTCTTAGATGTTAGAATATCAGCAAGTGCTGAAAACCTCAAAAACCAGCACTTCACCCTCCCCCGCTTCCAAAAAAAAGGAAAAAAAAAAAGAAAAAAAGAAAAAGAATTCTCCTTCCAGTGCTGTTCTATATATTATATTCCCAGATCACTGGAATGAGAGTTTAATTTACTAGACAGGTAAACAAGTCTGGGAAAGCACCACCCTCTGGAAAAGTTGCCCTGGTTCACAAAGTAAGATAAACACAGAATTTTTTTAAAATAAGTAGGCTGGAGACAGGACCCCAGGCTGAAGCAGAATGGAGAGGACAGGCAAAGAGGCAGACTAGAACAGTTTAATGAATTTGTGTTTACAGCTACTGGCACAGCTAACAGTAAAGTGAAGATGTGTGCAGGTCATTGACTGTCTCATGGCTTGTTTCCTCTGCATATCCTTATCCTAAAGTAAGAGATACTCTCCAGCATGAAAGGTGCATGGTGACCAATCCACTATGGCAAGATCCCTGGGAGAGAACATGAATCATTCTGCTGAACGTGGTCAGACCTACTAGATTATGAACACAAAGAGTAGGAATCTGATCTAGAGCCAAAACAGCCATTTTATCATGCAGCAGAGGAGTGTAGAAGACTGACAGGAACCACAATTTAACCAGCTACATTAAGAACTGATAGAAGTTGTTGATCAGCCCCTGATACAAGTCCACGCTTTCTCTGGTTGCCCTTCTGTAATTCATATGGATTTTCGATATCTGCGAGCTTATATAGTATTCACAGTGTGGCCCATCTGCAGGAAAAGTATTTGAAAAATCCTAATCTGAATTCCCCATTACTTTTTCCAAATGTGAGCTACAGCCTTAGCTGAGCATTCCTCAGTCTTCTAAATCACTGTGCCTTTTTATAATATGCAGGATTGAGTACTTTTTAAACAGCTTTATGTTTAATAAGATGCTACAATGAAGGAGTTTTGATGAATTAGGTTTCTTTTCTAGGATCATAAAGTATTTTCCTACCTAGTTTGGAATGCATTTTGTTTCTTATGATGCATTCAGTTGAAACATTGCTATCTCTTTCAAGTAATATTGTAAAGTTATAAGGTAGTGGTTACATTCACTATGCAGTAATATTAGCTGCTCCCATCCAATTCACATGGAGTTTACAATTTTGGATAGGATAATTTTCTCTCTTATGTGAAAGACCTAAATAAAGTCCATGGTATCTAAAACCACTGCTCAGTATAGCACAGTGTTAGTACATCTTCCTTACCATAAGAATATAAATTAAGTCAGAGGGAGTACTGTTTTCAGACAGTCATATTTTTTTTTTTTAATGGGACACAGATGACTTTACAAGATAACAAATATTTTCCAAAATCCTTACAAAGTTTCTTGTGTGAACTCAGAGGATAGGCTTCTTCAACACCACCATCATGAAGCTCTTGGTGAAGAGACACCAACTACCCTTACTGATTTCAGCTGATTCAGATGTTGCATAGTAGTCATGGTCTCATGCA
Organism: Sclerurus mexicanus; assembly: GCA_013396755.1. Classification (NCBI taxonomy): domain Eukaryota; kingdom Metazoa; phylum Chordata; class Aves; order Passeriformes; family Furnariidae; genus Sclerurus; species Sclerurus mexicanus. The sequence continues at coordinate 188,911 of VWZF01001835.1, read as the reverse complement.
GTGCTAGGAAAAGTTTAGCCCACTGTGGGCACTCAGTCAAAGAGCTTGGATACAAGATTAGGTTGAGATTTTTCTCCACAGCGGTCAACATTAAAGGTAGTAGCCTGTCCCAGAGAGTAAGAAGCTATCACTCAAATGATAGGAAAGTTTCATTTAGAGTGATTACTCTTTGATATTCAATCTTGGCTAGACAGGTAGTAGAATAGAAGTTATTTAGTATAAGCTGTTCAAGTCTGATTCTCGTAGCATAAACCTAACATTGAGATACTGTAGTCTCCTCACCTATGCAGATTTTATGAGAATACATCCATATGGGGTGGCCTCTTCACAGATCTGATAAATCTGTTTGCATGACTGAAGCAATAATTCTAGTAAACCTGCTACCTTAAATGTTACTCCTTTGTTAATAAGAGAAGTGTACAGAATGTGCTTAGTGGAGTAATCAGCTCAGGAACCTGTGGCAAAGCTCCTGGATAAGAAAAAGAGCAATGCTAATTTTTTGTGAGAAAGCATCATACTATTTGAGGCACTCTGTAGTTCTGCCCACACTTAGTAAAAAGAGAGCAATGTCGTAAAATGTTGTGATAATTTCTCGGAACTAGCAATGAAGTATAAATACATGCATATTGTAGTTCCCTGTCTTTAAATCAATTGTCAAAAAGGCCATCCCTCCTAATGAGTTAATGTTCAGACCCACAGCAATCAATGGGAATTTTGTCTTTGAGTCTAAAAGACTCCAGAGAGGGTCTTCTCTGTTCAGTATTATTTAAAGTATTGTGGACCTATCTGTGATAAAAATTCTAAGGGGAGAATTATAGCATCTGCACTGGAATCATTAGAAGTATTCCAGCTGCCTTCAGTGAAAAGAAAGTTGTCTGAATGTGGCCCAAAGAAGAAGTTTAAGAAAAAATGTCCAGACCTGAGGCATTTCTTGTGGTATCAACATCTGGTTACTGTCAGGAGGAGATAATTTTTTAATGTGATTCCCACAGAAGGTCAGATATGTGGCATGATACAATTGAGCACATAATGTAAGAACAACTAGTAGTGGGTCAGCATGAAGCACCTTGTTTTGCCCTGAGGAGAGGAGTGGATAGCTTGGGAGAAGGCACCATGATGTGGTACTTCATCCTTTTCTTCTAGCCTTCTGCAGTCCATAGATTTCCTGAACTCACAGTTGTACGTTTTTAATTTAAGGTTATGGATCTAATATTTTACTATTTTTTTTTAATTACTGCTTTTTAACAAATTCATACTTTGGCTTCTCTACCATTCTTTACAGTGAATTCTATGACTTAAGCAGTTAGACACAGTGCTTGCACACCTCTTTCCTTTTGCTTCCACACTAGTGTGTAATAACTGCATTTGTTGCCCCTTAGTTTTCTCTATAAATATCTGAATAATTACATCCTGTTCATTTTCTTCAACTAACAGTCATCACCAGTGACTTCTAGTATAGCAAGCTGTCTTCTCGTTTTTCAACTTACAAGTTCTAGTCTACCTAAACTTGCTAACACTAAAGAAAACTTATACATTTGATTATAATTGTTGCCTCTGTATCTATATTCTTTTGACATAAATAGCAAATAAAAATCAAAATGGCAACCTATCAGATTTATAAGAATTGCATAATAATGATTTTGCTTTTGTTCTCTATGCTAAGACTTTCTCTATTTACCTTTGTTGCCAGTACTGAACATTGATCAGATTTTTACAAACTTACTAACTCCAAGATCTCTTTCTACAGTAGTATCACTTAATTTACAGCTCACCACTGCATAGTCTCATTAGGGCTGGTTTTGTTTGCATTTATAAGCACTACATTTCCTCTGACAGTTCATTACCCAGACAGCAAGTAATATGAATATACATTTTTAAACCCCTGAATTAACAGGAATTTTCTTAAATCATCTTCCCTTTCTAAATCATTTATTATTACACTGAACAATGTGAGCCTTAGCACAGATTCTGGGCATCTCCTTTTCTTGTAAAATCAGCTGGTTTTTTTCTACTCTTTGTTTCAATACTTGGATTAGATCTGAATTTTTGAGACGATATTTCATGCTATGATTCTAATTTTGTTTCTTGGAGATGAATGCTGTAAAACTGTTTTAAAATCTACACTCCATAATCTGTATTTCCCACATCTGCCTGCTCTTGAGCACCTTTCAAAACCATTGGTAAATTTGTGAGGTACAGCTTCCTTGTGCAAAAGTACTGTCCATTTTTTCTTATTATAAAATGTTTGTCGTTTTTTAATTGATGATGGGATAGTTTATAAATGCATCTACAGTTTTCCTATTATTAATGTAGGATTTCCTAGTCTGCAGTTCCTTATTCCCTTTTGCAGGTTTTAAAAAATTGTTGTCACATTGACTAATTCTCGTTACTCTGTTGCTGAGATCATTTCAAACATTAGCTCTTCCTATCTGATAACGAAATTCCAAGTCCCTTTGCAAAACCATGGATCTGTCATTAAATATGCTGTGCAATTAAAAACAGGACACAGATTTCTAGATCTCTGTGTAGCAAAAACAATAATGAAATTCTGCTTTATTTAGAACAGTTAGCTTGCCCCACTGAACAGCCTCTGAGCAATTTTCCCTTCACAAATAAAACCACCAGGTATTAGTAAGGCAGTTAGTTAGTCATCACAGTCCCATCCTTGCAATGTGAGAACTCAGCTGAATTGATGACTTCACCTCTGTTTACTTCAGTGGACAGGAATTAAAGACTCACTTAATTGTGCTAGGAGTTGGATACCTGCACACTCACAGAATGTGCTGATAAGGATTGAAGTTTGCCAAAATAAATCTCCAGTCTTCAGGGAGGAAAAATTTTTATTTGCTACATTCATTGCCACCGATTTCTGTTTCATATCTGAGTAAGAGCTGAAGAGGTTTGGTTTACTGATTTTCATGAAGAGCAAACCAATTTCAGGATCACAGTGTCAGGATTAGGATTTTGATTTGTAGGACCTGAAACCTTGAGTCTCTTTGTCCAAAATTCTATATATGTCTACAGCTTGGTGGGTTTTTTTGTGTCTCTGCTTTTAAGTTTGGCAGTTTCCCACCACATTGTTTTGATTTTAGAAAGCACTAGTCCCCATGGCCACTAATCTTCTGCGTTATTAAAGTATGTATGCTCCCATCAACTTCTTAGGAAAATTTAACTTCATAAGTAGATTTCTCAGCTCTGAAAATCTACAGCATTGAGCACTGCCATCAGGAAAACAGTGTTTGGAACTAAGAAAGTTTTTGCTGGGCTAATGGAAACTTGGCACACTGTTGAATAACTTAATGAATGCTAGTGGAAAACAGGCCCCAAACTCCTGGCAGCAGAAAGTAAACCAGAACTGGAGGTTTAGTAAACAAGCTACTTATGCACAACCCCAGCCCCAAAGGGTGGGATTACCGTTGGTCACTGCAACTTCAAGTGCTGACTCTGAAAAGGCAAAGGACCAAGGCAGAGAGGAGCTGAGCATTCAGTGCTTCCACAGAATGGACTGTACCAGTGAGGTCTCCCAGATCTCTTCTTACCCCAACCCTCACTGAAACCATGTGCCAGAGGGTATCTGTCATACAACTTCTGAGGTGATGAGACCATGTTTTAAGCCAGAAGCTGATTTTGGGATTTTATTATTGAGATGCAAAATAGATTTGTGTATTTGAGTGCCTTTCAAGTTTGTGAAGTCTAAAATACATAGTCTCAAAGAGCCTCCTTGTCTGTCACTTCACTCTGCAGAGGTTAATTATTATAAGGACTGAGGTTTCTATCAGTTAAATTTCTTCCATGTCTAAGTGTTTGCAACTGTTCATACCCCGGAGCTGCCAAAACAGCATCATGTGACCCTCTTTAGGTTAGGTTTCAAACATATTTGAGGTATATAAACCAGACGTTGTTCTGCCTGCCTGACTGGTACAGCCTAATCCAGTCAGCAGACTCAGATCAAATCTTAATTTCTGCTCTTCATTTAAAGTGAGACCAGATGACATAATACCCCTTTTACTTTCGTGGTTACAGCATTACAGCATTATTCTGCAGTTAATTCCCTTCTCTGCTTGAGCGCTTATCTCAGCAAGTGGATGATTAGGTGTTTGTTCTGATAGAGAGCTCTTTCAATCAACTGCTGTCTGTGGCATATTTTGGGACAGTAGGAGGAGGCTTGTGTTCAAGTTAAACACAACAGTGAGTGGTCACTGGAGAGATGGGGGGAGCCTGGACTCTTGATCTTTCCCATTCTGGTTGAATGTGCTGAGCTCTAGATGAAAAGAATTTCACTAGATGATAGTAAGAGTTTCTGTATCCTGCTTTAGATTTTACTGAAGAGGGAAAGACTAAGTACCCTGCTCTGAAATGCTCAGTAATCTGAACAATGGACATCCAAAGCATGCAGATGCACATTACCCTCTGCAGGAAAAGCATTAAAACTCTGTCTCTCCAGTCTGAGCTGAGGGATTTAACCATTATGCTGTAGAGTAAGAAAGGGGTAATACATAGGCCATTTACTCAAGAGTTGTGTGTCCCTTCCAACTCAGAATATTCTATGATTCCTTCTTCTGTGTTTTGTGAAAAGGAGGTTGACTTAGAGACCTGCAATCAAGGATGAATGCTTTCTGCTGGGTCCAGGGGTGCCAGTTCAGCAGCTGCTCATCCACACACTTCTTAAGGCTGTCAACACAAACATACTAATCTGCTTCAGGCACAACAAAGGAGATCAGCTCAAGAAGTGCAGATTGTTGGCATCAACTTGACTGAATTTTCTTGTGGTGAGGTAGGGAGTTGCCCCAAAGACTGAGTCAGTCACAGGTGGCCTGGGGCAGGAATCTCCAGCTGGGGAAAAGCGAAAACATCTGCTCCCATCCTCACTTTAGGAGGGAGTTAAAAACTAGAAATACCTCAGGCAGAAGGTTTGTCCTTTTCTTCAAGAATTCATTGCTGAAACTACTGGCAGAATGGGTTTAAAGCCTATTGATCCACCTAAACCACTCTTTGTAACAGTCTACTACCTCATCCTGTCTTTCTTCAAGTATGCTCTGTTTCTCACTCACTTGGAGTCCAGTTCTGGTCTCCTTGAAACTGCCCCTGAGTGGGCAAGAACAAAATTAGGGAATGCAAGGACAGGTGCTCTGCAGTCTGTCACCTCTGTTTTCCTGAGGGCCTCCAGGCAAACTGTTCCCAGAATCTGGTTTCCTCCTTAAACATCACCTCCTCTCCTTCCTATTTCTTCATGATAACTTTTCCTTGTCACCTCCCCTTTACCAGACCTGATCTTTGGCTGATCCTGCATTGGGCTGTTTTCTGCATATTTAGGATCCTCCACAAATTCTGTCAGGACCAGAGGAGTCTGGGGAAGGGATAATAGAGGAATTGGGATGGGTTGGTGTGTATCAAGAGTGCGGCAGCCAGCCCAGATTCATTGTCACAACTGCTTGTGCAATTGCTTCTCATCCCAGTTCAGTCAGGCATCAGTTTCATCAGATTAAATGCCACATAACTTAAATTTTTTGACCACACAGGGTTAGAAATTAATTACATTTGCATTTTATCTTGGTGGATCTGAAGAGTGTAATGGAGTGAGAAGGTGGAGCTTGGAGTAAAATGAGCAATAGGTGTCTATAAAATTATGACCTGTTTTAACTTCAGCTAGAAAGGGAAGTGTAGCATCAGTTCTGTGTGCCAGCAAGGTTATGGCTGATGTGAGACTGAATCTGTATTAAGCAATTTCAGAAGAAAGTATCATCCTGGAGTAAATTCTAAGGGTGTGTTTTTGGGTTTTTAACTTCCAGGTTACAGACTTCTTGATAGAAAGTTTTAGTATGTATACAAGGGTGTCCGCTGATATATATTTTTTTTGTAGAGATAAAGCAACTTTTCTGAATTCCTACTGTTGTTTCAGCTTTCATATATTTTTCTTTACTTTGTGCTAAGGAGGAAGAGGATTAGTAATACAAATGGTCTAAAAGTCAGAGGGAGAGAGAAAAAAGAAAATTATTCACAAAATTTTATCTTAGATGCCAACAATAGGAAAGTAGGAGTGGAGTTTTTTATGTGGTCTGATAGAGTCACAGATTGTGATTTTCCCAGATAGTAAAATTGACATCTATATTGCTAGAACAAAGCTCCAGATTATCTCTGTTAAGAGGATAAAGGGAAAGCTAAATAGGAGCTTTAGATATGGGTGTGCTTATTTTCTTTCAGACTTGAGTCATCAAAAGAAAGTTAAATTAATTTCATTTGAGAGGTTAGACCAATTACTGTGTGGCAGAAGAGAGTGCTAACATTTGATGGAAAGTGACTATACAATGATGTGGACAGTTTTAAATCATTTAATGTCTTTTGTATACTGAATAAGTGGAAGTTGGCAAAAAGACAACTTCCCTTTTCATATCAGCAGCAGAAATAAAAATGTATTTATCATATCAGTGGAGTTAATTTCTTTAGATTTAAAGAAGACAGTATTGCATATCCACGTCTAAAAGCTTTTTGGTAGGGTACAGATAGCAATAATTCCCAAATTAAAGAAATAATCTTACTGGTAAACCCATGAAATTTTCTTTAGCTTTGTATTTTTTGAACATTAGTTGGATGAACCTTGTTTAAATCAGGATTGAATGTAAATTTTACAATATTATACATCAAATGTATTGTACCTTAAAATATACATTACTTAAGAATATTGCAGTGAAGTTTAATTTAGGTTTTGCCTTGCATCTGTGTAACAAACAATTGAAATAGCTGCTATTTTCCTTTGTATCTTTATAGTCAATTCTCCGCTAAGAATAAAGCAGGCTACACATAATTTAAAGTTGTCCTTTATTCTAATTATTTACAATACTATTTTTTGTAGAAGTAAATTTGTATTCCAATAATCATCCTCAGCATTATATCATAAGCCTCTGTCATGCAGTATTGTTAATCTGCTGTATCCCTTAGTTTGCCACAGTTCATTGGCACTATCATTGATACTGATGGCTTTATTTTTTCTAGACACTAACTGAGCAATTGATCAAGAGAACAACAAAGGCTGGAATAGAAAGATAAAACATCCAGGTCAGTAACCTGTTGAACATCTCACACCTGAAACTGTGCTGGAACATATAAAAACCATGAGCTGATTTGATATGTGGACATTCCAGGATGGGTAACAGTGAGAGTGTCAGTGTTATAAGTGTCAGTGTCAGTGTGCAAGTGCTGGCTGTGGACCCAAATGCTCATGTTATTATATATTTCAGATATATATAAATATAAATATTATATATTTATTAAAAAGACCTGCTGGCAAAGAACTGAGGAATCAAAAAAGAAAAATAAAAGATCTGTTAACCAACAATAAATAGTTTCCAAATTCACTTTTATGTAATACATTTCTAAATACATTTACAGATTTGCAAACCAGCATGCAGAGACTAAGAAGTATTTCACTGTCTAAAGATGCAGACAGGTACTAACAGAGACTTACTTAACTTGGGCCCAGACTTCTCAGCATGTTTATCAGACAATGTTCTTGAAACTAGTTCAGGCCTTTTTTAAAAGTATGAGGCTATCAAGATTGGGTAAGGTGTCCAAGCTCATGATATGGTTAGCTAGACCACAGAAATCTCGCTTTCCATTGGCTGTAAAATACCCCTATATGCATTTTTAGTGTCCATTTACTAGAGCAAGCTGATGGGGAAAGGGTTTAGCATTGAAAATCCCATTATGTATGCTCACCCCACACTTTTCAATTACTATATCCATATGTAAGTCCACCTCTAAGTACAGTGCTGCTGGTTTTATAACTGAAAATTTTGTTACTAAAAATGCTGCTCTTCCAATACGACAATCAAGAATGGGAATGAAGTTGGAGTTCTTTCAAAGGCTTCTCTGCACAAAAAAATAGCCACACTTTACCTTAGTTAACATAACTGGCAATCAGATGAAACAATCCTGAAGTTAGGGAATAATATTTTGTTGATGTTTGAGATAAAAGGATGAATACCTGGCATGGTATTTTGTTCATGTTTATTTATAATCAGCAGTGCTATTACATTCAACGAGCCAGAAGCCAAGTCACTTCCCAGAAGCATGAAAATGCAAACCCTAAACTAATTTCTAGGCTATATTTTATGTATTTTTCCTTTTATATCTTTAAACATGAAACCCTAGTTATCAGTTTTCCCCATTATTGGCTACATTTGAACCGCTAGGGGAGAGCATTAGTGAAACTTAAGTTTGAACTCACTTTCTGCTTTTCCAGTTCTTTCCTTTATAGTCTTTAAGCGTCTCGTATTACTGTGACATCAGTGTTATCTCTTAAAAACATAAATGCAAGCCACTAGGTAGGACAGGAAAAAGATATGTCCCTATTTTAGCATTTTGACACATTAACAATGCCTTCCTTGATGTAATTGCATGTCCAGTTTACTGCATGTCATGATTTTTTCAACTTCTCCCTCAAATCCTGTTTTAAAGAACATAAGCAATGCTTGTCGTGGGTTTCATTCCTTTTCAGGTCAGGCCAGTGTAGCAGTAGCCAGGCCAGGGATTGTGAATTGCAAATATTCTCTAACAAAGTTTTCCCCATTACTAAGTTGTCACTTAGGAGTTTGGCTGATTTTATTGGTTTGGGTTTTTTTCTTTTTCCAGAGGAAATTTTGCTTACTGAAAGCATACCTTCCCAGAGGAATATGTTCTGCCCTTGGATGGATGTATGCGACTGTCAGATTTTTTTTTTCCTGCAAGAAGCTTTACATTTTGCTTAATCATTTTAACAAAAGAAGAATATTTTGTTTTGTTTTCTGTAGCATTATCAGACCTATTAAAAAACAACCAAACAAAAAACAAACAAAACACTAAAAAAAAAGAAACCCAAACCCAAAAAACCCCAACAACAACCCTGAAGATATTTGTTTCATTTGAACCTAAAAATATAACTTTCACTAACTGTGTGCCTGATTGGAGACCCTTGAGCTTGAATCACTTGGGAAAGCCTAATTGTCCTTGGAAAAAAAAGTGTGGACTGTTCCACCTGCTGACTGAATTGTTTTGGAAAAAAACCCCTGAATAAATATGCAGGAGTTAAGGGTATGAGAAAAAGAGAATTTACTGTTCTGAACTAATTTAATTTCAAGTTTCAGATGGCTCACAAGGCCTGTGTTGTGTACTAAAGTAAATACAATAGTGGAGCAGTATTTCGGAATGGAATGTAGCATCTTGTAGTCATGAGTATCACTTATTTTTTTAGTTATGAGTCTGTAACTCATCTGCTTGCTACTTTATTCTCTGTTGTTATTTTCATTTTTTATTTTTTTTAACACACCCACCCCTACTGTTTTTGAGATGTTAGTTTCCTTGCTGTAGTCTGAATTTGTCTGACTACACTCATATCGTTTATCCCTTCTTTGCCTTCTCAGTGTATTTATAATTAGGTAGCTGGTTGAAAAGCCTGTTCTTGCTTATGAAAGTCATGGGCTAAATTCCATTTTGGGAACACTGTGCCAGCACATGACAGAGACAACACTGGTTATTGCTCAACCACATGTGCTTTTCCACAGTTTACTTTCCCAATGTACTCCACAGCCTCTGCCAAAATGTTCCATGTTGTCTATAAGTCCCTTTATAACTTGCTGATACTAACCTATCTCTTCTTGACTGGAGTGGTATAAAAATGAGGGAGAGAAAGAGTGGGTGTACAGGGACTGCCTGCAGTAAGACAGGAATAGTTATGAGCAGCTGACAAGAGACAGACAGAGGCAGAAGTCAGAGAACCTACCATCAAGGTGTTTTGAAGAAAGAATTCCTGTGGTCTAAATTTCAGTGTCTCTGCCTGCAATGAAAATCTGCATTGAGTGCTGCTTCTCCTTATGTTCTGTGATCAGGTCAGTGCTGGGACTGATGGCCTTATTTGTTTATACAGCATATCTGCTGGCAGTGTGTTGCCAGGACTTAGCTGTTTTGTATTTGTTCATAAGGCAAAGCAAAGTACCATCTTGTCCTTCAAAACTCCTTTGCTTCAGAGCAATGAGCAGACTAAAGCCAGGCTGCTCTGGAAGAAAGTATGGTTCCCCCAGTGATGCTTTTTTTATTGACAGGAGGTGATTTAAAAGTGATCAGGGATGCAACTTAAACTCTGAAACATGATTTGCTGCTACTTTAGCATTTACAGCAAGGAGAATGGGACAATTTTCATATTCTAGCACAGCAGCCAAGTGAACCCATCATCTGGAATAATGAGTCACACCATATGGAGTTACTCCATTTCTGATGTCAAAGACCTAAAGAGCCTGTAATGACCAGAATGCCTAAACTGTGTCTGCTTTTCACAAGCAGTTTATTCCTTATGTATTAGATAGTAAATAGAAGTCTCATTCTTTTCTAACATACTGATTGTTCTTTTCCTTAAAATACACACTGTTGACAACTAGACTGCCCTTAGTTGGAAATATACCATTCTACAATTTCCTTTCAGAGTGTTGTGCATTTCTGGTATGAAAATAGTAACAAAATAGCAAATAATGCATGCAGAAGATCAACAGAAAATCAAACAGCAGCATAAAAGCAAAACAAGTAAATGATCAATTTATGTGTGCTGGTAGATCAGGACACTTTTTGTGTCCATGCATGCATGTGCCTATACACAGATACCCACAGCGTGGGTGATTGACAGTTCTACCAAACACCTTCAGATGATTTCTTCTCTTTTGGGCATGATGCCAGTTGGAGAGAAAAGACCTTCCAAGTGACCTCCTTAGCTTATTGATGTCCTGCATGACAGTCTTTATATGGCATCTTAACTCCTTTCACATTTCTGTATTAAGCAGCAGGGCATACCAAGGAAGGTTGAAGGCCAGCCAATGACAATTCTTTCTTCAGGAAAACCCCAAACCATTAAAATAGTGTTTAAGATCATATCTAAGGCTATCAGCATTTGTCACTGAGGGAACTTCATGTTACAATCTGATGATAATTACAGAAAGCTGCAAGGTCCAAGTCGTTCAGGGGTAAATCCAACAAATTTTTTACTGTCATTTAAACAGTTCTGCTGAGCTGATCAACTAGTTATAAGTGTGCTGCAATTTTGAAAATTAAACCCATTATTAGATAATTTCCAAGGCATTTAAACTAAGTCTAAAGCTTGCAAGGGCCTGTCTGAACAGGAAGGAAAGAGAAATCATACATCTTAAACAAGAAGACTAATAATTTATTTTTTTCCTCCTTGCACATTTCTGATTTTTTTTCTTTTTTTTTTTCCATCTCCATACAAGTTATTGAAGGAAAGTTATAACAGTCTGTCAGCCCAATGGAGAACTGCCTTTCTCTGGAAGTTTCATTTGCTGCTAGAAACTATCCAGCAATTCTGTCTCTGGCATCCTAAAATTCTGTGTAATAAATCAAAAAAAATCACTACTTATGTTCATCTGTTAAACCTACAATACAAAACAGGACTAAAACTTGTTGTCAGTGGTTATTCATCTAGTTACAATTTAATACTGAAAGCAGTCAGAAGATATATAGGCCTTCAGATGGAGAATAATAGGACTTTGCCATTGCTGACTTATACTGAGAATTCAAGATCTATGACTAACTTCACTGGATAAGGGAGAGGAAATTTTGTTGTGTTTTTTTTTTTTCCGATTATGGAGTCAATAAGCAGAAAACAGTGTTTCTCAAATACTCCTTTTCTGCATTTGGAGAAAAGACAGATTATAGGTTTCTTACATATGGTTATTACTTTATTTTTTTTTATTAACAACTGTACCTAGATATATTATTAAACAGGTCCTTTTGTAGCATTTTATCTGTAAATTAGAGTTACAGTTAATATGAATCTTAGATCTTTTAAGGTCATACCTATAATCTGCTTGTGTTACTTTCTAGTAAGTCCAAGAAACCATGAAGATTTTCAGAAATTGCAATAAGGCTGCTATTTCTGATGGTAGTTTTACAAAAAGAGAATGAAACCCATCTTATCATAGATATGTTTTCTTAATTCTTAAATAAGCAATTAGACATCTGACAGGTTAAATAATACACTCAGTGATGGATAATGCTCAGTAAACAAAAGAATGTCAAGAGGATCATTTAATATGATCTTGTCAAAATAACCATTTTTTAATTGAGATTGCAATTTTGATCAAAATCAGTGTTACACTATACTAGACTTCTGTAATACATTACTTGGTATCACATAGTATGTTTCAGTGAAAAAACTTAAATGACAAAAGATAAATACAGGGTATAAGGAAGGGATAAAAACATTATGTGCAACATGAAGTTGTTCTTTGTCAGTCACTCCTGAAGCAAGATTTCTCAGGAATCACAAATGGGCCTTAAATGACACAGTTCTTATTTTACACTTGCCTGGGTCTGTGTTCACTTGCACTCTGTGAGCTCAGGCAAAATGTTATGGTAAAATGCAATGGATGCAAGCTAAATCTAAGTAAAATCAAATTAGATCTGAAGGCACAATAGTTAGGAATGAGGACAATTAGTCACTGGAACCAGTTCCCTAAGTGCACAGTGGACATCTCTTCAACCAATGTTTTAAAGTCAACACTTGTCCTTTTTCTAAAATTAGTGTGGTAATTTAGCTAAGTCTTGTAGTAAGAATCAGTCCAAAGAGCTACACAGAAGGAAAGACAACACATTAATCTTCTGCTCACAGTTTATCCACAAGTGATATCTGTACATTGGATTCTGTGCTTGTGTCAGTCTCACAATTTGTTTGAAACATCTACTATTTTTAAATAACACTTTCCAGACCTGGTGGGTGGTTTTTTTGTTTTTGTTTTTTTTTTTTCTCTAAAGTAGTTTTAATTAATTTTAAAACATTTAGCTACTTCTAAGAAAAAGCATTGGAAAATTAATATTTTCTACAGTATAAAGATGTCTGGAATTATTAGTTATCTTAGATACTGAAAAAAAACGAGTGCAGAACAGACATTGATGACAAAGACTGAGTGTTGGTATCAATTTTGCTGTGTATTGAGTGTTGTGAATATTACTTTTTAAGGCAGAATCCCAAATGAACAGTTTTTTTGCCCCCTGTTAGTATCTGGAAGCAAAAGAATTTTGTTGCACTGTGCTATTTTTTATTGTAGATGACTGCTGTTGATACTTGCTTTAAAAAGCAAATATTGGTGAAGTTAATGCCAAGATTTCCAAGACCAAAAGACACACTGGACAAAGGCTGTCATAAAATCGTTTATCTTTGAAAATATCCACTGAACCTCTGAACACAATAGTGAGCAATATACAAGGTAGGTGTTTGAATTCACATCTGCTTATAAATAGAAGTGACAGTTCTCAGGTCAGTTCATTGATTTCCTGCAAAAATGTTTTTAATATACTGAAAAATAACATTGTCTTCACTTATGAAATGTGCAAACATTTGCTAATGGATGACACCATTCTAAAGCATGTTTTTTTTTCTTTAGAAAATTCAAACCCCAAAACTCTATTTCGAGCAAATAGATATAAACCATAATAACAGAACATTAAAGCTGTATTGCTAAATATGTCTATTAAGTCTTAATTTTGGCCTCTTGTGAATATTCATTATCAAATAATTTTAAATGTTCTTACAGTGTACCGTACCTTGCATATGAATTTGTGTTTTTTAGAAGTAATTTAAAATGAGTGAAACAAAGCTTTGAAAAGCTGTTTACTAAGTAATGCCACAATAATTGTAAAATTTGTGATCTTAATTATGCCATTAGAGTATAAACATGTAGTTAGGCAGTATGTTTGTATTGATTATCATGTGCAATTATGAACTGAATAATCTTAGGAAATTGTGGCCAAGATTGGCGCCTGAGCAGTTTGAAAGTTCTCTACCATACATTGTGTTTTTTGGTAAATGTGCCCTAGAACATAAAGTGTGTTAATATGCCAATGTCTCAGCTCTTGTACAGACAGTGGCATGCAGCGGGCAGCATGGAGACACATTGTGGTCCCTTCTCATACAGTACAGCAACTATTCACAATCCAATCTTAACGTTTTCATTGCTTAGGGTTACTTGTCTTGTCCTGAACATACCCTGACTGCATTCAGGCTATCTTACACATTTCTATGTAATAATCTTTTTATCAATCATTTTCCTGTCTCCAGCTTTGTATGTAAGCCCCTTTTAAAAATCAGTCCAAGCAGTGACTATATAAATATCAAGGTGTTTATCAGTATTTGCTGAAAAATTAGCACTCAAACTAGTTCTGAAAATAAAAGTGAAGATATATTTAGACCTACATGAGAACCAAACGATTGTCCTGCTTTACTAGTTCATGCAAAATTAGAGAATGCTGATATCTGTCTGACATTGGCTGAAGCACCTGATTTAGACTGTAGTGGTTTAGATATGACACAGTTAAACACCAATATTCATATAAGTCTTTATCCCAGCCCAAGCAGATGCTTATGTAGTGTCCACAAAGCTCCATGAAGTGCAAATGTGCCTACAAGACAGTGCAGCAACTTCAAAAGAGCAGATCAAGGCTGACCTGTGGTTGTGGCACCAGGAGGCACCTGTGCATATGGATGACAGGGTTTCAATTTCCTTTCACCTAGCAGCTGCAAGTCAGGGTCTTCTTGGGCACAAAATTCAACCTGCTGGAGGAAGGACACATCTGAAAATTTCTTACATTAGATTGCATCAATATGCATTCTTGGCATAATTCATCACTTGCCTAGTCCTAGACTGCAGGATAATTGAAAAATTTATATATTTTTTGATAATGATAATTTTGGATAAGAGATTGCTGCCCGTCTTCCCCAAATAGGGCAGATGAAACCAAGTCATCAGAAACATGAAGTGAGGTGCCTAAAAGACAAGTAATCCCAGAAAGGAAGAAGGCTCAACTGTTGCCTAGGAATGAACTGGGCTCTGGGTGACCTGTATCCCACCTGAAAATACAAGGCACACAAGTGGTGTCTGCATTCTTCTGCAACATTCGATACCTGTTACTGTTCAGCATGAAAGAAGAGATTTCTTGATACTTGTATAAGACATTAGTCCAAACAATATCAGCATATTTACTTAATGCATCACTTAATTTTTGACCAAAAAGAGAAGTGATATCAGCACCTGTGGTTCATTGACCAAAGACTGAGAAGAACTGTACTTTTCTCTGAAGAGACCATATTGTATTTTTTCTTGGTTGCAGGAAAAGCAATTTTCTTGGTAGTAATTTCATACCATGTAATTGCTGCTAGTCCCTGCTCACTCTTTATCTGTTTTTTGGTTAATTAGAAGATCACATTTTTTTAAAGATACTATAGCGCTTTTAGTTACAGTTCTGAACCCAGGGGTTGCCATTTCCTGTGTTGATCTCAAACCAGGCATGCACAGATAAGCTAATGTTATTTACTAGGCTCGTAAGAGCAGAAAAAATTAATTTCTGTTGGTGTTGCAAGCTCCTCATGTTACTGCTACAACCTTCAGTTTGGGGATCACCAAATGAAATACTTCAGGATATATGCCAAAAGACAAGAGTGAGTATTTGCCGCCAGAAGAGTTATCATTCAGGATGGCAGCAGAGCACAAAACTCAGTGTGACATTGAACTGTTCTTTTAATGCAGGTCCTACACTTTGTAAGCAACCAGACAGAATTTAGAGTGTTTCCACACTCTCTCATGAATTTCTAATTGGTAACTAATGATGGATTGTTACCTGTACATAATGAAGTTATTTTCCTCAGGGTTGTAGTGTGAACCAACATCTGGTAATGTGCATGTATAAGTGAACTCGAGTCATAAAAATTAGAGTGTTATGTTATAGGATTCCTTGAGGTGACCCAATTCCTTTTCCTAGAGATAGTTTTGTTTGAATTAAATTTTGAACGAATAACAAAAATCAGTCCATTGGAAACAAGAAGTTTTTTGACACGGCTCTTGTTTATACTATGTGTAAGCAATGCAAATTTTCTTTAAAGAGGATAAAAATTCTATTTGCATCCACTTTAAGTCTGCTTTGTACTGCTGGACTGGTATAAAGAGGCCTTTTGGAATCCTCGAAGAAATTTTTAAAGATCTTAATTGAAAAAATATTATGTTTACATTGGTTTTCGTAAGATATGGAGCCAAACTTAACAGGCATTACCTTTAATATTTTGTTCCCCAAGGTAAAATATGGGAACTACAACAGAAACAAAAATCAAAAGCAAAATATATTTGGAATTAAAATGTCACCCAAGCAGTTAGTCAAGAATGTTGTTGTAAACCTCTGTGTGAAAGTGTGTTTGGTTTTTTAGCTCTAAATTGTTATGTGAAAAGAACAGGCAACTAAATGTAGAAAGTATGTGTCATATGTCTGGTGTGATGCGGTAATAATATGTTTGGATGATTACTGAGCATGTATCTGAAGGCATATTATCTTAGTCTGTGATTTCATTCTTCTAGTTCTAGTGGATCAAAGCATGTCATTTCTTTCAGAAAGACTTGATTAGAAAATGAAAATGTGCTAAAACACATTTCTTCTTTCTCCTTCAATGAAAATGGGAAGAAAATAAGTGTGCCTTTTGAAACAACAATATAGCTACCAAATCGCTCAAATATGGTATATGGTAAACTAAGTAAGAAACTTGAATGCTTTTTGAAGCTTGTTGGATATTTTTTAAAAGAAAATTGAAAGACATCTTTGAAAAACAACCATCCTATTTTATTTCAGAGTTTTCATTGCTGCAAAAGTTCTAGTGCATTAAAATGACACCTTTGCCATCTTCCCTCCCCCTATTAGAATACTTCTCTTGTTTCTTCCCCCAAAAATCTGTAAACCGTCAAATAGTTATAGCACAATAGCACAAATTCAGAATTAGGAAGTACAGCATGGGAGATAACATAATTTAAGCTGCAGGATAAAACCAAGATCCTTTCCACAGACAAAAATAAAAATTGCTTATTATTTTTGAGATATCTGTCAGGCAAAAGGTGTCAGATGAATTTGGGTTTTGATTATTATTTTGCATTTAGCTAACAGACACTAGAGGGGTTTTTTTATTAAATTATGTATTTTTTTTCTTTATCGGTATATGTTATTTTTAAAAATTAATAAATAATTGTTTTTATGCTCACCTGAGGTAACAGCATATAAAAATATGAAGTGCTTATTATGTAAGCTGTAAATTAGGTGTTTTACAGTCCTTAAGGACAAAATATTTACTGTGCTCCAAATACGGTTTACACATGATATGTAGTATGAAAATAGGGTAATACTTATCTTGGTTAAAAGAAATGTAGCACTATGATACTGCAACAATTTGCATAGATTGCTAGTATATCTTCTAACACCTACATTTTTAAAGTATTTGCATGTTTAAACCACTTCCTCCTATTCCCATAACCTCCCATCATTTTGTTGCTGTTACTGTGCAATGCTTAAAAAAACCCAAAAAACAAACAACCTGCTTCTGAATTATGAAACTTAATTTCTAACTACAATCATGTCACGTCATGTCAGATGGTACAGAGAAACATCAAGAGATAATTCTTTCTCTGTTCCATGTCAGATCATCTATACATACTATAGATTAAAAAAAAAAAAGTTAAATATGTATCTAACATATTCTACACAGTTCAATGGACTTGTAATGATGTGATCATGAAGTACCCAGCAACATATGTGGGTAGCCTTTGAAGGCACAGTATCAAATATTTGGAGAAGTCCAGTGAAATTGAAAAAAATCTTTGAACTGATCCCACCAATACTAAGAATTCCAGTTTTAGCCCTTTTTAAAATAAATCAAACATCTCTTTGCAGATATGATTCTTAATCAGAAAATAGTGAAATGAGATATCTGAACATAAGATTAAAATAAATGCCTCATCTTGTATACCCATCTACAACTAACATGACCTAACACGTTAGAAAATAATAAATGTGGTTTGGTAAGTAATGTTGTAAGAGCACAGATCTGGATTTTCAGATGCTCTCTTTGTGCTTTACTTGGCTCAGACAAGTCTACTTTAAAGTCCTGTGCTATGATGGAATAATAATTGGGCGTTGATGAAAAACATCAGTCATCATTGTATTGTGATTTGAGTTACATTTGGTTTAAAGCTGAGTGGTAAGATGTTGTGAAATAAACTGTATGGGTTTGGTGATTGCACTTTAAAAGCTCCTTCATTTCCAGTACAACTTTGAATCATTCTTTAAATCAGTAGAGCTTACTTAAACTCTAGGATTACCTGAAAGTTTCGAAGAGTTTGTCAGCAAGAAAAAAAAAAGTATGACTCTTTATCTCTTTGTGTTCCATATCCTCCCTGATACTTCTGTACCTTTATCGTGGACATTTTTCCACCATTCCTGCTGGGACAAGCCAGCTTGATTTTGAAGTTTTCTCAGCCAAGTCATTCAGTGGAAGTGTTTTCTAATCAGTAATTTCAATGATTCATGTGCAAAGAAATTAAAAGACAAAATTGCCCAAAGTTTCACTGACCTCTTAGGCTTATTTATGCCAGTTAGTTTAGATCATTGGAAGCAAATTAATATTTGCCCATATTTGAAAACAAGTATCTAATTACATAAAAGAGATTATATAAAGCCAAGACTCCTTTATATAGAAAGCTGTTTTAATTGCTACTTCCATGATAACCACCGTTTAATGATGCAAGTGGTTGGTTGATAACAAGGACAGGGTTGAGGCTTGTCAGAGTTGTTCCAATGACTCAGAAAGTCCAGAGCAAACATGAGTCTTTTAAACAATGACTACAAACAGTGTAATCAATATTCATTACAGCTCATATGGCAGTGTATATCTTCAGAAAGGAATACAGATGATGCTATGGCGGACTTAATCCCTGAAGATGCATTTCATCTGACTGGCCCATGTGCTCTTTTCCTCCTTTGATGCTGAGACCTCAGGAAATACAGGCAAAAATTCATAAAAATTTTGTTTTTTTCACTTAATATGTGGAGGCACTAGAGAAAGAAACCTACACTAGTATGAAGTGTTTTTCACTCTAGTGCACAGAAACAGAAGAGTGGAATTCTCTTTTCCTGCTTTTTCACATCCAACATGTTAAATCTTCTGAAGCTCTTAGCAGAAAATAGCAAGTGATCAGGAATTTCTGACATGAGGGTGAGATTTCATAGGTCAAGAAGATCATATATATATCTATCATATATATTTGTGTGTGATGATTTTAAATAGACATTTAAAGACCACATAAAAAGGTTCAGAACTGCAGGAATTTGTTGCATGGAGCAGTTAAGAAGAGGAGGGGTTATCACCTTAGGCTTTTGTTCTTTGGTGTCTCTACACTATAGAAACTAGGCTGATGTGTGAAAGTGAGTCAGCAAGTTTATGGCTATGGAGCTTGGCTGATCTGAACCAAATGAAAGAGAGCTCAATAATGTGGCAAATGAGCTGGAGCAGTGTGTTGCAAACAACACAACACAAATGCATTTGAAGAAGATGTGGAGAGAGGAGGGAACAATTAAAGAGTTATACAAGAGGAATCTTTTGCTTTTTACTTTTTACTGCAAAATGTGTGGAATCTTCATTCTCTTTTTTTTTCCCCTCATCATCCATCTTCTCTTGTTCTCTCATAAACCTTCTCCTGTTTGATTACAGTGTGTTTATTTTTCCATTCTGAAAGTACAATCAACATGCCTGGCAATGTGTGGTGCAGACTGTTGGCTACAACCCTTCACTTATTTTGACTACAGAACCTACTGTTAATTCTTACATTCCTCTGCCTCTTTTCTCATGAACACAAACCACTTTGAAAATTATTAAATTAATTAATAACTTTTGTCTAATTTTGCTTTATTAAGGGTTTAGACTACTTCAGCTTGGGCTAGAGACTGGAGTTATCTGTCAGAGTCATGTAAGTCAGAGCTTTTAGCTTTCAGCTTTTAGAATGCAAGAATTGTTTGCTTTGGGGGAAAAAGCAAATGAAACAAAACAAACAGAAAACCCCACAAAAAACCCAAGCAACAAACCATCAAAAGAACCTCCACATCCTACACTTGTACAATGTTGTCATGCTTTGGTTTCCTGGACAAATAAATAAAAATGTTCTTAGCTTCTGGTATTTTTATATTTCTCCAATTTTCTCCAACTGTCCTTGCCTGTGTGCATGAGGCTGTGCACAGTGCCATGTTTGCACTTCTTTAGAAATTCATCAAATGTTGAATGTGCAGCAAAGTTCTGAATACTGGCAACATGAAGTGCCTGAGATTCTTGGAATGATTAAGGTTAACAGGCAGTTCTCAGTCACTTCTGACCAACTCTTCAGAAGAGATCAGTTCTTGCATAACCTTAACTAAAAATAAGATTTTGGACAGTGCTGAGAAAAATCAAACTCTGTTTGGCAAGACTTTCAAAGGTACTTGCCAAGATCAAAACTTTTCTTATAATGACCATTTAATCTGAATCTAAATAGAGATTGAGCTTGACTTGAGTATACGACTTTAAGTATACGAGTGTATAAGCATACAATATCTGCCCCTTAAGTTTCTAAGTGTATAAGAGTATATGACTCTAAGTTTCATAAATATGTTGATCTCCAAGTTTTTTCTGACCAAAGAGGGACTTTTTTTCATTAAGACTAAGTCCTGACTTTGAATACTAGGCTTTTTTTCCATGTCTTGGCATGAACTTGAAATTTTAAATTAAAAATAATTTATTAGCTATTCTCTAGAGGCATAAGTGTATAGTTTCTATGCCTAGGCATGCTACACCTTGGCAATTCTGTTTTTATTTATCTGGACTGAATTTTATTGTATTCATTTAGGTAATATTATCCTGTGTGTATATTGCATGTAGTTTGTTTTTTCAAGTGATATATTAAACTGGGCTAGCAGAGACGTGCTGTTACTTCCTTCATCTGAAAGTGGAATGCAGGGAGATGTAACCAAACTCACCAACTGTGGTTTGTTGCAGTGACATTATAGATGAAGGTAATGACCTCTTGAAGAGTTTGCTCTGTTTTAACGAATAATTATTATGTTATTATTATACTTACTTTCAATGCTATAAATAAAAAATGATTAGTCACCTTATATTACTCTGAAGCATAATTTTGGAAGGATTTTAGAATAGAAATTCAGTAAGAAATGGTTCTAAAAATACCATTCTGGCTTTATGGAGTTCTGCTCTTTTTACAAAGTCTGAGCAAATGACATCTCTGTGTTTTTCAAAATATAATAAACTAAGATATCCACAAACTTTCCCCATATCCTCCTAAGCAATCTTCATTTTCTTGAAAAATAAAAAAATAACCTTGTAATGAAAAGCTGAGACTGAAAAGACAGGGGTAAGGGAAAGAATTTTTTTACAAAACACTTGTTTTTGTATATTCAGGTCTGCATTAAGTGCTTGGCATGTCTATCTGTAAACACAGTCAAAATGCCTCCAGGTATTAAAACCCAATGTGTCAGCAAGTACTGGGAGTCAGGTGTTCAGCGCTAGAGGTGTGTGAGTTCTTGAGATTTTGCTAGGCACCACTGAGTAGCTTTCATCAGCGCATGTTTTACAATGTGATAAAATATGCTGAATAAGAACAACGGTGGAAACAACAAAATAAATAGGCTTTCTCTCAGCTGGTCTTCTGTCTGATGTAACACTTTTTGCACATAAGAGCAAAGTCATCTCAATGTATGTTTCTTTTCAGCCTGAATAGTTCAGCCTGCATAAGCTCTAGGCATGGATCTTACAGTTGGGTTTTGAGAATTTACTTGATAGGGGTCATAAGCAATTTTAAGTTTGCAAGGAAATCTTTCCAGCCAGCTGCAATCCTGCTCACAGTTCTTAACCATTTCCAGCTTCCCAAGCAGTCTTCATTACTCTGGACTCTTTGGAGTTTATTGCTCTTGTCCGCCATACACACATTATTTACAAAGGTTCTGAAAGCATCTTTCTCAGCCTCCTCTCTTAGCTGTAGAGACCAGCTGCCTGCAATCAAATGCCTGAGACTATTTTGAGCACCATGGAAGGAATGAGGGAAGTTTGTGAGCAAGTGTCAAGAAAACTAACAACTAATGTGTGAGTGAAGTTGTAGAGATGCCAAGTGTAAACCACTGTCATTCTAAAGGGATTTATACCCTCCCTGAGATAAAAATCACTGTATATTTTCCTTTACCTTATAGTCTTCCCTTGGTATCTCCTATTAACTGACATCAAAATAAGGAAATAAAAAAATACACCTATCTAAAAATACTGTGAGCTTTCCCAAGGATCAGGGTAAAAGCTACAAAACTGAAAATGAAAATAGATGCAGCAGACAGCTAAATACAAGGTAGAATGAAAAAGCAGCTCATCGGGAAGCAACATCAATCAGACCGTTTTTGTTAGGCCACAGAAGCCCAACTGAACTTTGTTGGACACAACGTTGCAGGTTAGGTGGAATTAAGGTATGAGTTAGTATGTGCATTCTGCTGAAAAAGTTGTTTCTAAAACTTGTTTATACATTGTGCAGATTTTTTTGTTAAACAGTTTATGTGGTGAGAGGGAGCTTTTGTACATAGACCCTCATACACTCATTTAAAAGCAAAATGTTTGTTCAGCATATATATTTGAAAAGTAGTTGGCACAGACATATCTCACCTGCCAATTATGCTACAGCAGTGTTCCTGCTGGAAAAAGTGTGGAACTGGCAACTAGGAATAGTAACACCTTAAACTGTAGAGAATGGATTCACCCACAATTGCTTCTCAAAGCCCTAAGACATCTGAAGAATTGCAGTGGAAGTAACCGTAACACAGCACAGACAGTGTAGGGAGCTTGACTCCAGGCCCGTGTACTGTCTTTGGGCAAAAATGTTTATCAGCTGGAGGCTGGAAGCAACTGAGAGCACCTCAGGGGACAAGGGAAGAGCTAAGGATGTCACCTATCTAGACTTCTGTAAGACCTTTGACAAGATCTCCAACAGCATCCTTCTCTCTGAGTTGTAGAGAGATGGATTTGATGGCTGGACTCTTTGGTGGATAAGAAATTGGTTGGATAGTCATGACTCAATGTCTGGATGTAAATCAGGGGTGAGTGCTGTCCCTGGGGGGTCTCTATTGTGACAAGTACTGTTTAATTGATCTTCATCACTGGGGATCCTTAAAGACAGACAAAGCCACCTCCTTCTCAGGATATTTTATATGTAGTACTTCCCTAAGGTTGGATCAATATGTGGTAACAGATGTAACTACTCTACCCGAGTTAGTTACATTATGCTTAAGTATTTGGGGGGGTTTTTGGGCTTTTTTTTTTTTTTTCCTTTTTTGTTGTATTTAAATATCCTTTGACAATGCTAAAACTAGCAGGGAAAATAAAATAAGAAAAATATTTAGCACAGACAGTGTGTCTGGAGTTTTTCCTAATGTTTATTTTGAAGGGCTTTGCTAACATCCAAAAAGAGAGACTGAAGTAAAGATGGGCTGACAGAAAACTCAATCTCTTCCCACTAGTTGGTGAAAAGTTTTGCGGACTCTCATATTCAGAAATCTGAATCAGATGATAATGTGATGTTTGTCTAATGCAATGTTTACATTTGAAGTCATTCACAGAATGAGGAAACCATTTACATTGTCAAATGTACTGCTCCTTCAACCCAACATTATTGTATTAATTATTGTATTAAACTTTAGTATAGTGGATAGACTTGCACTCATAAATGATTCAGATATCCTGTATTTACAAGTAAGACCATTATGTCACTTACTTTCTTTATAACACAGAACAGAAACTTTTACAATGTAGTTTACTTCATTTAGTATATATTTTTCTATTGAGGTCCAGTGTTTTGGAAAACCATTGAAACCATATTTTAAGGCTTCATATGACAGAGAGGATACCACCCCATACTGTACTGTATTTTTCATCAACATTATCTTTAAATATATACAGTAATTAGTAAGGCTTTATAGCTACACTCGCTCTTACTGTGTTATTTCTATAGTCAATACAAGCCAAGCTAACATCTTTCTCAAATATAGACCCTAAGCTCCTATGGTAATGATCAGTGTTGGAATTAAAGTACATCTCTCACCTGAATGCATGTTCCGTGTCATCACTAGTACAAAATCCCATGTGCTTCTTGTTATTTTTTCCCCCATTCGATACCCTTTAAGGAGAAATATGTTCATCCACTTAAATATTTTAAAAATAAGAATGATGAGTCATGCCTACATTAACAACAGATGCTCAAGTGTACCTTGGGGTGAATACATCAGTCAGAATATTCACTACCACATAATAAGCAACCACATTATCTTCATCTGTTTCTGTGGTGTATTCCCTGGAAACCTAGGCAACATATTTCATTACACCAGGAGATTGTTGGGTTCAAAGCACACTCATCAAATCTTCACATTCCCTTTTTGAAGAGATGAAACATGCATAAACATTCCCAAAATAAGCAAAACCAAATAATATGGGCAATGTATGAAATAAATTTTAGCACAGTTTTACAATAATTTCCTCTACTACCACAGCGGATCTTAATACGGCAAATCCAAGTGGTTATTTTTGAAAAATAACCTATGAAAAAATGTAAGAATGTCCAGGATGACTGTGTATTCAGAATACACAATATAATAATCTTTACTGTGAAATTCAGGTATGTGGCATTGGGATCCCGAATAAACTTCATGGTTTTGCCTTCCTTTCCTTCATTCCTTTTCCCTTTCTATTTATGAATCTCAAGACTGAAATATTTGTTTATATATTTTCTGGATGGTCAAGCACTGTACCAAGTTTCCCAGGAAAATGGTCCCAAGCCTGTCAGTGTTCAAGAAGCTTTTGAACAATGCTTTTAGTTACATAGTTTAACTTTCATGTTGCCCTATGTGGAACCAGGAGTTGGACTGATTCTCGTTTCCCTTCCAGTTCCGAATATTCTGTGAGTCTATGAATCTATGAAAGTCACACCAACTAGGAGCACCACATGGACTCATTATCTCCTTATCTCCTGTGTCCAACATCCTACATATAGAGTGTGGAAAGAACTTCAGCCTCACATTTCCATGAGAAGGGTACTTTGACCACACATTACACAGGGGGACTATATATAGTGCCTCTACCATGATATTTGCAGCAGGCATTCAGTTTCCGAAGACTAGACTCCAAATAGGGGTGGGTCCCTGTCCCTTTTTTCCTGTTTCTGCTTTCCTTGAAAAATTCAAATGTATCCCTTAATCAGACTGGATTGTTATCTTGATAGGTCTGGATATCCCTCAGTATGTTTCCAGAAATTTGTCTGTTGACTTTATGGGTAACATAGCTAATTACTTTAGTTGAGCTAGGTCAATTTACCACTCCTTATCACAAACACTCCACCATCATAGTTAGCTACTCTTTCAGTATGGCCTTAATTTAAACATCCAGTTTAGGTCAATTGGATTCCACCAGAAGTTTTATTGCTACAATAAATATTGTTTGGTGACCTTCTATGATGGGGCTACGGCATTGGTGAATAGGGGCAGTGCAACTGACATCATCTACCTGCAAAAAGTTTGATACTGAATGACACAACGTCCTTGTCTCCAAATTGGAGAGGCATGGATTTGATGTGTGGCCCACCCGGTGGATAAAGAACTGGCTGGCTGGCCGTAGGCAAAGACTTGTGGTCAATGGCTCGTTGTCCACATGGAACCAGTGACAAGTGGTGTCCCTCAGGGTTTGGTACTGTGGCTGATACTGTTCAGCATTTTTGTTGGTAACATGGAGAGTGGGATCGAATGCAGCCTCAGCAGATTAGCTGATGACACTAAGCAGTGGGGTGCAGTCAGCACACTGGAGGGAAGGGATGATATGCAGAGGGATCTTGACAGGCTTGAGAGGTGGGCCGATGCAAAACTCATGAAGTTCAGCAAAGCAAAGCACAAGGTCCTAGACCTGGGTTGTGGCAATCCCAGGCGCACCCACAGGCTGGGCAGAGAAGTGATTGAGAGCAGCCAAACAGAGAACGACTTGGGGGTGATGGTTGATGAAAAGCTCAAAATGACCCAGCAATGTGTGCTCACAACCCAGAAAGCCAACCATGTCCTGGGCTGCATCAGAAGGAGCATGGCCAGCAGGTTGAGGGAGGTGATTCTTCCCTTGATTCTACATTTCTCTTGTGAGACCTCACCAGGAGTAGTGTGTCCAGCTCTGGTGTCACCAACATAAGAAAGACATGGGACTATTGGAGCAAGTCCAAAGCAGGGTCTTGAAGTTGATAAGAGAACTGGAGCACCTCCTTCATGAAGACAGACTGAGAAAGTTGGAGCTGTTCAGCCTGAAGAAGAGAAGGCTCCATGAAATGTATTCTAGTATCTGAAAGGGTCCTACAGGGAAGCTGGAGAGGGACTCTTCATCAGGAACTCTAGTAATAGGACAAGAAGTAATGAGTACAGATTGAAAGAGGGGAAATTTAGGTTAGTTATTAGGAAGAAACTTTTATTGTAAGAGTGGGAAGACACTGGAACAGGTTGCCCGGAAGGTTATGAATGCCCCAGCTCTGGCAGTGTTCAAGGCCAGGTTGGATGTGATCTTGAGCAGTCTGGTCTAGTGGGAGGTGTTCTTGCTCACAGTGGAGAGCGGTGGGACTAGACGATCTTTAAGGTCCATTCCAGCCCCTTACCATTCTATGATATTATGACTGTATTTACAATTAGGTTCTTGTGCATACTTTCATACTTATGACTCATATCTGTGAAGTTATGCCAGATTTATACAAATATGACTGAGAATCAGAAGTTATATGTCACTCTATACTATAATATGGGTGGTGACACCCATTTGGATCCAGATTATAAATATAGAGGGTGTTTTCCTCCCCAGAGTTAACTCTGAAGACAGAAGCCTCTGCAAAATGCTAGCTGAGATAATGATTTTAGAACAATTTTAGGCAGAATAAGGAGATCTAATAAGAACTGGATCTAAACTCTCGTTGCTACAAAATCATTTCCCTGAATGAAATCAAAAGTAGGTCTTGCTTTTGCTATAAAGGCCATATAGCACTTTTTTTGGTTGTCAAGAAGATGACGATATTTTTCATTGCAACTTTTGTAGATGCAAAGGAGTTTGTGGGAGGAGAAACAATGAGGAGGGAGAGTAAGTTACAATTACAGAGAATTATGTATAATTTAAGTGTGTGTCCTTCAGCCAAAAGCTTTTCTCAATATCCAAATGCAAGATAGTGTAGCTGGGAACCAAAATTGAAGATGAGCATAAGAGGACAGAAAACCCTGTCTTGGAAAGCAATGAAGCACATAAGATTTGAGAATCCAGAGCAATTAATATCCCTCAGTATGAGCAAATTATGAATGAAAGACTATGGCAAAAAGAATCCATGTGAATCTTAGTTATTTAAGAGATAACCATGACACAGGGTGAAAGAAGACATGCAATATTACTTCTATAGATAGCACTGTTACACTAGGTTAGCACATCAGTGCTATCATCTGTATTTGAAAAGAGTGCAGGTACAAAAAGATTAAAATTTTCAAGCCATCGTGAAGATGAATTTGACAATATAAAGCTTATAATGTAAGTTAAAAGGAGCTCAGTTTCTGTGAATTTCTTTGTTTGTAGGAAACAGCCTATATGTTCAGGTGATACTGAGGAAAGCTTTGCTCCTGAATGAGAAGAAAAATGTTAAAAGGCCTAGTGAATGTATCTCAAATCAGGCAAACTGAATGATAAAGTGCTTTCATAACAATAGTTAAATGTAGAAATACCTTACAGCAGAAAGGTAGCATATGCAGGATCACTTGGAATGATTAGAAGAAAATCTATAAGGGAGAAAATCAGAAATGGCAGAGGAATAACATGGTCACAATTGTTTTCTTGGCCTTGACATTTAATTCTTCATTTTGGGGATCTCTCCTCTGTGTTCCATTCCTCTAGGAAAAAGAAAACATATTTTACAATCCTTTTGCATACAATACATTTTGCATTAGCTTCAGAAAACATGTGGTAACGACTTTGGTCAAACATGGCATGCCTGAGAGTTTCAGGCAGTTATATACAAGAGGAAATTAATTATTCTGAATTTCCCTTTACAAGTGATGTATGTTTGAGTTTCTTTGTTTGACCAGATCTTAGTTTAAAGCTACAATAATTGGACAGTTCATAAAATATAGGTCAGGTTAAAATTCAGAGAAGGTACAAGGAATCATAATTTTATAGCTAGGGCTGGTATAAATCCATATGCAAGAACTCAAACAGGTTGTAAGGACTCAGACCAAAAATACATTCTCGTTCTGCAGACCAGACTTTTTTTATTGCTGTTTCATTGATTTGTGTTTGTCATTGAGGAGAAGAGGCTGTTTATTTACTTGTGAATTTTTTTGGCACGGGTTATGATTCATCTCTCTCAGATCTTTGGAATGTTTCTTACTTAATGAGTTCCTCACTACTGAAGAAGTCTCAGGCTATGGTGGAACCTGGGTCTTTCCTGTTCACTACTGAGAGAAAACAATTGTTTCAGCCCTCAAAAGTAGAAATGTTTTTGTTTGACTCAATTTGTTTGCCTTAGTATAAACTATTTGGGAGAAATGGGTTGTGAATACAGGAGGTTGGAATACATGATCTGAAGGTATTCTCTGCCCTGAAAACTTACAGACTAGGAAAGACATTAGCAGTTATATGTATAGTTTCTCGTAGAAAGTCCTCTTTTCTGCATTTATGTCATACCTCATTTTGGTGAAAGCTCTGAAAACATAGGTAACACAAAAAGCTTCAAAGAACTTGTTTCACTTATTCTTTAGGACACAGACTAAGCATATCAGAAACTTAATAGTCATCCTGCTTTCCCATTATGTTTTCTGATACAATACATGCATTATAAATATTTGTATTATGCAACCCTAAAATGTAATATTTAATATTTATACAATCTGTTTTACTCACTGGTTACTTAGTTTTATAGTTTTCTATTTGTATTAAATTTAGCTGGCAAATATGTATTACTAAATTTGTTACTATATTTTCTTCTGTATCATGAAAAGACAATAACACACCTTAGAAAAATAATCAAACATATTCAAAAGAAGAGAGACTTTAACAGAAAGCTCACTACATGCTTGGAGTCTAAACCACCTCCTACTCCAAGGCCAAAAGGATTCATACTCCTTACAGATAGGAGTTTTTGCAGCTGGCTGTGTTTGCCCATATTTATTAAACAATTTCCCCAATACCATGCATTTTGTGTAAATAAGATTGGACATTTCGAAATAACTAGAAGTGTCTTGGTGAAGCTTCTTATAATTTAAATTAAAAAAACCTCACAGATCAAATATACACAGTATTTCTTCTCTTTTTAGGAGTTCTACAAAAAGTACTATGTGGTTCTCACCTATATGACACACAAAATACTGGTTAATGTATGAACTGAATGTGTCTCTCCAAGCAAAATGTAGAATTGCACACTCAATAAATATGAAAATAGTTTTATTTATTTTTATTGCTGCAAAGATGTCAGTATCTATACTCCATAGAGAGAATATTCATACTTTTTCAAAAACACATATAAATATAACTCATGGTAGTAACAGATATTTTCCCTTTGGGTTTATAATTTCTTTCAGTGCTGTAGGCATTTCTTTTAAAGAAGCAAATATGCTGCAGCTTCATATAGTCATAAAAGGTCCTAGTTAAATGTGCTTCCTTAAGTGCTTATTTTATTTTAAACAACTTTTCTAACTGAAACATCTCAAAACTGAACAAAAAGCCAAATATCTTTTTCTTTCATAGCACTTTAGAGCCAGGTAGTAGAAATTCAGAATGAAAAAATCTCTTTTTTTCAAAGTTGAAATAATTTCATAATGACAGCAAAAACATTCTTTGGGTTTTGTTTTGCTTTTTCAGTTTTGATGTTTTCTGAAGTGGCCAAGTCATTAAAACCCTTCAAGTGAGGGATTGCAGAGAATGTAGTAGCCTTGATGAGACTTACAGTACTATTCTATAACACCTAGGTATATTATTTTGAACACTCTTTTATATTTTTTAATTCTCTCCATAGCAGCAAGAAATAGAAGACATCAGCATGGGAGACGTTGTGTAGCATGAAATACTAGTAATATATTGATGAGTCCAAACATTCAATTTGCTGTAGCCAGGGTGAATTTAATTTCGGGGACTATGTTCAATTTATGCTTTGTTACATTGTTCCTTCCCTCATAGATAATAAAGCTGTCTTTATTTGTTTTTTAAGAAATACTTCAGATCCATAAAAACATAACACTTTCTGATGTTCTTTATTTGCACTGAGATCCCTTTACACTTCACTGACTATAAATGCCATTTACAGCCCACGCTGCCAAAATGGTTTAATGGAATTTTGGATGTAAGTGAGGATGAGGTCCATTTTGCTAAACACAGAGATAGAATATAAAATGATGGTGAACCATGTGACCACACACCTCCACTTACTGACATGTGTAGTCTAAACCAGCCTGCAGAGAATCAAAATGGGTGGGATTTACAAGCTAGGAATGGAGGTGGAAATTTAAACCGATTTACACCTTCCCTATCCCTCATGGTAGTTATTTTTCCTCTTACCACCTTCTCTTCCAAATCCTTGCCGTGCAGGCCACGCCATCATATACTGAAATTTACACATTTTTATTCTGATACCCATTTTCCACCTCTTATACATTATCGTTCAATCAATACTGCACTTTTAAAGCTTGCCTTCCTTTCTTCCTTCCTTCCCTCCTTCCCGCCTTCCCCATCTCCTAAACAACACTGACAACAGCACTATCACAGGACATGTCTTCCCTCCCTGCCTTACCTCAGTGCCATTAAGGGATAGCTTAATGTTCTATTACAGTTGGGACCATATGAGGCTTTTACTCTATTCAGGAAAAGTTAACAGTTCTCTGCAGGACTATATAACTCTTTTTTACTTACATTATGAATAGTTTGATTATAGTAATACCCTGGCACTGCACCTTTGGAAAAGACATTCATCATTGTCTTTCTGCTTCTTGTTTAGTGAGTGGGATTATGCAAAAAACAGAGTGTGAAAAGGGATTTGAAATGCACTTTTTAACATATATTACAGAAATTCCAAGAAATCACAGAGGACTCTTCTGAATTAGCTTTCTTACTGAAATCTGCAGTCTATTATACTCAGAGGGGACTCTAAAGAGCAAATAAAAAAAGTCTCGGTGTAATGACTTAGTGTTTACAGAATATAACTGCTACAAGACTGATTGCATGATATATTACTTCTTTCATTGTGAGCCACAGAACAGGTAGAGGCATGGTAGACTAATTTGGTTTATATA
This sequence comes from Sclerurus mexicanus, assembly GCA_013396755.1. Lineage (NCBI taxonomy): Eukaryota > Metazoa > Chordata > Aves > Passeriformes > Furnariidae > Sclerurus > Sclerurus mexicanus. Next base: position 157,726 of record VWZF01001835.1, on the reverse strand, counting down.
TTCAGCTGTAAGGCTAGACACTGCATCATTCTTTTCATAAAGCAGGGACTGGAGGCATGTGGAGCCTGTAGCTATGACAACAATAAACCAGCTCTGAGCCTGAGCTGTAAGTAAGAAGCTCGGCCTTGTCTCCAACCCTTCCTGCTCTACCAGAACTCTACAAGTTCTCTGGAGAGGGGGCTGGGTGCTCATGAATGATCTATTGAGCAAAGGTACAGTACAGAGAAGCGTGTCTACAACGAACCTTTTAGCAGAATTTCCCACCATTAGACTAACATGAGCTAGGGCTGATTTCAGCTCAAGCATGCAAAAAGTCTTGGCAGCTGCTCTACTTCACCATATGGATTTATTGCTGTATAGTAAACATTGGCCATAAAAAGACAAACTTCTTGTCTACATTAGAACTCCCATTGTTACCAGCACTGACAGAGCTGCAGGAAGAGCAGTGAACACCTAGGACTCCATCTGTAATCAATATAGACTGCAAATACTCAAAAGTCCTTGAAGATCAGAAACAGAGTGCCTAGGCTGACATTTTATTGTCATGAATAGGCAATATGAAAGCAATATAGGAACTTCGGATGTGTTACATGTTAAAAATGGATTATCTGCACACCTCACATGAAATAGGCACTAGTGATAAAAGATCCATTTCAGACAGAAGATCTGTTTTCAGACTGTAGATCTTTGTTGCTGATGGTATGTAATGCATCTTGTCACAGTCCAAAAAGATTTAGGTAATCACATGGTGCTAAAATGTCCTTTTCCTTTCATATGCTGCTCAGCATCAAAATACAACTGGAAATACACAAAGTATTATAGGAATGACAAGTGGGAGTAGTTGGCAAGTGAATGAGGAGAAACTCAGGGGAACTAATACAAAAATTTATACCACTATATTTTATTCCGAAAGAGAATTTCTACAAATCCTATGTGAAATCACTGCAGTACTTTCTGCATTCTTTCCGCAAGGATGCAAATTATCTTGGTATTTTATACACCTGGTTTTTGCCTCTTTTGAATCACAAAAAGTCTGAAAGTTCACATCATTATGTTTGCACTGTGCTAACTCGTCTTGCTGGTCAGTATGATTACACCAGGACCTCTTTTCAAGAGCATCTCAAGGCTATAAAAGTCAAATGAGCAAAGTTTATTGTATTCCTGAGGACAAGTGAGCACTAATTTAGTTAATGAGACCTGGATCATGTTTATCTGGACTGGTGTCTGTAATACTAAGGAGGAAGAACTGTGATGATAAACTCTCATTGCAGTGTTTTACCTCAGTCTCTGTTAATTAGCTTCATTTTCACCTGATTTTGTAGTAATGATTATTTTTGATTTTAGACATAGTAAATTATGTGTTGTAACCTTGATTTTGCCCATGCTGGAGTCATCACTGAATAATAATATTCAGCAAGAAACAATTTTGACTAACTGTGGATGTCAGTGGCTCATCCTTTGTCTTTGCCACACTAGATGATGGGTCACAGCAGAACACAAAAGCCAGGCCTAATTTTTAGTAAGAATTCTTCTTCTCTCATGAAGTTAAAAGATCCACTCACAAGTCATATCTAATAATATATGACAGCATTCTTGAGAAACTTCTATAACTGGCTCCAAGAGAATCAATTTTTACAAGTTTGTTAACTTTGGGTGAGTAAATGTAAGATAAAATTTGTGCCACTATCAGTGGCAGCAGGTCTGGCTTAAGATCTTGGTTTTTTCAGTACAGTTCAGATCTCAGTAGTTTTCTGTACAATGCCTTTCCACTTGTTAGTTGTTTCTCCATCTTTTTCATTCACATTTGCTCATGCTTGTCAGAAAAATCTCATGAACTGAAAAAATACTTTCTACTATTAAGTTTGTCAGTGCATAAAAATAAATTAGATGGATTTCATTTTATTAAGGTAATTAACTTCATTATTAATTTAGGAAAGGCATAGTTAGAATTTTAGAATGTGAGGATTTCTCTGTACAAGGAAATAAAACCCAAAGTTGGAAAAAAACCCCAATGCGTAACATGACTTGGAACAGTGCCCCGAAGATGAAAAGAAATTTGTCATCTCCACACTCATTTTACTGTTGTTACTTAGCTATACCATTTTGATTAGGTATCAAACACTATCTGGTGTTTAATGGACCTTTTAGTTCATATGAAAAAAATGTATTGCTTTTATAATTGAAACAAAGTAAAAACTACATTAGACTTTTGTATCACTAGTAATTTTGGAAGTATGGCAATCTTTCAACTGTAAAGATAAACATATAAAGTACCAGTGTTTTTCTTACTTGACAATTTTCTTTCTTTTAGTTCACCAAAAGAATCTACCTATGCAAGCTAGTGTCAGCAATTCTAATCACAAAGGCTTAATCCTTCATAAAAATAAAATAAAAAAAAAACACTGCATAAGGCACAATTTGTTATATAATAATATTTCTAAAAGGCAATTTTTCTTCAGGGCAGAAATAGATTAAATGTGCTGGATTTATGGAGTCTGAAGTATTTTAACTGGGTCTCTTTCATAGCTTGTCTTTATAGCCTTGGAAGGATGCAGTTTGGAGAAGTCTGAGATTTTTATGTTACTACTTCCAACACCAAACTAGCATGCAGCATCCACTTCAGATGTTTGGCATTGCAGGTGGCAGTTAAAGAAATGTTAATTCAAAAATGTCAGCCAGGTATCTAAGAGCATCTTAAAGGGAAGCTGTGACTGTAACTTTGAATTTTCTTTCTGAGTGTTGTATGCACTGCTTGTGTGTCCCCAGGTTCAAATGGAGCATCTCACACTTGACAGCCTATCACTGTTTTCTTTAATATGATATTCTAGCAATGCATCCAGGATGCATCCAGGATGTGCACCCCTGCAGGCCTGTCCCAACATCCCTGCACACCACATGTTGCTCTGGAGAATTGGAGGGAAACTACAGCACTGTGCTGGGAATGTCTAACTTGTCCCTTCCATGACAGGAAGGCTCAGATGCAAGCCTGAAAAATTAGAATATTCACATTTACTGTGTAGATATGTATGCAAGGCCTGTACATCTGGATTGAGGCAGAGGAATTAGCAGGGAAACAAACACTTTTAGCACAGTCATAATTATAAAAGCAAGACTACTAAATAAAGGAACTGCGTCTGCGACAGAATTGAGGATAAAAAGCATATTCAAAATTACTGTCTTTAAAGTCATAGACAAAATAAAATGGTTTGGTTTACTGGAGGAATAAGGATATTAAACAAACAGCAATCTTTATATCCAGTCTGTCAATGGGACACACATAGCAAAACTCAAAGTGCTATTAAAACACCAGTGAAACAATATGTTGTTTCTGCTCTTTCAGTAGTGCTATCTTTTAATTAAATTTAGATTAACATGCTAGCAAATGTAGAAAGAAATTATTCAGTAGTTTAGCTTGTTTGTTAAATTAGGGCATAAATATTCATAGATACAGATTTTATAGAGGTCTTTACAAAATTTTATAAGAAGAAATTGCTTCCTATTAAATCAACATTTTGGATATTTTTATTATATGGCTTATAAAAAATTCAATACACACAGGAAAAGTTGTGTGCATATGTGTATACATTTGCATGTGTATGCATGTATTTGTTCACAATTTGACAGTGTTACAATCTGTAAAATAGTCATGTATTTTTGGTACTATTCACAGACTTTTAGAATAAAGGCTAATATAAGCAAAGAAACTTAAGAGATGGAATAACAAAACTAGTCCTCAATTTGTAGATGACAAATTATTTTAGTCATGAATTGCACAACATGAATGTACTTTACAAAAAATACTGGGTTTTTTTGTTTTTGTTCTGTTGGTTGTTTGGTTTTTTTGGCAGAATACAAGAATATTTTTCTGTAGTGTCATCCTTCAGGGGCCTTAGAATGGTTTGTAACCATTAATTGAGCTCCAGAACAGTACTCTGATGTATTTTTTTGTGTACGTAAAATGAGGATCACAGTGACTAAGTGATTTGTCAAAGTCACAACAAGCCTTGGCTTTCAATTGTTTTGCTGAAAAAAAGGATGATTTTTTTTCTTTTTCTTTTTTCTTTTTTTTTTTTTTTTACCACAGGATAACTAAAGGCAGGAGAAGCAGAGCAAACACCTGTAAGCTTCAAGTACAAAATTGTGCACAGGTAAAGCAGAATATATATACACTTAAATACATATACAATATGTATACATTGCAGTAAAAACTACAGTGGCTTTATTTATGCTAAAACTTTTAAAAACAATCAAGTACCATGAACATTTTTGTAATAGTCTTACCTTTCTTCTAATTTAACACAAAGTCACTGAGGTCTTGTGTTCAAATAAGCAGAGCAGAAGAAGGAGGAAAATTCAGCACTATTCCCAGAACACCTTGTTTTCAACTTGTAGACAAAGTATCCTTTTTCACATAACCCAGCAGAAATTAATGATCTTATTTACAAATACAGTCTTTTTATTGCTCCATGATTGTCCGTAACAGTACAGGAAAATAACAAAATATGCACTGACCTTTTTGCAAAGTGCCAGCCTGAATTACTATGTGCATTGAGCAATGGATCTGCCTGGTGCTGTTGCTTAGAATAAGGACGGTGTTCTTGATCAGACACAGATAGTTTTTATAAAATCTTTCTTTCAAAGTACCAGTCATAATGCAGCATAAGATTTTGTAATTGATGGACACGTTCTCCACAGATATGTCCACAAGTAGCATTTACTTGTGGATATTTATTCAGTCACTTTCTAAAGGTTTTTCCTTATTAATTGCCTTCCTTTAGGTACTCTTAAAGACTTTCTGTAACTCACTATCCTTCTAGCTTCTTTTTATTACTCCGCTGTGCTCCTATTATTATAGCTGTTGTAGACTACTGCAGCTTTCTACATTGACTTTATTCACATTCTTATTTAGTCATGATCTGGTTGGGGGGGTGGTACGTGAAAAAGTGATGAGAGTTTGGTTTATCCTTAGCCTTTATTATCAAATAACCACAAGGAAATAAAGCTTTGATCTACTTCCTTAGAAAGCTAATCCTGGTGATTATGTGGAAATATGTGCAGTAGGAGCTACAGGGATATACGTCTTTAATCTCTTGGTGTTGAATACTTAATCCGGTAAAGATTCCTGGCAAGAAGATTTAAGAAAGAGCAAGATAATTAAACTGTTCACAGGTATTGTTTTCAGGAAAGCAGATTTGGTGGCTTACTACTGCAGGATCTATGTTTTTTGTTTTTGCAAAAGAGCACTTAAATAATATAATTGTATCAGTGTATTGTGAAACATACTTTTTTCATGACTGAAAACTGTTAAACACTCAAAAATCCAGCTGCATGCTGCAGAGATTGGACTTTGGTATGTGCAGTTCTGACTAGACGGTGGTTATAGCAGTGCAGAAATTTAATTTTGCTTTATTCAACTTTAGCCTCAAATTTTCTTTTATTCAGCTTTTAGACTCAAATTTTCCTTTATTCAGCTTTAGACTCAAATTTTCCTTTTTAATGCAAACTGAATATGAGGAGCTGTAAAAACAGCATACAAATGATGTCAGATTTGTCTGAATAATCAAAACCGAAACCTCAATGCTTATCACTGACAGCATATCTACATACACTACATGCACTCAAGATCCTGGGGTATGCACTTAGAGCAGATAATGCTAACACCCAATTGTCCCTGGTATAAGATAGGCTTTTAGATATCTCTTACCAGTGTGGCTTTTCTTAACAGTAACACATTTAAGAATAAATAAAGTGGTCAAACTTTTTAATATTACAAACCTTCCTTTATTACAAGATGATCACAGTTTGAACAAAAGGAATATAAGAAAAAAGGCTTCTGCTTCTCAGTGCCATTTTAACAGTATTCAGTATTTTAATAAAGATGTGGCAATTATAAAAAGGCATTTCTTACAAGTTGAATTTATTCAGCTTAATTAGAAGTGGCAGCTGTTCTGAGTTTATATGCTCTTTATCAACAGGAGAGGATGATGAATGTATCTGTTAATGGGATAGTAGTGGAGTTCTTTCCTTTCTCAAGCCCAGAATTACTATATAGTTTTGTTCTTTGATAATTTACAGTAATCATATGGTGATTTAATGAATACTACACTGTATACTTTAAATTGGTGAACATGTTAGATGAAGTTCCTGTGCACGCACAGAACTGACTGAAGTGAATAAATGTTATCTGTAAACCAGAAGTAGGATCAGGCTTGCAGATACCATACTGGGGTTTTTTTGTTAATTTTTGTCTTTCTGGGAAGGTCATGCATTAAGACCATTCAATTTATACCTGAATGATTATCTACCAACATATTTTTCATCAATCTAATAAAAAAATTTGCTTTTTAATGTTCCAGAATTTGTTTAGTTCTTCTTGCAAAGAGGTTATAAATTGCACTGAAAAAGACATTACAGAGTCTTGTATAGAACTATGCCAAACTGCTAGCTATCATCTTCCCTAGCATTTATGAGGGCTAGGAGCACATATCTTTTTGATAGTACTGGACCCTGGGTTTCTGTGTTGTTAAGGTATTCATGAAAATGAACTGTTTACAGCCAGTCCAACTTTTAAGATTAACAGTCATAAGAGTTTCTGAAGTTCTAGTGGTCAAACAATATATGTCCATAGAAAAAAAACATGAAAGATTATAGATTTACACATCATGTGAATATTTTAGCATGAAATTAGAATATTATTTAGCAATTTCAAATAATTATATTAACCATACGAGACATTGCATACAATTAAATAGTATTGCCAAGTGGAATCCAGTTAGATTCTTATTTAAGCTTAAATCTAGTAACAGCTTTGGTGAATATGAAAGAAAACCTTTGTTTTGCTTCATTCTATGTTGTTATCAAGTCTTGTGTTTAAAGAACACAAGGAGCAGTTAACTGGTGGAACTCATTGCCACAGATTATTAATTGTTCATGAACATGGATTCAAGAAGGAGTTAGACAAACGTTCAGAATGGCTTTCCAAGCTTATCAAGAAAGATGATCCAGATATTACCTGTGACTCAGTCACAACTTCTATCTGCCAGATGCTGACACAAAGGGATCACAAAGGGATTCCCATGCTCTTTTTCTATCTGCTACCAGAGACAAGATGTGCATCTATGCTGATGTTAAATGTTTCATTCAAACTAACCACCTAAAGTTTTCCTTAGTGGGGAGAGACTCGAGAGAGAAAAAGAACCTTCTGAAGCTATTTTACTCCTCTCATTTTAACATACAAGAATATGAGATGAAATGGCTCCTGTTGTTGCCCATTTCTCTATTAACTGTTAAAGAAGACTGAATAACTTATACCAAGACCATAACCTGATATAAATGATTTTTTATAGTTCACTATTCAACTTGATACTTAAATTCCATGAAGCAAAAACATAGAAAGTCTCTCATGGTATGTTTATATAATTAAAAATAGGAATGAAGACTCTTTTAGAGAGCCTGTGAATCATCTAGGTGCAGGATAGCCTTGCATAACGACAAGGAGGACTCTATTACAAAGAAACTCCTTGCAAGCAAATTAACTTCTAGATCCTATTACAGATTTTCTTGCCCATTCCAGGGAAAAGGTTGGCAGTTTTGGCTATCACATTCCTGGCTGCATGCTGTTGGGACTGCAGTCTTCTTCAGCCTCTCCCCTGTTGTTTGACACTAACATGAGAGGGTGTAGGGAATACTTAGCTCCTTTTGCCTAGTACTTCCTTCATAGAGCAAATTCTTCTCAGGAGTTGTGCAAACAGAAATTTTTTTTTTTTTTCAAGATTGAAACAGGAAACTTAGAAAAGTTGAAAGAATACGTATCAACCTAACATTAATTTTCCCCTCACTCAAGTCCAAACAATACACTTTCTCATTTGTTTTGGTTTGTTTACCTTTCAAAAATTCAATTTAATCCCATAACTTCACATGAAAATGAGGGTTCTGAATGCAATATATTCTCTTCCTCAAGGTACAGATTGCTGTGGCTTGCATATTGCACTTCAGGCTCGTACTTTGACACCATGCTCTGGTAAACAATATTTCCAAAAGCTTGTTTGTAACAACTCAGGCTTTATTTTCTTCCCTGTGGGTAAAATTTCCCATGTAACATTTATGTGTCACTTAAGATCCAGTCTTTTGGCTTAGAAATGAGGGGTGACGTCTTCTACTTTCCTTTTGTTTTCATTTTCCTCAGTACACTACACAGAGGTTCACTTGTGCATCTTCATGCACTCTTAGTCACACACCCTTCAGACAGAAAAGATTATAAATCTTGTCTAGGCTGAAAAGAAGCAAAAGTGAGAGACTGTGAGTGTTTTGTCAGTTCAAATGTTGCTCAGACAGAACTGTTATGTTTAGGCCATGGGACTATGTAAAGAGCACTTTGGTACCAGAGTAAAGGAGTGGAGTTTTCATATTTCTGTCTTTGTATGCTAAGGAGGTATCCTTTTGAAAGATTAGAATGTAAATCACATGATAGTTTCTGAACCGATATTATTAAGCTATTAAAAAACCCCATAATTTTTGATTGCTGATGTTCCTTCACTGAAATGTCAGGTTATCTTGATCAGAAGAATAATATAGCAATGAAATAAAATTAAGAAATTGATAATGTTTCCAAAGTACTTTGCTATAAGATTCAGCTTTATCTAAGCGGGAATGATGGTGCACACCTTTAAGATGCCTTGCTAACATGATTCAAGGTAATTTCCTTCACTGGTCTACCCCTGTCCTGCACCTTTCGTTCCAGTGAAAGTTATTCCATTAGAACAGAAAGTGATCCAACTCCTACTTAATAAAGAAAGTGCTTGCTAATTTTCTTTGAGAATAAAAGTCTACTGGCAGAATGTCCTCAAAACTCAACTTGAGAATTTGGGCAGAAGACTCTGCTAAGTAGTTTGCAATGTAGGTAGTACAGCAATTGGTTGCTGGATAACGCAGGTCAGGTTCTCTAACAACTTTCAATTCTCAATTTAAGATGTCATCTTTAAGACAGCATCACTGAGAAGGGAAAGGTTTGTTAAGAATTAAGAATTCAGCTAGCAGAAAAAAAATCTATGTTTTCTGTGATTGTTTTCCCCTTTTTTCCTAAATGATGATGATGATGATGATGACGAAGATGATGATGATGATGATGATGATAATAATAATAATAATAGTGGAATTTTTGAAGGAAAGTAGTACATAGGTGCAGAAATATCAGCCAGTCACTACCACTGCAGGAAATTTGCATTCTAATCTATATCAGATTTTCCTTCACAACAAGTCTTCTAGGTCAGGCTAAGGTTGGCCATGATTCTCTCCCCATGCACATGCTCAGTTTTGCTTTTCTGAAAAGCCAGTGCACATAAAGGTCTTTCCATGGATCATATCATGTGTCACTGTACCTGAGAACTAAGAAGTCTTCCTGGGTCCCTCATCTTAGGTCTTGTAGATGTATGCCTCACAGGCCATAATATCAGCTGTTCCTGTTCTCCTTTATTGAATTCCACTTTTATTACTGACACATTTATTGCTGCATCTGACTGGTAAGTAAAATATAATTACCTTCACTCAAGTTGTGAAAGTAAGCTCTTCATCTGAACTACAATAAACTCTTACAGTAAATTTTTAACCTTGAAGTCTGATGGCTCCAAATGCATTCTTCCTCTTTAAGTGGGAGTGATTCATATTTGTGTCCCATCTATACCAAAAGTTTTTTCAACATAGGTACAAAAAGATACAACTTTAAGGATAAAGAAGTTCTCCCTCTGCCCTGAAGGAACCCTCATTTGGAAAGTACATTTAGGTGCTTACTTTCTTGCTTTGCTTTCTTCCTGTTCTGTCCATGCTATGTGGAAAGATATTTCAGTTAATCCACCATTTACATGGAATGCTCATGTCTAGATGATAGTGTATGTCTCATACATAATATCTGTGTGAAATGACACCTTGATTTATACTAAGACAAACCCATGTTTTATGCTTTTTTCAATGTATGTTTTTTTCAGTCTATTTCTGGATCCAAAACTTGAGGTAGAGATATTGGTGTGGAGAATAAGGTCATGGAACAAAGTCAGACTTGAAGACGTCTCTCCTCTTTGCAGGGGTATTGGTCTAGAAGGCCCTTAAAAGGTCCTTTCCAACTCAAACTATTCTATGATTCTATGAATATACAAATAAGCAAAAATCAGTTTATTTTGTTCAGACTAGCAGAGACTCTGGTGTCTGGCAAAAGCATACAATTTTTTAATTTTTTTATATTTTTATTTAATTTACAGCTGATTTACAATAGTTTTACCACAGGACAAATAGGATTTTACTATTTACTACCCAAAGTATATAAAGGATGAAATTAGTAACTGTGTGATGAGCAACAATTCTCACTTACATTGCCGTGCATATATATGTGTCAGGGCCCTGAGGACACTAATTAGTCTTAACGGCCCTGACCAGCCTTACTTGGAACCTGTTCCCACACCCGTGAGCCCAGGAGCTCTACTTAACCTCAACCCAAGGCTGTCACCACTGACTTAAGCTGTGCTGTGTGAGCTTTGAGCTGCAGGATGTGCCCTGGCCCAGGAATTCCCAGGGACACAGCCTTGCTCTTGCTGCTTCTTCCCAAGTTACCTCAGATCTCCCCCAGCCCTGAACTGGGCACCATGGACCCTGCGTGTTATCCATTGCCTTGACCCTACAGATCTTCCTAAAAGTTTAGCCTTTCCCTGGGCTTTATGTCCCCACAGTGCTGGCCTTTCCCTGGAAGTACATCAGGAAATGGCATTGTAGAGATGCAGTCTTATTCATTTCCAGCCAGAGCAGTTTCCCTGATTTGAACCTAACCACATGGACTTATGCTGCTCAGGTGGTGGTGGGAACGGGAGCAACACCTTTCCATGCAAGTGGAGCATTGTTAAGTTACAGCTTAAAGGTGCAGTTCTGTGACTGACTGTTACCATGACATTAGTAAAGTTTTTGACAAGGTCTGCCACAGTATCTTTGTAGCCAAATTAAGGAAGTAGGGCCTAGATGGGTGGATTGGGTTTGTTCCATCTGGAGAAGAGAAGACTCTTGGCAGACCTTATAGCACCTTCCAGTACCTGAAGAGGGACTACAAGAGAGACAGAGAGGGACTTTTTATAAGTGCCTGTAGTGATAGAACAAGGAGGAATGGTGTGAAAGAGAGTATGTATGGATATTAGGAAGAAAATCTTTACTGTGAGGGTGATGAGGCACTGGAACAGGTTGTCCACAGAAGTTGTAGGTGTTTGATTCCTGGAAGTGTTCAAGGGCAGGTTGGATGAGACTTTGGGCTACCTGGTCTAGTGAAGATTGTCCATGCCATGGGCAGACAGGTTAGAACAAGATGATCTTTAAGGTCTCTTGGAGCCCAAACCATTTTATGATTCCATAATTACATGGTAAACAAAAAGTTGTGCTTTTTGGGCTCAAATAATAGATGCTAAAGGTTCAAAGTGTCAATGGGTTACAAGTAGCACTGCTCAGATGTCGATACCATAGGTCCTCCTTAGGTCCCTTACAATTTACAGGATTCTATGGTTGTAATCCTGGGCAATGTTACCATCCAAAAAAGTGGCCCCACCTCATCCTTTATGTGCACACTAGTAATTGCTAGGCTCAGTTTTGAGATTAGAGTGCTACACAATTTCCTAGTCATGGTTCAGATTGAAGAAGGAGGATAGGAATAGGTCAGCAGAGGCAACAACGGGAACAAGGCTGCCCTTCATGTCAGCAGCATGGATTTAAGCTTGGCTACACTGACAGCCTACAAGCATCGAATTGGATCTTTTGCAGAGCACTAAGGGAAGTGAAGGTTAGACTTAATGCTGTAGGTGATTAGAGTCTGCTGAGCTACTTCCATTCACAGGATGAACAGACACCTCTCCAAGATTCTGGTCAGCATCTAACAACTTTTTAGATCAAAGCCAACACTTTCTAGAGTAAGTGGGAGTGAGAAAGTTGGTGCAATTGTCAAATAACTCTTTTGTTCTCTCTGCCCTTTTGGTTGTAACCTCCAAGAAGCAAGTCATGAGTTTTCTTGGATTGCCATTTCCCAAATTCCATCCAGTAAAGTCAAGCAAATGGGCCTATTTAAGCAGATCACTAAACCAAAACACATTTTCTAAAGATAATTTAGACTTGAAGTGTAACCAGGGAATGAAGAGATTTCTCTACAATTCTCCCAACTGGAGACAGACAGGAAAAAATGTTGTCATCAGAGACCTGTCATTCAGTAAACCAGGAAAAGATCAGACTTCATCCCTGAAAATTAGGGCGTTGCAAACAGAATTGTTCTGTCCTGGTGACTGCAATGAGGACTGGCAGACACTGAGAGCAGTAAATGACAGGCGTTCATGATATTCCTTGTGGGATGAAACACTGACTGCTTAAAAAAATTAGCAGGACTGTTCCAAACCCCCTTCCCAGAACTCAAGATCTGACCATAGTCTGAATGCTGGGACCACACATGAACATGTTGCTCTGCTGTCTCAAAGCAACAAGACAAAATTACACAGGAATCATCACCCAACTAATAAATCTTACTGTCAGCCAGGTCTCCTTGTTGTTGGTTATTTTTGGGTTTTGTTTGTTTTACTCCTAGCATGCTGTCTTGGGTAACTGCATTAAGCTGAAAATCTTATTTTTGTCTTTAAAAAGTATTTTTGTTCTCCCATGTGGCTGGGAATGGTGGATATGTGTGGAGGCTGGATGAAGGAATTAAGTATATTGTTCTTGTCATACTGTTCATTTATCATCAATGACTTGCGCATATTTGCTCACTGTATGCTGTGTGTACATCCACTGGCTTGAAATCTCTCAAACACAAGAGTGAAACTCTGTTTATGGGATGAGAAGAAGAAAAGAGAAACATTGTTAGGATCTTTGGCATTGTTTATTATCTCTGATGAACCACACTTGGTATTTTAGTGTTTGTCCTGGGAGAGTTTGTCCATTCAGTAAATTCATCATAAGTGCAGCTGCATCTGGAGTATATTGAAAAAGCTACATTTAATATTAGAAATTTGCATGGAACTGAAATAAGCTCTGCTGGTGCAAATCTGGTGCTCAGAGCAGCTTTGTCTAACTCTGCTAGAGGCTGGCAGTGATACAGTTCTGGCGGAGAGCAAGCAAAGGCTGAAATCACAGGAAATCCACAGGGCCTTTAAAGTCCTTGCCTGAGACGCTGCAAATGACAAGTGTTTTGCAAAGGCTGGTCCAGTAGGCAGAGAAGACAACTATGCAACAGTAATGTGTGATGTGGTTTTCTTGATTTATTATTCATATAGATTTTTCATAAGGCAAAAAACAAATCTTCAGATTAACACATTTTTGTAAGATGTGTTTGTTTTAAGACAACTTTTATTGAGAGAATTCCCCACCTTCCCTCCTTAAAAAAAAAAAAAATTAAAAAAAAATCATTTGAAAAGAAAGGGAAACATCTCTGTGTGTCTCTGAGTAAGCATTTCCTGCTGAGTTCCTGGCAGGCACTGAGCCCACCCCTTCAGAACGAAATCAGATCCTGAAGCAAACTAGGTAAAGGAAAAAAAAAAAAAAACCAAACCAAAACACAACTTAAAAATGCAGCTGTTAAAACATTTGGGCTCTTCCTTCAACCTAGTGTTACAAATGTGATCACTTCAGTTGTTTGGCTTGTGTGCTTGAAGTCTCAGACCCTTTGCAAGGGAACTTTCAAGAGGATAACATGAAACATTCCCATCTTGTTCTTTCTGTCCTCTTCATCACTGTCTTCCTCTCCACATTCTTGGAGGACAGTCAGAAGATTTATTGCATAATTTCTTTGGCGGCTGTTAACCAAGTGTGCAGTTACAGCTTGGTTTAATTAAGAAATTAGGGTGATTCTTTTATGTAGGTCACATCAGTTTTTGATTCCAAATCTCATAAAATTCTAACCTTTTGGAAAAGTCAGTGGTGTATCTATGGGTTTAAAAAAATCACTTTCTTAAATGCTTCTGAGTGTTGTTTATGCCTGCAAATGCCATGCCCCTTTACTAGATAAATTATCAGAGAGACATTTGTTTAAATGTGGCATTTGGTAAAACCTATTGTTTTGCAGCAGAGTGTTTTCAAATAACGTTCATAAATACAGTCTGAGCACCCAAATGTTTGAAGCATGGCCATGCTGGAAAAGAAACAATGAATGATTTGATTTTCCTTTCTTAGTCTCTCATCACTATTCATATCCAATTGGAATTACATAAAAAATCAATATTAACAACCCAACAGAGAACAAGGATATCCTGGCTCAGAGATATGATTTTTTTTTTTAAATTATCTAAATTACTGAATTCACTAAAGAGAAGAGCTTGATCTCTACAATAGTTATAAATTTATTTCTTTTTCAAGCTAATCAGACAGCATTCAAGTCCATGGACACTGGCTGTTGCTCTCAGAATGCCACATCTATGTGACCACAACAAACACAGCTGCTCAGCACCTCACTCGCTTGTTGCATTAGACTGTTAGCCTTCAGACTGGCACCGGTCACCCTACCTTTCCTTTCCTCTGAAGGAATCCTCATCCCCATGTGTGATATTTTAAATCAATTCGTATTATTTTAGAAAGCTTCCTGGTCTTTCTCTGACTCAATATTAGTAGAGTTAATGCAAAATTTGACTAATATGTCTTAGAGTACACTTTCAGATAGTAAATGAAAAGACCAGTTATTCCTAAGTAGTACAGCATTTCATCCCTGATCAAGGTTTTTATGTCCTTGAAGACTCAAGTTATTCAAAGGATTTTGTAACCCAGTGAGAACCTTCAACAATATCTTTATTGCTCAAGTGAAATAAGCAATGTACAGTGAGCAAGGTATAATGCCTTCATTGCCCAAGGACAGGAAATCCCTCTACCAAAGTGCGGTGCTGAAGTATACAGGAACTTTTTTTGAAGTATTGGCCCAAAACTCAGGAATTAAATCCTGCAGGGACTTAAGACCATCACAGGCTGCATTATCTTCTGTTGTGCAAAGCTTAAAACTGTGAGTCCCCCAATTTATAAAAGCACAAAAGCAGTAAATGCTATATATGAAAATAAAACAATAAAAATCCCAAACAGTGCAAGACACAACCATATAAAAATCCTATTGAAACAAAGCCTTTGCTGAGGTCTGCTTCTTTTGAGACTGTTGAAAGGACAAAGTATGACAAAAATGGCAGTCACGCAAATTACTTATACTAAAAATAATAAAATAGGCAAGTTGTCTCTCCCTAGGTGTGAGTCTGACATGCGTACAGTTAAATATTTCCCCTCTCTTGTCCTAGTTCTTACTGACTTTTGGAGAGCATCCTGACCTGTGTGTTCCCCAAAACCATGCCTAAAAGTGACTGGGATAGTGGTCAAAGGTTAAAAACGCATAAGGGATCATGTCAACACTTATATAGTATGGGTAGTCCAGGCCAATGCCTCAACTTTATGTAATTTTTTTTGTGTAGATGTAGGGTAGATGTAGAGGTAATGCAGAGTAAAAGCCAATGTAGTCTGTTAGGCAATAAGATGCAGTAGAAATGAAAAAAAGGACAGACTCAGATGAAAAGAGCAAGTTCAGCACAGTTTACAGTGTATTACTGAGGCAGAAATTCAGATCTAAGTCTTTAATATCACACTGCAGGCTAAACAGCACTATCTGTATCATCTGGATACAGTAGGATGCCAACATAATGAAACACTGTTTTATTAAACCTTTTTGAAGGAGACTTGGAAGGAATGCTATTCCTCTATATCTGTCCAGGGAAATGCTCCAAAAAAGAGCTACAGGCTGCATGGAGGGTCCTACTTTTCCTCCTAGCTCAAAGAAGAATCGCTCTTTTCTTCACCCCGTATAATATTTGTCCACTCCTCACATTTTACACAGCCTTCCCATGCATACCTGCTTTCCTAGGCTGGTCCTGGCAGCAAATACCTGTGAAACCAGGATTACAGCAAGCAATGGTTTGTAAGACCAGGGCTGTAGCAAGCAGTGGTTCTTATTTCAAAGGCAGGTCTCTCAAAACTGTGGAGTTAGGCTTTTATCAGACATAGGATTTGCAATGATACCTGGCAGTATTTTCTCAGGATCAACCAGAACTGAATTATAGGGAACCAATATTGTAAAACTCAACAGTGGCAGTGAATTTCTAGGAAATATTCACAGAACAGCATTACCTTCTGAGTTGCTGCAAATATCATGCCCTAACATAGCTGTTAGAGCATTCTGGATAGCAAGAATGCACTTCTATAACTGAAACTCCAGCGACTTCTTTATTGAAGTGCTCCTTCATGCTCTGGTAGCCAAATTCTACTTCCAAAAATCACAGTAACCAAACTTTCCCTATCAGTACATTTCTTCCTTCTGTAATTTTTCTGTGCCTTTAGCATCTATGCTGAACATGAATATACTGAGCAAGATAAGGAGGCACAAATGTTTTTTTATTGCTGTACCTACAGGATGAGTATAGGTGCCTTCTGTTCACATGACAGCATTGCTGTAAAGCAGTTGCGCAGTTCCATCCCTCCCACTTGAAGGTCAGGTTTGTCCCGGCTCCTCAGGCTACAGCTACATTTTGCAGAGGCAGCCACAAAGGTTCTCATCAATTACAAGCAATTGTTTGGTATCTTTGCTTCCCTAACCAAACTTTTGTGTGAGTTGAGAATTTGTGATTTATTATTTTGTAGTGAAACATGAAAAATCTGTCGTTACAGGTGACAACAGTAAAATAACCTCTTCCCTGTTTCTTTTGGAGTCAGAAAATCTAAAGAACAGTTTTGACTGGAACTTTTTATACTATTTTCTTAATGTCTGGTTGTAAAATAGTTGGTTTATAATTTTATTTCAGAATGTTTCCTTCCCTTCCCCCACATTTTTGCTAAAGTAATCTGTATTTTCCAGCACCAATAGGGAAAAAAACTTTGCCCTGGAGCAATCTCATAAACACTTGCAAAAGACATAATTCTTCACAGTCAGATATTCATAAGGCAAAAACTGGGTAGCTTCATGCAGCAATAGCAAAGGGCTGCAGACAGGCTGTCTGGTGGATTGTGCACTAGGCTAGGATCCAGGAATTCTTGAATCCTAGTGCTGGCTCTTCCACCAGCTTGCTGTGTGGTCTCTGGCCTGGGCAAGCTGCAGCCTCTGTCTCACAAGTTGCCCACGTGTGAAAGGATGATAATAATATTTGCCTGTTTCATAGGAGTCAACACTCCTGTGTTAATGTTTTTACAAAACTCTGAAAAGCTAAAGAGCTGCCAAAGTGTTAAAACTTTCTACTAAGTCAGGCATTTGTCTTTACATTTAGAATGAAACTTGCTTTAGTGAGCAAAAACATTTCAACCACCTGCAAAGCTTTACAGACACTGTTGGATATTCAGTGATGTTTTTAATTTATGTGAGTCAAATTAGAAACAATTTTTTAAAAGAGGAGCAAAGCAGTGGTTTTGCACTTTCTGTGCATTTCAGTTGACTTGCTTATTCCCTTGCCCCATGCCCTGTACTTTATATTGTACACTAGCCAACTGTAGATTCCTAGATCCACTACTGAATTTAGCAAATGCAATCTATTGAACTCATGTGGTCTTTCTTTTTGTTTCCACATCTGACATTCATGCAGTCAATATTTTCAGTAAAGTTAAACTAGCTGACATTACAAGGTATTCAAAATAGGATAATCCATGATAAAATTGCCCCAGTCAAGGATAATATGTATTCTATCCTCTTGAACTGTCAAAACACTAAACCTTCCAGAAGCAGAGTGTGTCCACTGTCATGCTGGAAGTCCTGCATTTAACCTGAAACAGACATGAAGATGCATTTTGAGAGACGTTTTTTGCACAAGTTGTGTAAAATACATAGTGTGGAGCTTTGGGAGAAGAGAAGAGCCAATTTAAATTTTTATTTTTAGAAAATCCTCCTCCCCTCCCCTGCCCAATAAAGCTCCAGGGGCAGATGAAGCCATATGTGAACGAGACTGAATTTCAAGAGCCATTTTTGGTGAACATGACAAATGTTTCAGAAACCATGAAGCATTTTGTTCAGATATTTTTGTTATGCCGTTTTTAAGTGCCTCTTGTGAATCAAATGTTAGGAGTAACTAGTGTTAAGAAGTCAATGCCCAGCAACTTTCAGATAAAAGCAGCCCCTGTAAGTCCTTTCTCACTTCGTTCCAGTGAGACCTTTGATATTCTTAAGGCTCTTATACAACTCAACTTAGCAATGCAAAAGAAAAATAATTTTTCACAGATTAAGCTTTGCCAGCCTGTGAGTTCAACTGTCTTACAGAATGGTCTGGTGAACACATTGCACTGACTCTGGCATGCTTTGGGGAGCACACATTGGGAACACAGAAGAGCTGGACGACTGGAGAATAAGAAACAGAGAAATGTTGCCTTTTTTTTAGATATCAGTAAGTTTGCACTTTAATTCATTTAGTTATCTAGAGTGTTAATAGGGCTATGACCAGCAATATAGGCATTTTCCAAGTTGCAAGCTAAGTAGCAATCAGGTCATAACTTCTTTTATATTGGCATAAGGAGTAAAAGTGCAGTTGCATGTGTTGAGAGCAGCTAGTTGAGGCAGCCCCTCTTGTGGCTGCATAAATACTGAGTCCAGTGTGAGGGAGAGGCAGAAATCCACTGTCCTGGGTTAGTGTGGCAGGACATTACCCTCTGGAATGTAACTAAGACAATGCCCTATTTGCAAATGTATCAGTGATGGACTGAGATGGGCCTGGTGATGTTGAAACCAGTCTGGCTTCAACTGCAAATTAGCATCCTGATGGTGAGGCAACCACCAGGAGTCAGGTGACTGTCAGTCAATCACTTTATACTATACAAGTCCAGTCCACTTTCCTACAGTCAGCTTCTTCTGCCATAACCCTTCTTGGAGTGTATGTGTGGAGATTCCTCCCTTGAGTGGGGATGCCCCTCAAGGATCATTCTCGAGGCTGAGAGAAAGAGACCTCCCCACAAGCGCTGGTATGGGTGAGTTGCATCAATCTCTGATTAATGATTATTTCTTTATCTAGCTTTTATATAATTACTTCAATAATTGCTTTAATATAGGACATTATCCTATTTTATACTATGCTACAGTAGTGTTAGTGTTTATATTGTGCAGTAAATAATTCTCATTACGATCTTTCGTCTCATCATTTGTAATAATAAATGAGTCTTTTTATATAAATATTCTCAGATTGCCATCATTAAAACCTGTGGTACAAAAGTGGTTCCATTACACCTCTACAAATCCTTAAATTTAAACTACTGACAAAATCTGAGACTAAGACTAAGGCTACTCTCAGAGGACAAGATTAGAAAGGAGGGACATCCTTTCTGCACCTTGTAACTCAACGGCAGGGCTTCTTTAATAAATTTTGTCTAAGCCTTCCATTCCTACCTGTGACAGTCACAAAAGATGAAAGCTCCATATTTCTTATCACAGACACCAGTTAGCTCTGATTCAACATAACCTGAAATTGTACCCTAAAAAACACCTCAGTGGGGAAGAGGAAAAAATCCTTAATTTGAACAAATCTCAAAGAGAAGGCACAGGTATAGAAAAAAGACTAAATCACTAGTGTTTTGTATGAGATGTAAAAATCTTGTGACAACCAAGATTCTCAGTTAGAAGCTGTACTCAGAGGTAAGCCACAGAGGGTAAAAGTTCTAAACCTAATCTAAATGCTAATTGAAAAGTATTTGTTTGTTTCCTTTTGTGACACCTATGTCTTTAAATGCTTTGTTTTCTCTTTAACCTATTTCAGCTTAGCAAATATATACTTTTATCTTTATGGTGGTTGAGTTCAGAATGGTTTCAGTGTGGCTGAACAGTGCTGAGGTCTCCCATCTGTTGGAAAGAACAAGTCCATAAACTTCCATATGTTTTACAGTGCCTTTCTCCCCATTCCACCAGTTCTACCTCGTGACGCTGAGCAACACAGTACCAGCATGTGCAGCACCATCAGACAAGAATGCTCTCTGGCTTGCAATGATGAGCAACATAATATGCCTCAATCCCAAACATTCCTGCAAGTTACTATCACAGCTCCTTCTCTGCCATGTCAGTGGGCAGGGGAACTGCTTTTCCAAAAGCTCTGGTACACAGCTGTTAATATTACATTACTTGTCTTAGGATCATAGAATCAAAGACACTTGAGATGATCTAATTTATGAACTCCAGGGAGACATAATGCAATTACCTTATTTCAGTATTATCTATAAAAAGGGAGTTTGAACACATATTTTTGTATATTATATATATTTGTGTGTATATATAGTATATATTATATAACAATATTGCAAACATATACAACATTTTATTTTGTATAATAATATATGAATACATATAATGTAACTGAAATGTATATAAGACATATTAAATTATTAGAATAATAGAATCATGGAATGCTTTATGTTGGAAGGGACCTTAAAGAACATCTAGTTCCAACATTCCTGGCGTGAGGAGGGACACTTTCCACTAGACCAGGTTGCTCAAAGGCCCATCCAACCTGTCCTTGAAAACTTTCAGGGATGGAAGCAGATGTACACAATGTGTAACTGAATTTTTTGCCACAAATTTTTGACTTTCTGACCCAATGATACGGCTGAGCAAGAACACAGAGCTGTAGATAAGAGAATCTCATTAATATGTAAATATCCACCTGCTTCAGAAAAAGGATATTTTCAAATGTAAGAACCAATATATATTTGGCTTTTTAAATATCTCTTACAAAACAATATAACTCAAACTAAAGGACATTCTTCAGCTTCTGACTCCATGAATCCATTTCCTTGTTTTTATATTCAGATTTATTATATTTTATTCATATAGCAGGCATAAGGATGTGATCCAAATCAGTCTTCTCTAAGCTATGGGTATGAGCACACCAACAATATTCCTTTTGAGCGCCTTCTTAAAATATCCTTTAAAAATTCCAGAAGTCTCACTCTAATCTGCTTGACAGAAACCTGCACACTGGAGTAGAAGAAGAGGATTAAATGAAACTTGTTTGAAAATAATGAGAGAGTGATGGATATGATTTCCAGGTACCATTTCTACCATTCACTGGTTATTCCTGCAATTTTGTTTGAATTGTAAAATTTGCATTTTGCCCTGAAATTTATCCAAAGTCTCACATTTTTACAAGGAGGTGCTGATTTCCTTTACTGATCCTTTACTGATTAGTTGAATGACTCAGTGCCTCAAATCATACACTATGCCTGGCACAGACCCTTTGCACTGTAGGTTACGCTTCCACAATTTTCTCAGTTGTTGACAATTGTATTGCTTTTCTTTAGACAAGGCTGTGGAAAGTGAAGATAAAAAAAATATATCAGTGCCAAAACAATCCCACTCAGACCATTTATTTTTTTTCTTCACAGTGCAGGAATGAGTCTGAAATATTTTTTCTCATATATTGTCCTTTAACATTTTAATAATTCCACAACAAAATTTGCTACTGCTTTCCTCAGAAAAAAAAAAAAACAAAAACCAAACAACAAAACATTCTAAAGGATTCTCATGATCAAGAAATCGTTTCAAATATGTGGCCTATATTTGACATTTCTGCATTTTTTTCCTAGATACATTTCCCCTGTTTATAATCTAAGTAGTGGTTTCCCTTGTTGATATTTATAGTAATCAGAGATTTGTAGACCATTCTTGAAAAAGACAAGAAATTCGGGTAGATTTATGGTATGCTCAACTCTATTATCCATCCAAACCCATAACAGTATAGACTGATTTGTCCTAACTCTGCTCCTGCCCTGTTATGTTCCAGCTGCACTTGGAGGACTAGAGTAGCACATGACCATATATATAACCCACCACGTACAACTACATAATCATTATTGCTTTCTCTTTTTTTAGCAGATAATCTTGCAAGGAGTAAAATTGACAGGAATTCTGCCATCAAAATAGGCACATTATATACTACTCACATAGCGCAAACTCAGTTGAAGGCCTGTATAAAGCACTGTATCCTGCTGCCAAAGTACTTTCTCAAATAATAGAGTAATTGAGGTTAAGAATTAGTAAGACAGCTAGACACGCAGAAGGTTTGTAAAGATTTTAGAGTGTTAAAAATAATAATTTAAAAGCTGTAATATGATTTAGAGTTGGCCAGACTAGAACCTTTTTATTTTACCTAATTTTTAGTGTTAAGTTAAAAAGAGCAGTCTGAAATTTTCTACCTGTTCTTTCCTGTGTAACTGAAACGGCGCTGACTAAAGGGAGAGAATGAAATACACTGAATCTTTTCCAACACATTTTACTGGTGATTAGATTGGAAAAAGAACCCCACCACACTAATGCAAAATAGTCATGAGATGTGTCTGGATTCTGTCTGATTCACTGACCTCTGTTTATATGTAACAGAATAACATTGCACTCACTAATTCTTTATCCTTGAAATATCTTTGGAACAGGGTAATCTTTGAGTGGCTGTTACTTTCTTTCTACCTCCTTATATTACAAGTGCGCTCTGTCACTGAAATTCACTTTTGTCTCTGAAAACTGCTAAAATAAACTGTTCTTCTGCTGCAGAAACAGGTTCTTTATTTGATGCAGCCTAGCTTTATTATTTTATAAAACTTTGATTTGCCCATCCTAAGTTCTTTGACTGTGAGAAGGGTCAGGATCATCATCAGCAGTATTGCAACTGTACAATAACAGGAACAGTTTCACAGTGAACTGCAAGCAAGAACATTCACCTCTGAGAATTACAATGGAGAAAGGAGGATCCCTAAAGAAACAACAAGAGAGTTGTTCATGTAAATCTCAGAAGTTTCTTCTGTTAAACTGAGAAATTCTGATTATTTTCAAAGCAGGGATATGATTAGGAAGATATGTCAACAAACAATTCCAAGGGAATATGTAATTGCAATAAGAAATAAGTAGAGGGTTTTGTTTGTTTGTTTTTGTTGGTGGTGGTCTTTTTTTTTTTTTTTTTAATTTCCTAATCATAATTTCCTAAACTATGATCTCACATTGTTTGTAACTTCTTTAGCTAAATCTGATACTATGGATGTCTATAAGAGGTTAATTTCATGACTGTAACAGTGATTCCTTTAATGAAGAAAATACATTTGTTGAAACTTAAAATGGGTCTGGTTTTTTGTTGTTGTTTGGTTGTTGTTGGGTTTTTTTTTTTTAAAGAAATGGATTTTCTTTATGGAATGATATAAATTTAAAAAACAACGTTGAGCAACAATGTCATATGACATAGGAGATCAGTACTAGAAGAATCAAGTGAAAACTTCCTTACTGATAAGTCCTGAGTTGAGGTTTGTTTAAATAGATGATTTGCAAGATAGGTTCCAACAACATACTGTCTTGGTTTAAAGACAAATATTGGGAGGTGAGAAGTCCAATAAGGTGAATGCCTCCACTTTTTATAGAGAGAAAATCCTCAAGGAGCTTATAAGTGAAAAAAAATAACAGTTTACTGAAAGGAAATAGCAATAACTACAAAGATACAGGGGAAACAGTTTACCCGCAAAGAGAGGAATCCACCACCCATGTGGCCCTCTGGAAATGAAGAGGAAAGAAAAAAAGATGGGGGAGGGTTTTCTCTGCCAGCCACCTCCCTTGGCACTGCCACTGCTCTGCTTGGTGCCTGGATACGGTTCCAGGCTCTGTGTGGCAGAGGTGGGAAGTGAGTGATGGTGGTCAGGCATGGTGGTCCAGCAGTGGCAGTCCCAGGGCAGCAGTGGTGGTGCGTGAGGCTTTGGCACTTGAGTGGTGGCAGTGGCCCAGGCACTGAGCTACAGCACTTGGGTGGCAGCATGAGCGGCTTCCTGTGTGGTGGCTGTGCTGTAGGCAGTGATAGCAGAAGGGGCCAAATTTTACTATGGTTTTTTGGGGAGGATAATCCACACCACTTTGGCAACCAAGGCAAGATGGTGCACTTCCAGTTCCCAGAGTGGCTTTTCTGCTGTCCCAACCAGCCAGGGATGACTTCAGGCTGTGGCAAACACCCCATGCCCTCTGCCCTCCAACTCCCCAGTGCTCTCCTTCAGATGATGTAATGGTATGAATATTTATCTCCATAACTCTCTTCCCCGGTTTGTAACCGTAAGACATAGATAACATTCACAAAAATCCCAGTCAAATAAATGATTACATTAACACAAAAATAGATTCACTAGAAAATCTATCTACTGAAATTACTCAAGAAGTTTTGCTATTAAGTGATGAGGCAATGTGCTGAAAGAAGGCAATATTATTAAAGGAACAGAGAACTGGTTTATTTCAATTTAAAAAGACAAGAAATCTGTCACTACTTATAAAGTATTTTCCTCTTCTAATGAGAAATAGGAAACTGTTGTCTAGATTCTGCTTAGTATAACTGCTCTGTGGGTGTTAATTTTTCTAATTATGATTCATTATCAATGAAGGAATGAGTAGAAGACCAACTAACTTTCTGATCTACAATACAGAGGATTAGGACTAGAGTGGAGGATGACTGGGTGTCCACTCATTTGCCATGAGTTTTTGCTCAAAAGACCCCTAATTCCCCCAGCATTTTTTAGGAATAGTTTATTATTTTGTATTTATTATCATTAGCTCAACATATAAGAAACCCTGATCCTGGCCATATGGCTTCACTGAAATAGAGGGGAAAATGGACGGAGAGAGGAGATGTCCAGGATCTTGCACATGGTTTTGAACTCCAATGTTTTCTCTCACATCTTGATGCCTTTCAGCAGTACTCAATTTGCATGAGAACTAGTGTCTCCTGGGTCTGTCTTCTAGAGCTGTGCTTACAGTCATGTAGTTTCCTTTTGTACTCCAGGCTGACAGAGATGTCCCAATCCAGAAAGCGTAGTGCCATCTTCCCTTCCCTTCCCTTCCCTTCCCTTCCCTTCCCTTCCCTTCCC
>VWZF01001835.1:78294-132705 GCA_013396755.1 Sclerurus mexicanus | reverse complement strand
TTCCCCTTCCCCTTCCCCTTTTTTTTCCACCTCTTTGCTTCTCTTTCTTTCTATTTTCTTCTTTATTCTTTTTTTCCCCTTGTTTTAATTTTTTTTTAATTTTTATTATATATTTTATTTTGGGGGACAATGATTTTGCAGCTAGGCACCTTTTTTTCTGAATATTTTTTCCTGAACAATGGTCAGATAAAATAAAAGACAATTTCTTCTAATTTTAAGACTTCTCCCAAGAAATACTTTGCTCAGTTTTTTTTTGGTTTTCCTACATGTTCAAGCTCTTTTTGCTTTTCTGACCTTCCCTTCACTAAGAGCAGATCCATCTGCTCTTAGTACGTGTAACTTAAAGCGATGCTTCTAAGGTTTATGACCTTACATTGAACACTCTATAAAATCAGCTTGCCTTTTGACTGATCTTGTCATTTGACCTTGGTCAGTGACACACACTGTTTCTGCAGTCTTATTTATTTATCCTGGATATTTGGATGGTCCATGAGGATTTGCAAGTTGCTACAACAGTAGTTCTCTCTGTGTTCCTGTAGCAAGCCTTCTACCTGCTTCTCTGTACCATTTACAATGTCATGTCCTGATTGTGCAAGATCAGGACGCAGAGAATAAAGTACATACAGAAGGAAACGGGTTTATTTTTGCCTTGTTATACATGGTCCAGTAAGTGAATGGAGTCGTACAACTGACACATACACCTGACAAATTCATTTCCATTTTGTACAAATTTCTCATGTGTACAAAGAAACTAACAAGAACTTAATTTTAATTAATAAAACAAGCCCCCAGAATAATTAATTAGTCACTTTAACACACCATTGTTTGTTGTGGGTTCAAGTTTCCCCCCCTTTTCCAGTTTGTCATGCTCACTCTTTCTTATGTAACCCTACTTTGTTCTGTCTAACATTCAGATAGAACAATTGACTGAAATATGCAGCTACTGGTAGGTTTCATACTTAATTTGTCAGCTAAAGTCAAAAATTTCAAATTAAGCTTGTCTTTGAATTCTAAATTTCTGTCGAGCTGTCAACGACAGCTCTGACAAACTCTGTGTAGTCCTTTGGAAATCCTGAAATTCTGTGAGTAGAGAAGAACAAATGTTCATTTTTTATTATGCTTCAGGACCACTTTCTTCTGAAGCCTTCTTAACACTGTTTCATCTCTTCTGTGGACAGAATCTGGTCAGAAATCCGTGGTAAGAAATGTCCAAGTGACACCATAGTCCTCTACTGCTATTTCATTTCCAGGTTACCCCATGTGTGACAGGTGAAGGAGAAACCTGCAGACTACATTATTGAATTTAAACATTGCAATATTATACATAGAAAAGGGAGTAGAATAGACTTGTCAGATATTTCTTCTTCCATCATTGTTATTAACAATAATGATGTTATTTAATTAATAATGATGTTAAGGAGGGAAAAATGCACTGTGGGATGGTGGGCATTTCATGCTTCATAGATGTATAGAACAAAACATCAACATCCAGTATAACATAATGCATATGCCATTCAGATATTAATACCAAATTTGTCATAAAGTTCTTGGTATTTTTTTCTGTTTTGTATAAAAAACAAGGAATACTGCTTATACTACCAAGGTCAACTCAAAAAGAGCATGCTGTATATGAGCCAGATGTAACTGTTACGCTTACCTTAACATTCACAAAGAAGGTGGTGGACAAGGGGAGTTAACAATGCATGTACAGCCCTGACTGAGGCTGCCACTGATATGGCTTCTTTCATGTGTGCACAGAGCAGGGACTAAAGCCTCTCTCCACTTCAGAGTTGTATTGTGTAAATGTTGTCTCAGCCTGCATGAACCAGCAGGGCCATTCACACACGAATGTGAAAGCAGGTGCTGGACTTCTATTGCTGCCTAAGCGCAGTTGCTTCCTCATGTGAGTGAATGTTACAATAACAGCACAGGTAATAACTAGCGCCCCATGGAGCACAGCACGCATTCTGCACAGCAGTGCTGGCACTGTGTTTCCCCTGCCAACCATACATAAATATGAAGAATAAGGAATTGCACAGCCAACTTTTGCCTCATTTGTTTATTTTGTGATTTCAACACATAATTTAGTGCATGTTTGGGTGTGTGCGATGCATTTGGTAAAGCTGACAATTTGGATTCCATGAGAACCACAAAAAAAATCTTTTAAATAGTTGACAAAATTGTACAAAATAGGCTCTAATTGTTTTTGAAGGGTTTTTTTTCCTAAATTGGCTTGCGTTATACTTTCAACTTGAGGTTATAACCATAATTTGAGGTTATAACACTGTGGACTCATAAAGTATTGATAAACAAAGCTTTAATCTTTACTTTGTTCATTCTCAGAAAAAAAGGTATTTTACTAACACTCTCTCACATATGTGTGACATAAACAGAGGCCATCAGGGATTAGAAAGGGCAGGCTAGGAAGGGCTGCAGGTCAGCTTTTTAATTCTATGAATATAATAAATAAGCTCATACTTGCACTTTTCCTTCATTGCTGTAGCATGGTGTATTATGGAAAGGAGAGGGAATGTTCAGAAGGTTTGATGTTCCTATTGCCCATGTATACAGTTTATAAATAGGTGTGTTACAGAAATACATGCAAAAAAAGAGAAAAGTTCTAAGCCATTAACTTAGATATACAAGAATTGTAATGTAGTATGGCAGGGATCCTATGTCTTTATCAAAGCCATGTTTGTCATACTGTTTGATGTCTCTATTCCCTTGCACAGCACATACGCTTGATGGGACTTTGAGATATTAGCCCTTATCACCTCAAGAATATATGTAGCCCTTCATCAGTATCTAAGCAGAAAGGGCCTTCATTTTCAGTAGCAGGAAACAGCATTCTTTCCAGGCAAGTCACTGAGAGACTTCATTCACATATAAGATTCATCTGACTCATCCTAGACAGCTATGTCAGTTCTTTGCACTATTCTCTTCTACAATCAAGAGAGATAAAGTGGTATCGGTTAGAAATCAGTTCAGACTTCTTGTGTGGGCTTTTCAATCCCAGACCTTATGTCAATTTAGCTTTAAAGATACCTAACTGTATTAAAAATATCAGTATGAACTACTCAGCCCAATTCAAGGCTGCCAGCTGAAGGCTGTTGCAGTAATCAAATTCCATCCCATTGAAACCAAGTTCCTGGAGTGGTATATTTGTACAGCATTAATACATGACCACTTAAATTGGTACATTTTTGGTGTGTATATTCTCCTTGAAGCTCACCATCTGTTAGGTTGTAAAGCTATTTCCTTTTCAAAGAAATTAAACACTTGAGAGGCTTTACTCTATAAAAAGAACTTTTTTTTCTTTCCATAAATGTCAGGTCTTCCTAACACTGATAAAAACCAAATAGGGGTGTATTTATCAGCAAGAGCTAACTGTTGGGGAAAAAAAACATCCTGTCTAGTAGCATGCTTTTGGTATATTCTAAAGGTTTTAGTCTTACTCTTTATTTATATTATAATTTCTCTCAAGACAAAGTAGCCAAAACATCTCTGTACAAGCCTTTCTCTGTCTCTGGATCTTTCTTTTCATCTTTGCTGCTCCTCTTGTGGCTTTACTCATATATCTGATGCTTCCCTTCCAAGTACTTACAATCTACTAATACAATTCTGAATTATGAATTACCTCACCTCTTGATAGATATCTGTGTTTTGGGTGGAGGCCGTTCTTGTTTCAGTCACCTGATTCCACAAAGAAATGTAGGTATGTCTTGTATAAACTTTGAGCTGATGGTTATGCTCACTAATTTCAATGGATGTTCAAACCATAAGAAAACAAATATATGTCTAAAAATGGGGAGACATTTTTGGCAGGAATCATGTGAATACTGTTGCTTCTACTTCTTTAACGTTATTATTTTAGAAATTAAGGTATTTGGGTAACAGTTCCTGCAAGTTACCTTTGATAACTGTAAAGGTGAATTC
Organism: Sclerurus mexicanus; assembly: GCA_013396755.1. Taxonomy (NCBI): domain Eukaryota; kingdom Metazoa; phylum Chordata; class Aves; order Passeriformes; family Furnariidae; genus Sclerurus; species Sclerurus mexicanus. The sequence goes on along the minus strand of VWZF01001835.1, from coordinate 128,769 downwards.
TGGCTACCTAGAGAATCCAGTTAACAGAAAATGAGTCTGGCCTGGTGGTGATGAAGGTTTTCTGCATATTAGGCTACATTAAAAAATTCATAGCCAGCAGACTGTGGGAAGTGGTTACTTCTCTCTATGCAGCATTCATGATGCCACAATTGAAATATTGCTCCCTCTCTGTATGACAGAGAGTAATGAAGTGGGGAGGAACCATCACAGGGGCACCAAAATGATGGAGGGGGGAAAATAGATGTCATGTGAGAAGAGGACGAGAAAGCTGTGTTTGTTCAGCTTGGAGAATAGGCTAATGAAGGATCCAGTTTCAGTGTTCAACTACTAGAGGGGCCATAAAGAAGATAAAAATGAACTTTTAGAAGCATACAGTGAATAGACAGCATACAGTAGTCACAAGCTGCAAAATGGAAATCTCAGGCTAGCTGCAAACAAAGAATATTGCCTATGAAGATAGCACTGGAATCAGTGCTCAGAGAAGTAGTGGAATACCCATCCTTGGAAATAACAGTACTGGACCAGGCAAGGCCTCTAGCAATCTTACCTTACCTTGAAGTTAGACCTGTTTTGATTAGAGGTTTAAACTACATTACTTCCTTTGGTTGCTCCTGGTCTGTATTACTCTATGGTTCAAAGCTCCTCGATGCTTGTCAAAAACAAGGAAACCTCTAGGGAGAAAAGCAAATGTTCTTTTAAGCAAGAGTAATCACAGCAAATAAATAAATAAATAAATGGAGTTCTTGCAATCTGACGTTATTCTATTTAACTTTGTTCTTGTCCTTCATTAAGCATGTCCAACAGATTAAATCTATTTGCTTAGCCATGTCTTAATACCTCCTGACAGCAATAAAATTTCATCACTGCATAAATTAACTTTTCACCAAAGAACAATACCCCTCACGAAACCAGAGTGAGAATTCACTACACGTCCTCAAAATTTGAGATCAACAGGTTATGAAGATTTATTTCCAAGAAGATAATTTATGCAAAAGAAGTCCCATTTTCACTTACTAGGAATGAGGACAGATCTTTTTTCCTTCTCACTCTTCTGCCAAGCAGTTCACATTTAGTCTTTCATTGAACATTTCCCTTTCTTCTTTTGATATCTGATTTGCTTTTATTTTCCATGAGGCCCTTTATTTCACTTTTAATTGATATATCAAAAAACGTGCAAGGATAGTGGCATATTCAATTACTGTGGCTGAAGTTATTATTATTTAAGACAATATAAAGATCAGAGGCTCAGGGATCCTTTATTTCCCTTTAATTATCCCTGGTCCTCCAGTTCCTTTATCAGCTTGAATCAGCTTTATCAATTTCACACTAGCAATGAACAAAGCAGCAGTACATTTTAGAGACTAATGTAGTTATTAAAAAAAGTGATGTTAACATTTTTCCCTGCTAAATCGCAGTGCACCCTATTGAAGCTCTATCACAGCTGATCTTTAATATAACATTTTTGATAAACTTTAAAGCCTCTAGATAGTTAGAAATAGTTATGGATCTAAAAATCCTGAAATTCTGAAAATATGACTATTTTACCTCTGGAGGACGTAAAAAATCAGTGTACGTATTTTTTTTTCATTATGATCTTCCTTTGATATTCTTATTTAGTGCTTCCCCAGACTATGTCAGCTACACACATATTTACCACCTTTTAGAGCATGAGTTGCTATAAATCATCCTTTCTTTTAGATATATATAATTTTCATCTCCTGAAATCCCAGAGTAGGAGCTATCTGGGGAGTGATGCCTACAGCAGCCTTTCTGAGAGTGATAGGACTGTGGTGGCTGTGAACTCCTCTGCAGCCAATATCAATCAACCATAACAGAACTGGCACTGAGCACTTCAGTGAGCAGATGAACAGACCTTGCAGGTTTTATAACCAAAGAACTCTGAGATTTTTTAGGGAGTGATGGAAGTTGCACATCCTTTGTAAAGTTCATGATATTTTAAAAAAAGACTGTGAAAATTAAAGATTTTTTAAAAGAACAGTGAAAATTAGAGTTTTGAAACTCAGGTTTGAAACTCAGTAAGCTGCCCTGGATATAATAGAAATCCAACCTGAGAGATTGCTGTTTCGTTTGTGGATGTAGAGTGTTTGCTAATAGATTGATTTAAAAATGAAATAAAACACATTGTAAAACTTCATTTGACTCATCTCTTTGGGATGTTAAATTTCACAATAGTTCTACTTCTCTCTGTATTGAAGGGTACTGATGGAAGAAATTGCTGATTCAATTGGAGTAACTGAGAGAGAAAGATCTGGGACAAGAAAGAAATCAAAGTAAACAGGGAGCCTTCCACAGAATCCTTCTCATACTGTCCTGTGCTACTGTGCATGTAAAAAAGTGAATTTTGCCTGGATAGTGTTTAAATACTAAAGCAGGCAGAAAGAAATATTTGGATTTCTGAAGCTACAACTTTCTTGTGCTTTGTAATTTGTAAACACCATAATCTCTGATAATTACAACTCTTTTTTTTTTTTTCCTAGATCATCCGCATTTCATTATGTCTCCTACATGCTGTTACTTGGTGGCTAGATTCTTAATAATATTAGAGGACATGAGAAAACAGTGTTATTTTCTTCCTGGCACTCAAGAATGAACCTTTTCTAGGACATGGACATTTTCTTCCAAAACTTCTCAGCTCTTCTCTGGGGAGACAGGATGTTGTTCATATTATAGAATTTGGTTTTAGAAATAATAATTGCTGTTGCAGGCTGAATATACTTTTATGCATAGATATTGTTACTATCTGGAGAGTAAAGGTAAGGAGGGGGAAATATTAAAGATAACAAAAACACGGTTAAAGTTATCAAGCACCCAGATACCCAAAGGAATACAAGTCTTTCCCTTTTCTGACTAGGAAGTGATGTTAAAATACTGTTCACAGCAAATGTTTGTTATATTCTCATTAAAGTCACTCCTTCAGTCTGAGGCATATTGCTGTACTTCCAAATTAGAACCATATTGTGATGCAGCTGTCAAACTTTTGTATACCATTGTCACTGTCATCTTGCAGTACATATAGAATAGGTTTGGAAATTCTCTGAGACCCAAATCAACTTTTGTTATCTTTCTGTCTTTCAGGTAAATTAATTAACTGAGAGGATCACAGATCTATTTATTTTTTAAAACATCTGGTTTTATACTTAAAATTGAGAAGCAGAAACTGAAATATTTACTAATACAGCCCTAGAACTGGGAATTATGTAAATTTTATGCTTTTTAAATTGCAATCCACATGCCCAGTCACCAGTGGATGTAGGTTGTTTCCAAACAAAAAAACCCCAAACCTATCTACATTTCATATGTTTTAGAGATTTGTCTTCTGGCTTCAAAGGTTGCAAAACACAGCATGGGAGAAAATAATGCATCAGCAATGAGAAATAAAACAGCTCTGCAACTTGCTATCTCTTGAAAGATGGTGAACATTCAAAAAGAATATCTTGCACTGATCTTCTCCAATTGCATGAGAACTTCCTCAAGAAGATTTATTATATTACTATTATTATTGTTATTGCTGTTATCTTTGTTTTCTTTGCCCTTTCTTTTTGTATCCATTAGCAGAGAAGCTTCCAGCACTATTGTATCATGCATATGGCAGAATAGATTCCCTACAGCAAAACTATAGACATCAGAGATTAAAAGTCCAATGTGATCGGTGATCTCTGTTAATGAAGAAATCAGACTCAAGGATTTCTTCTGGGCTATTCTGCTGCATTTTATCCAGTTTACTTTTAAATTGTTATCCAAAATGGGCTCCAAATATTAGCCTTGTCTAAATACAGCAAGTTCACTGAGAAGTTCTCTTTAAGATATTTAAATATGTAATATTTAATAGATATTTAAATATGTAATTTCTTTATTTCAAGTATTTTAATTAACACATTTTTTGCAATGAAATTAAGAACTTTTAGCTATAACAGTATATGAGTGTAGTTAAACAAGAGAGCTGTGAAATTTCCTTTCCCAGAAATATGTGTGCATGTAAACTAATTTAAATACATTTCAGTAGCATTTCATTGATAGACAAGCAAAACCTCAGACATTCTAAACACATTTCTGTAAGACATTAAAATGTGTTTAAATGCACTTAATGGGCAAACTGGGAAAAAAAAAATAGATGTCAGCTCATTATGTTTACAATAATAAAGACTAACCTGTAAAAGGAATTAAGATTTCATTGTGCAGCAGCCACACAGAAATGAGAGCAAAATTGCATCAAAATAACAGAGTAGCATATTTTAAAATCACATAATAAAAACCCTTTTAAAATATCTAGTGAAATTGCTTGTAAAATTAAAACTTGTGCTTTTTGCCTAGGAGTTTCCAAAAAGATAACATATTAAGGACATAAAAGACTGTGACAAGTCTCTAACACTGGTATCTTGAAAGGGAATTCCAAAAACCATGAGACCCATTTTGTCACCCTGCCCAGCCATTGACATAAAAAGTTTATTGACTTCTTTGGAAAATACTTATCCTAGTAAATAGAAAATTCCACACTTCTATGGAACAGTTCTGCTCTGAACCTGTTCTAGTACATACCTACATGGAAAGAAGGGAAAGGGAAAGGGGAAGGGGAAGGGGAAGGGGNACGTTTTTCGTCTTCACGGCCTTGTAGGACGAGTAGGCGGGGTAGAGGGTGCCGAAGATGAGCCTGCGGGGGGAAGAGAGCCCTCAGCGCCTGGCCGGGCGGGGCTCGGCCGCCCTCACCGCCGCGGCCCTCACGGAGCCGCCCGCGGCCTCGGGGCCCCTCGGGGAGGGAAGGGGAAGGGAAGGGGAAGGGAAGGGAACCACCATACATTAAAGCATTACAGGAAATGATAAATCCCAAAATACTCAGAAGTCCTTCAGAGCACTAGCCCCAAAACTGTTCAAGGCCCTGTTGGATGGGACTTTGAGCAACCTGGACTGGTGGAAGGTGTCCCTGCCCATGGGGGGGATTGGAACAAGTTGATCTTTAAGGTCTCTTCCAACCCAAGTCAGTCTGTGATTCTATGAAAACAAAGAGACGTGCAGCAGAGAAGTTGTTTTCCTTCCTTTATGCATGGGTGGTGCCTGTGTACTGGATTATGTGTTGGTGCCACATCGTTATGCCAAGACGCGTAATATAGATCGACTCAAGTCAATAACAGAAGAGCAGGGATACACCCTGACACACCTATAGTCCTGTGGTAATTCAGGTTCTTTTCAATGGCAGAGGAGCTAGTGAGAAGCTGGGCCACTATATACCACTGAGGAGGCAACTGCACAGGAACTGTCTAGAAGTGGATAGTTGGGTGATGGAAGATCAAGCTGTGGTAGCCTGACCTTTTTTCCTCTCCACGTACACCTGTGACAAAAGGACTTACTGGAATACTTGGTTGATATGTGGAAGTTCTGTCTTTACATTTAATAACAAATTTGAAAGTCAAATTCCCAAGCCAATGCCCCTACCAGTATTCTGAGCTCATTTTCTTTGTGTTGCTCTCCAACTCTGCATCAACTACTGCATATGCTAGCCATTTAAACCACACAGGAGAGGTTGTTTTAAATCCATGCTCTGGATTTGACCTCTGTTTCAGATGTATCTGAGTGTCGATCTTCCACCTCCTAGGCGATTATTCCAACCACTCTACTTTGTGACATAAGACCATCGGTAGCATTGGGAATCTAATTACTTCATTTTCATGAAGTCAAGATATTTCTGAAGTGCTGAAGAATTATTTCAAAAACAAATGGTTGCTTTGAAAGTATTAGTTTGTTTGTGGGTTTTTTGTCATATTGACTGAAACAATCACTATTTGCCACAAATTCAGAATAATTTCCAGTCCTTAAAGACCTTTCTTTCTTTCTTTTTTTTTCTCCCTCTGACAAACAGCTAATTTTGCAAAGAGAGTTTCACTCAGCTGTACTGATGTGGGATCTAATACTAGCCAATTTCTTGAGTCAAAATCAATTACGCTATGATTTGATAAGTCTAATAAAGATCTAACTTGAACTTAAGTTAGAATTTGTACAGCACATTTTGTTGAAGTCAGGAATTCCATTCTGTTTCTTCATTCCCTGTAAACATGTCTGAATAAAAAAATTCCAACAACAAAGGGTATCACAAAGCACTAACCAAACCCTGCTCTCATTTATGGAACTTTGACACCAGGTAAGCTGCATCTGGGTAAACAAGAACAAAATTTTCATCCCTGTCTTAACCTGGATTGAACTCACCTTACTCTTTTCCAGACGAAGATAAAATAGAAGCTTTCAGGATATCCTTCTGAGTAGAAATGTTTTGGAGACTGCTTTTCCCATTACTAGAATCATGAAATGTCTTGGTTTAGTTTTTCCTGAGTTTATAGGTTCTACAATATATTTCTTTCAATAAAATAAAGTTTTAAATAAAACTTTAAACTTACTTGGCTTTTTATTAGAAATCTCAAATGTCAACAAGGTTTGCAAACTGCTTTATATGCCTCACTCAAAGTTCTGAGTGCATCTGTACCAAAATTTATTTGTAAAGAGACTGATGCTTGTGAATTATATTAATACAGATCTTCATTATGGGGCATATTTATATTCGAAACCTTGAGAACTTAATCACTGCTGCTAATTTTCACTACTGCTTAAATCTCAAGCATAACGTAAAACACAAAAAAAGTAGAAGTCAGAGTAAACTACAAGGGAGAGAGAGAAAGGGTGCAGTTAAGCATACAGACAAAAAAATATCCTGTTTAACTAATGGATTTTACCAAACCATCAAGTTGATATTTTTTTTTAGCAAACAAAAGTGTCTGTAATTTATCTGCTTAATATATATCATTTTGTTACTGATATAAATGAAAGAATGAACCCTAGGCAATTAGGCAATTAGAATGAACCCTATACATGTTGTGCAAACCTTTTTCCCATACATCAGTCCACCTTGTGAAACAGAATTGTAGACTCACAGAATGGTTTGGGTTAGAAGGGATCTTAAAAATCATCTAGTTCCACTGAACTGCCATGGGCACCTTACATTCCAACTTGCACTGGACTAGGTAGCTCAAAGCTCCATCCAACCTGCCCTTGACCACTCCCAGGGTTGTGTTGTCCACAGCTTCTCTAGGAAATATGTTCCACTGCCTCATCACCTTCATCATAATAAAAAATTTCTTTCTTGCATCTAAGCTAAACCTACTGTCTTTCAGTTTAAAAGTATTGTCTCTTGTCACTACAGGCCTTGAGAAAAAGTGTCACAGATGTACTGAAGGTCAAAGGGTATTAAAATAGTTGTTAATATGGACTTCAGCACAAATAAACCAGATTAAGCTGTAACACACTTTAATATCTCAAGAATCTGCGAAGAACAGTTGTTAGAATGGAAATTTTTTTTCTTGTAAAGCACATATATGCCAGCTCAGAAACATTTGAATGGACTTCTTACTCCTTTGAGCTGCAGAAAGTAGTTGCAGAATGGAGATTTCACAAATTATATATTTTTCAGGTAAATTTGTTTTTTGGAAAGTTCAGTAAGTGATTTACCAAGGTGTAAATCAATAGCTGTAAATTTCTTTAACTACAGCAATAATAAAACTTGTGAATATACTTCAAATCTTTCTTAGTTTTTCCTCCAAAATGCTTTCTACTGTGACAAGAATCACTGAGCTGGTGTTCTTTGTTTCATTTGAAAAGAACTTGTCATACATCATGGATTAAAGTTCAACTTTTGTGCTGTAGACCTGTCATATATCTAAAATGAGTAACTACATGCTGTCAGTTGTTCTGCTCTGTTATTAGCTTAATCAGCTGCTCAAAGATGGAGAAAATACTGATGCATTGGAGGTTTCTGTTGGTATATACAGTTATGTAAATCTAAGTATATGGCTTAATATCAAGAAGTGGAAAGCCTCAAAATTGAAGTCAATGAGGTCTTTTCTATATTCTGTGCTTAAAGTGAATAAAGAAGGGAACAGCTGAGATAAGGTATTTCACTGACAACCTGATCTAAAATCAGAGAAACAGGGTAGAGATGTAGAATAAAAGGTAAGGAAGATGGATTCTACCACTTCCTTTTCAACTATAAATATTTCATTTCCTCAAAATGTATTAAAAATTATGAAAACATGGGATGTACACGTACACCACAGAAATACAAATAGTCACCAGCTATAATATAATATGAAGAATTTTCTAAAGAGGGACACAACCATTTGGAAACTTCGTGACAAAAATTAAGTTCTGGAACAGTTTGCTCAGCAATTTCTATACTGCTTAAGAGTGAGAATTTCAAAAGTATTCTGGAGTGAAGTTTTTAAAAGTATCAGGCCTTCAATGACCATAGATGAAAACACTGCAGACAAATGTGTTAGTGCTGCTAAAATCTGGAGCTGAGGTTTGAACTTAAAGGAGGTGAGTATTGTAATAAACAGGATATGGCTGGTTTCACTTTGTTAGGATAGGAATGGTTTTGCAGAACTGACTTAAGCATTCCTGATTTCCTTTCTTATCGCAGCCGAACATCACTTCTTTGGTAAATTAAAAGTGTTTTGTCTATAGAGAAAACTAGATCAATTAACTGATTCAGCCAAGGAACAATGTAAATGGAGGAAAGGAATAAAATTCAGGAAGGGAATGAGCAGGGAGAGTGGGGGGTGGGTAGTGGGGGTGGGAGCAGGAAGGAGAAGGAAAAAGAAAGAAAAAGGAAAAAAAGAAAGGGAAAAGGAAAGGAAGAAAGAAAAAAGGAATGTTGTTGAAAAGATTCCTTTTCATCTGTCCTGGTTTCCAGGTTCAGTTGAACATCTACACAGCTGTGCCAACATACTTGAAGGAGCAATACAAGGGTAGAAATAAATATCTGGAGTGTGAGAAGAGAGGAGTAGTGTGCTGTTCCCACAATTGCCGCCAAAAGAGATGCAGATTAGATCCAATGTCAGGCTCAGCAATTTACCACAAGGAGCAGTATTGCCTTGCTTTAGTTGGGACTGCAGACATTGACCCCCAGAAGACAACTGGCACCTGCCAGCTTCAGTGGCAGCTGGCTGATCATTTTGAAGATGTTGTTGTTACTTTAACAGAGGCACCCAAAGAAGGAGATGAGCTCTGAAGTACTTTTGAAGATCCATGCCTCCGTGACTTTGTTGTACATAGGCACAGATGTGACAAATTTCAGCACCTGCACACAGGAACTACAGAGCTGTACTCCTCTAAATAGGTCAGTATGACTGAGCACAGCAAGCCTCCGAACACACATTTTCCCTAGAAATATTTCAGCAGCAGAGGATTCATAGTTTGTTTACTGACAAAGCACCTCTCATTTGTATGCAATATTGCAAGCAAAGCTCAAATTTATAAATTCACAATATTCCCCCAGTGAAGCAGCTATCTCTGTAAAAACACACTTTTGCTGAGGTGGTGATGTCTGTGTAGGGGCTTCTCTCAGCAAAGCTTTTGTTCAGGAATGGGCACATCTCTGCTTGCTTTGTTTCTCAGCCAAAGCAACAGGAGTCTACAGCACATAGCCTAGGCACAGCTATATTGTAGCATACTTGATTTTCACTTGTACTGAATGTCCTAAATATGCATTTCCATAACTGATTTGGGGCAGTGCTTACCTTGGGATTGTGATAAAAATATGTTATTTGGGATTTACATAATTGGAAATGTTAACTGCAATCAAGTAAATTTACTGGAGGGGGAGCAAAGCCGAATTTCACCAGGGAAGAAGGGAGCAGAGGAACTTGAGAAAAGTTGCTGTAAGAGGTGAAGAATCTTTTTATCAATATAACAACTTCAGCATTAGAGTTTCATAATAGTAGAAAACAAAACATCAGATCACTTACCGGTAGTGCAACAGTAGCACACATTTTACACACAGACGGTCTAAGCCATTTAAATTCTTTGTAGGTGTAGGTACACAGGCTGTGATTTTTCTACAGTTTCTAGATGAGCATTAAAAAGGTAATTTTGATTTTTTGAAGTACTTTTTCCTGATTGATTCGATGAATCTGTGCACATGTGTACATGTGCCTGTGTGAAGAGATGTAGACATCCAAAGAAAACCAGGGGGATTGTGCTGTGCTAGTGAGGAATGCCTGGCAGTTCTCTCTCCCTGTTTTGCCACCCCGGTGCTTAAAGGCTGAGGGGCATGAAGGGGAATGGCTGTAGAAAGCACAGTGCTTGGCCCCTAGACCAGGCACCTGGCCTCCTGCCCAGTAAGATCAAGAAGAGCCTCCTTCCCTGTGGAAATACCAGAGAAGGAAGAGGCTTCTGTCCTCTACTGAGTCCTGGGTAGCCACAGCCACAGCATGGGTTCATCTGGCCTCTCTGGCCACCTCAGCTGTGACAGGCTAAAATGAGGCTGCTCTTCACCAAATGTATACAGTGCAAAGGAAAACCACAGTATATCACTCAAAAAGTGTGGGAACTGAGGTGAGCATGCCTGCCACAGGATGAGTAGAAGCAGCTTTCCTGGAGTAAACTTCAAATTACTTTTTTTTCCTTTTTAAAATTTTTGTTCTTATCGTGCTGCTAGTTTACCTCAGGCATCTTTTGGCTTCATGATGGAAAGACATTAAAGAAGCCTTGGAGTCTGCCGTGGTCTCTACCGAGTCTCCAGATGTGTTTTCTCAGGAGGCCTTTTCTCTGCATAGGTACTACATTGTTGAACTTCTGAGCCTCTTTGCTCTTCCTTAATACTCAGCAAAATCTCCTGCCCACACCAAAGGCTTGCACAGCTTGTGAGTCAAAGGTACATTATCATATGGTTCCCCTCCAAATAGCTCATGTTATTCTACAGGGCTGCATGTGGAGCAGCAGGTCCAATGGTTGGGATTTTGTAGTCTTTTCTTTTGTCAGTTCAGTAAGGTAATGTGAGTGAGTGTTGCTCAAGGGTCTGTTAAGGTGTCATAGTCTCCTGCTGCCGTGTGGTGCCACATTTGTTTAGAAGCAGCCTTTTTGGATTCATGACAGCTCTTTTGGATGTTTGTCTGTTTTTAAATGTCTTCAGAGAAATCCATCTTCTCTTGTAGGTTTATTCAATATATAAATTTAGTTAATGTATTGGTCCCGACCTTTGCAGCCCAATTTTGATGTGGGTTTTCAATTTAGATCTACGAGAGAAAAATAAGAAAAAAAAATTAATAGAAAGGTCCTAAACTTCATATTTATGCATAAATTTAAAAAACGTTTAGAGTATCACAAAACAGGAAGAAACCACTTTTTTTTTTAATTATTATTATCCAGGAGATAAAGGAGAGCAGGAGTTAAACTTAGATACTCAGCTCTGAATGTGCAATATTCCTGTCACTCTCAAAAACACAGAAGTACCTTACAGAGCCTCTTACAGAGACTTTCACGGTCTCCCTTTCAGTTCTTCCCCATAGTTTCTATCATGAGGTTTTTCCTAATATCTGATCTGAATTTTCCTTACCACATAAAACTCTCTACTGTATTTTTTATCTCTCTGTGAATTCTGTTATTTTTTGCATTCTTTCATTCAGTTCTTCCAGTTCAGTACTGAGTAATTTCTTCCCACCTCTTTAAAGGCTTTAACTCAACAGAAAGACAAGCCTATAGGTTACTGCAATCATAGTTCTGTGATTAAAGAATTTACCCAGGGGGAAGAAAGTAGAACTTCTTGCATTATCACAGATACTTCAATGCTGATGGTGAACTGTGTAGGCCCACATCCAAACAAGGTTTAAGTTCTCATTAAAAGCTTCTTGTTCTATCAGCTACAAGCCTAGCCTTTCTCCTACATTTTCTCTTTCATGCTGGCAAGTTTGTTGAGAGAATGCCTTTCAAGTTGAGGTACGCAGTGGAAATGAACAGAGGGACCAAGCCTGATGCTGTTGATGAGACTTCAATTGAGACAAAAGCCAAGCTGTTGTCAGTCATGTCAACAGTGATTTACTTTTAAGGCTTTGCAGACCTAAAATTCAGGCATCTGAGAAAATGCAGCAATGTGAAATGAGGTGCTGATAGAGTCTGGGCACCTCCAAAGATTAAGGGGAGCTTTCAAGAGCTGTTTTAGGTTCTTAAATTCTAAGTCTCACTTAAAAACATCATCACCTTCCTTGATCCAGGCCTTGTGATAGCTGTGTTTCTGTGAATGTCTGTTTGGAAAGGGATTTGCAAATATCTACTCTCCCAAGAATTTGTTAAGTGAGATAATAGCACTTGAATATTTCATGCGGTCTGAAGCTGAATACTATCACAGAAGCTGAGAAAAGCTTGGATATTCATCTTTTCCAAACTGCAAGTTCAAATGAAAAAACTGCTTTAGACTTTTCTCATAACTACCTTTATTTCATTCCTTGGTTAAACAGTCTAACCTGTAGGATTACTGTACAAGCAGAGAAAATAAGGCTAAATTACAGAATCCATAGCTCTGTGGATGTGAAGTTCTCAGTAGGAAAAACAGGCTGTATATGGAGGTTATTCTTTCAAGAACAGACATCATTTGAAGTGAATTGTTTCGAGATCACATTTCTCTATGTAGTCTCTTTAATGTTGCCATGACTCATCCTGCAAATATTTGGCACACATTTTTACATTACGTATACTGTAATATATAACTTACTTTTAAATCTGAGAAGATGTTAAAAGTTGTGAAAAGCTCAGGTTTTATGAAAGGATAAGTTCCAATAAAGCACTGAGGAGCTTTAGTTTTTATGAAAACAATAGAAATATTTTTATTGCTAATCTGAAAAACTGAGTTCAATCCTTTTTAACATGTCTTTGTGAAATGTCTGGCACTTCCATCCTGGAAATACCACAATCTCCTTCACGCTGACCTCTTCACAATCCTGTGTGTGGTCCCAATTAGAACTTCATCAGAAAAAAACTCAGAGAGCTGGGGAGAAAGAGCAACTCATGCAGTTTCCACCCTCAGAAACTGTTGGTTTGGAATACCTAGAGAAGTCACTACTCAAATCTCAGTAAATATTTTTGGAATAGCATCTCTTGAAACTTTGTAAAAAAATTTCTTGAAGAATGTACACACATTCTCTTTAATATAATAGAAGTGGTTTTTTAACACCAAACTTTTTGTGTTCCTAAAATGCTTGTAGGTAGAAATGTATTAAGGACACTATGACTTGCTAGGGAGGACAAAATACACAAATAAAAATTAATAGTGAACTTTGATTAATTAACCATTTTTTGTATTAAACTCTCTGTTGATTTTATAACTTAGTTTTTGTAACCTACTGATGTGATGACACTTCTTTTCATGGAAATATTCCACTGATTAAAATGCAAGCAAGGAGGAGATTGGTCCAAGTCTACAGTTCATCAGAAATATAAGTTTAGCTGTTATACACAAAAAATATTCTGAAAAGATTATTGAAAAATAGCCAGTATGGTTAAACAGAAGAGGAAAAAAGGTTTCAGAAATAAAAATACAGCCTTTCAAGGAAGTAGTATAAATCACTTACCATATGGCCACTTATATTTAAAATCCTAATAGGGCAAAACAGAAATAGATTTGAGGAGCAGATTGCTAAATGAAGAAGAGCTATGAAAGATGCATTTTAAAATGTATCAAAATGAGGAAAACTAACAGAAGTTCCTTAAATGATCAAATGCAGGTAGGTCAATGCAGAATATCTAGAATTATTTGCAAGGCTGTGCATTGTCAGGGCAGATTTCTAGGGAGCAAAGATTCACGGAACCACAGACTACGACTGAGTTGGAAAGGACCCACGAGGATCATCAAGGCCAACTCCTGGCCCTGCACAGGATCATCCCCAAGAGTCACACCATGTACCTGAGAGTATTGCCCAAATGCTTCTTGAGCTCTGTCAGGCTTGGTGCTGTGACCACTTCCCTGGGAGTCTGTTACAGCACACAATCACCCTCTGGGTGAAGAATCTCATTCTAATATCCAACCTAAACCTTCCCCGACACAACTTCAGGCCATTCCCTCAGGTCCTGTCACTGGTCACCACAGAGAAGAGATCAGTGCCTGCCCCTCCTCTTCCGCTCACAAGGAAGTTGTAACTGCAATGCGGTCTCCCCCTCAGTCTCTTCTTCTCCAGGGTGAACAGACTGAGTGCCCTCACCTACTCCTCATATGGCTTCCCCTCAAGGCCCTTCGCCATCTTTGTTGCCCTGCTTTGGATGGTCTCCAATAGCTTAATGTCTTTCTTACATTGTGGTGCCCAAAACTGCACACAATATTCAAGGTGAGGCCACCCCAGTGCAGAGCAGAGCAGGACAATTCCCTCCCTCCACCAGCTGATGATGCTGTGCCTGATGCCCCCCCAGGACATGGTTGGCTCTCCCATCACACCTCTGTTTCTTTACCTCGCTTCTGGCTGGGCACTCTCACCATCCAACAGCTCCTGTTCTCATCAGTGATTTTCATAAGTGTATAACATGCCTTGGTGGCAGTGCCTGAAGAGCAAGAGAAGATGAATGTTTGTCTCTTAAAAGGGATATGCAGAACAGTAAATTCCAAGCAAGCTAATCTAGGAAAAAAATTTAAAAAAATTGAAGTTACAGACAGAAAAATGTATACTATGTAACATGGAAGATTTGCACAATTTTTGTAAAAGAAAACTAGATCTTATAAATCTCTCACTTAAAATATACCAGGCAAATAAATAGAGAACATCCGCTTTTTACCTGTATTTTCACAAATTCTTATTTTAGGCACATTATCAAATTCTAGCACCTAAAAGAGCCACCTTAGACATTTCTTCAGATACTTTCTGTAGTTTCTTTGCTTTTACTGTTAAATTGATGTAATTTTAGGAAGAAGTCTGATTTCTCTTCAAGGCACAGCACACTGCACAGAAAATACTAAATTTCCTAACCTCAAAGCATGTTTTTGCAGACTGCAAGATTAGCAACGGGTAGGGGTGAGGTTGTTGTGAGCAGTAATTCTGAGTAGGGACTGCTGTCACAGGAAAAGTTCTCTAAAACACCTGGTTTCCATGTTGGTCTAATAGCAAGTAAGAATTTTAATAACATTAACCATATGTGGCCCTATCTGACCAGACAGCTTTTTGTAGGCTCTGCTCCCTGTATAAGGTATTGCCTGGTGATCATCTGCTGGAGAGTTTTCATCCTCTGAAATCCTATTTGATCTCCCTAGAATTGCACTTAATGGGAAAGACACTGAGCAACAAATCTAGGAGTGATTTCTATGACCAGAAGGGACGTAGAGGTGAGTATATTCATTATGTGAATCAGGGTTCAAAGACAAGCCCATAAACGTCCAAAATGTCATTACTCAAAAGGTAACGGAAAAGGAAATGCCAGAACAAAAATCACCTCTATTTTCACTTGCTTGCGTAGTGTACCACTTGAAATGAAACAAAAGGGAAGCAAAGAACAATAATATAAATTTTCTTTTACCATTTCTTTGCTATATATCCTTAGCAGAAAACTAAAACAGCAAGAGCAACACTACAAGATTCACTCAGACCTGGACACTGCACCTGTTATAATCTTATGCCACAGAAAACACAGCAGAAAGGAAAGTCATTCCTTCTGTTCTTTGACCAAAGCATGACACAGGTTTTCAACATGTGTTAATTAATCTGTGAAGCCCTGGTCAAGACACCCTGTGCATCATTCCTTTGGAAGTTCATGGGTAATATTCTCCCGCAGAGGAATACTGGATGTCTTAAAGAACATCCCTTAGAGCTTCAAAATCTAACTGGAAAAAAATATAGGATGATCAACCTGCAGAGAAATTGCATAGTTTCTGCAGAACTCCTGACTTGTATTGATTCTTCTGTTAATCCTGATAATACACAAAATAGGGGCCTTTTAGTCTTATACCATTTGTCTGTTTCCATGTTATTGCTTGTTGTCCAGTTACGCCCTTTCCTATTTCAGCAAAAATCCAGGTGGCTGTCTGTTGCTTAGTCTGGGTTGAAACACTCTTGCATGTTGCCAGGGTTTTGAAAAGAGCCACACACCATTAGAGCTATTTAAAAGGTCAAAGAAATAAATCCCAAGTTATCGAATGAGAAGACCTTGTAGGGTTTCCTGCTTTCCTACCTGCTCGCCCTGGTAGCATGCTGTTGCAGCATGGCTCTTGAAAGTTTCTGGGAAATAGAGATTTGTAAAATGACACCGAGAATATAGATCTCCTAGCAGGTATGTAACCCTCTAAGTCTAAGTCAAGAGCTTCTTACAGGAGACAGCCAAGCCACACAATAGGAAGGCAATGCCCTTTTCTGCTTTAAGATTGGGGAAAACCCTCTATCCCAATGATAGAACTAACAAAGTATCTTTAGATTTGAGCAACTGATAATTTTGTTGAGCACTCCTTTTCTGGAGGAGGGCATGGTAACATGGTAAAACTATAATTTAATTGACATAGCTAATGGAAAATATCTTCTATAAATCTTTTTCTTATTACTAGAGTAAGGCTATTGTTATGACTAGAGTAAGGTTACATTTTCATTTATTTCTCTTTGTTCCCATTGAATATAATTTATCCAGTCACTGTCACAACTCCACAACTATTTGTTTCATGGTGAAAAACTTTGCCATTTTAAAAAGGAAACTACTAAACATGACAGCAAAACAAGCAAAAGAAAGGGTATTTCCATGTATATTACCAAGCTTAATGTTAGCTGATTAAAATCTTAAAACTCTAAGTGGCCCCACAGTAGATTTTTTTTTTTCCAAAACATGATTTTGGGAACAGTGAAACACTGTATTTTGTTGGCAAACAGTTACAAGAATTTAAACCTTTAATCAAGCTCTGCTAAATGCTTCAGTTTATAAATTGTTTATGAATTAACCATGACTTTCCACACAAATCTGTTTCACTTTAATAATAGTCTGGAGTGTTTCTACGCAGTTTTCTGTCCAGTACAGTCTTCTACTGTTCAGATCTGACTACTGTTACGGTCCAATCAAAATTAGTCTCACTTACAGAAAAGGTTAAATAATGTTCATGAATAAGCCAGTGCTGCTAATGTTGAATAATAATAATAATAATAACTCTCTAAAGATCTTCATTCTTGCTCCTGTTACTCTCTATAAGGAAGAAAAGGAGGCTCTGATTCACCCCTATCTACCCGCCAGCCTGCCTTGGCAAGCCTGATTGATGCCTTGGCGCAGCTGTTTCCCTTTGCCAGCCCAGGGTGAGGAGCTCTGATTTTGCGCTGAGCCTCACACAGCTGCAGTTCAGCTGTGCCCTTGAGCCCCACAACCATCCAGGGGGATTAATCAGCCGTACTAATGACAGGTCAGTGTGTTGGGTCAAAGCATTTTGTCATGTTGTTAAGTGCTTGGGGAACATGCCTAGACACTGAATACCGACGGAGGGAAAGCGCATTGGGTCACCCTCCTCGAAAAGAAATGGTGAAACAACCAGTTGCAAACCTGTTTGATGAGCATTCCTGCCCTCTCGTGGTAAAACTGCTAAATTTAGTTATTAGATGGCACGCAGGCTTGTGAAGCACACACACACACGAAATAAAGGTCTAGTAGAGGAACATGATAAAATATTTATACTCTCATATTGATTCACATATCTTTTGGTGTCTGAATTTCAAGCAGTCTTTGTAGGGCTTGTGCCTGTATGAAATGAGATTCTTAGAGAAGTTTTACACTTTAGTTAAAAACCTCTGCCTCTAGTTTAACCAGATGTGAGAGTAATACTTCACATGGACAAAGAAAGTGGAGATTTTTCCAGTTTTGTGGCTATTTAGAGATTTTCTGTTTGTTTTTTACATTTTTTTTTTAAAAAAATAAACAATAAGTAGAGAGTCTTTTAGTAATCTAACTAATGTCAAATTGGGAAAGAAATGTGTTGTAATTATACCACTCTCAAGTTTCCTTACAGCAGCAACATACACTTCATTAGGCTGAAACACAATGCACTGTTGCCCTTTATTTCCAAAATAGTTTGACATCTGTCTGAAAACCATGGAATCTTTGTATGTATTAATGTTTTGAAAAAGACTATTTAGATAGAGAAAATCATGTCTTTTTGACACCTCAAAAAAATGGCACATTGAAGAAGCAACACTCTCTTCTATTTGTGACTCTAAATATTGTCACATTTGCTCTTAAACATGCACACCTTACATTAACTCTATTAGCTCACAGTCTTGACAATGACTGAATCATACTCATATTCCATCCTTATTGTCTTGTGTCATGTGATGTGACCAAGTCAAATCCACATGTAGAGAGGACTAGTAAAAGCAGAAATATCAGCTGCATGAATTTACCTACTGTGAATGTTCTTGCATCTTGTCATAGTGAAGGATTATCTGAAGGAAATTTATGCCTGCACACATTCAAGGTGATGTGCAGAAATACAAGAATTAGAAAATCAAATGGTAACACCATGTATGAAATAAAGTATTACAAAAGTTGATGAGTCAGCTAGCAACATGTCTATCTTCGTTTCACAAATATGTTATCCTTCTTTCTTTTTATAAAAAAAAGTAATAGCCTATAAAAAACAGGATGATGAGAGCTTACCTGTTGCAGCTAAGAAAAATTGTCTTCATCTGTCATATTGAAAAGGACTGTAAACTTTAAAAAAAGCCCAAAAAACAAAGCTGCAAAATATTCTGTTTAGCAGAAAACATGAAAAGAAGGACATCAAAGAAAATAAATGTAGAGACAGATGTCAAACACAATGCAAAGAAGGCAATTTCTTCCAAACTTATTGCTGTGACTAGTCACAGGTCTGTAACATGTAAATCTGGTTTGGGGTTTTTTTGGCTTGTTTCTGTTTGGTTGTTTTTTTTTTTTGTTTGTTTGGTTTTTTTTTTAAAGTGGAATGTATTTATGTATTTATATCCAAAGGCTGATTCATTAATGAAAAATCCAGAGCCTAGGTTTTCAAAAGGGACTTCTGAGACTTTTGGGATTTTGAGATCCCAAGTCCAGACACCTCAAATGAATTTTATGTTCACTCACATACAATTGTCAGGTGGGGATATTGGAAATAAATGCATGCAAAAAGCATGAGACACTTAACCCATGCATTGAGTTTATGGAAGACAACTCATAACAGCTTTACCAACACTTGTAGTATAAAAATTATTTTGTGAAACACCTATCCCTACAAGATTCATCATTGACGGAAATAATGTTTTCTAATTAATACTTTCTTGAAATAATGCCTTCTTAAGAAAGAATTTCAGTTTCAAGAAGCTTATTTTGATTTGCTATTTGCTGTAATTGTCTTTCATTTTAGGATTTTTAGAGTTTGTTTACTGCTCAGCACATTTATTTGGGTAATTGCTTAAAAGAAAGACACAGTTTTAAACAATCTGCTACAGGCCTCCTTTTCTTAAGAGTCATTATGATTGTGTGGCATTCTTAATTTGTTGCATTATAACGAGCCTCAAAGTATTGTTTACATCAAACAAATTAAAACTATTTAAGAGAGAATACTGTTAGGGTGATATTGTTAACTATATCAGCTAGTAAATATGTCATAAAATGAAGAGATCATAAAAATTGTCCTCAGTACTGGAAATAGCATATGCCATGTATTGGTGTTACCTACATTTCTTACTCTTGGGCTGCATCATAATCCAGGCTAGTAACCACTGTGGGAAAGAATGAACAAGACCTGTACACTAATGCCTTATGAATGTATCTTTTTCCCCCAAGGCAAATTGATTCTTGAAAATAAAGTTGAAATGAGCTTTTTATCACTCTTCTCTGTGATGAAGTAGAATCAAGATATTTGAATATTTCAGGTATATCATACATGTCTCTTGTTTACCCTTGCTGAGGATAACAAAAATTTAAGGGAAGAGCCTTTTTTAGTTGTGGAAAATATTTTAAGAAACAGTCTTTTTCTGAGTTAACTAGGGAGTACCACAAAGTCCCCACAGAAGTGTAGAACATTATTCAGCCCACCTAACTTTAGATGCTATGTTGTCTATGTCATCAGCCTGCTCACACTAAGTTCCCTTAATTATAGATGGAAAGTAACAGATGCCTCCAGACAGTAATTCAGATGGTGGGCTGTGTTGCCTTTTTTATCTACCCTCCCCTATTGACTGTGAAACTTTTATTGATCCTCACCCACCAGTATTTGGACTTATTATCCTGGCTCTTCTAATACAGATGTGGACTGAGTTTCATTTTATTTAAACCTGCAGACAATAAACTTGCTTTTCTTAGTTGTCAGACCTTTCAAGAGCTGACCATGGATACAGGGGTTGCTTGGATCACAAGTTGAAAATAATTTCTATATAGGCAGTAGTTGCTATGGCAACAAGGCTTCAACAATTCGTAAGCAATTAGCTGTATGTGGGATGAATCTGGGCTTCTATAAGCTGTTGTACTCTGATTTAATGAAAGTAGATTTCAGGGCATTGAAGGTTTGTATTGAAGGAGAATATGTAAAATGAAAATTTGTTCTTTTCCACAGAATAAGGGAAGGATAACTTGCATTACTTAAAATAAATGTATCTGTCTTAAAGTAGGAGCCATTAAAATAAATCTAGGCTGTCTAATATTTCAGGAATTAGAGCCTAATTGCCAGGTCTCAAGAACAACCAGTATGCCAAAAATAGGCTCTCTATAGAGACAACAAGGCAAAGAAAATAGCACAATTGAGTGGTAAATGTTTGAGCCTTAGGGTCTAAATACTCATTAGAGCAAACAGGATTATTAGCTTGCAAATGTAGGAAATGTACAGATTTTGGTTCCAAGGAAGAGTCAGCAGCCCTGTGACTGGAGCACTCACTGGGATAAAGTTGTTTGACAGATACAGAAATTGTTAGGAGATGCCAAATCTGGAAGCCCAGGAAGGGCAAGGCTGCTGCAATTCCCCAGTGCCTGCAGGTCCGACTTGAGGCTGATCACGCACCATAGATAGGCACAAGCATGTGCACAAACACACACACAGACCACAGGTCTCTCCAGCAGCTGGCCACACCCCTGCTCCCAGTGGAGAATTTCTCAAGGTATCCCATTGCCAGCAGCTCCCTCTGGACCGCAGGCCACATTCCCCATTTGCCAGTTAGTCCAGCTTGTTTCTGGCCAGGCTGGCACTGTGGACACAGGACTCTCACTCCTGGTCACCCCCATATATACAGACAGACAGTCCAGAGACACCCACATCCAGGAAAACCACAGAAACGGAGTTCAGACTGCACTGGTCAGGTGCAGGCATGGCTAGACAAGCTTCCTGACCTATGCCAGTTACAAAAAAACAGACCATTTCTTCCTTTTTGCCTCTCTTTTCCCATTCTTGTTACTCTCCAAGCCACTCCAATCCTATCCCTTTTCCTACCTTCATTGCCTGCCCTGGACCTTTGCAGTACCCAAATACTCTACCCTATATCCTACAGGAAACCCTGTACCCTGGACAGTATCCATGGTCTGTGGGATCACCCAGAAAGTCACCTCATTGACTCCTGGCACTGGGTGACCCCTGGGCATACAGGACTGAGGCTTCCCCAAGACAGCCATGGGGCTGGACTGGGATATCTTATCTCTAACTGGGACACTGGGATTCCCTTTGCCATCATGTCTTTGGGGCTGGGAGGTTGACATTTTGACAGCATGATATCTCCTGTGAAGCCCCAGGAGAACAGGGGAATATTGGGGTTTTCTTTTGCACTCCATTGGTGATGGAAGAGAGTGGAGGGGATTTTTTCATCACACAAGCTAACAAGTAGTTCAGGAACTTTGATCAAAATTAACAACATCTAATGAAAATGTTTTAACTGTAGGACTATTAAGTGTTCAGGTCCCTTCTCTGAAGTTTCTCATCCTGCATCTAAAAATTCTTGAAAAAATATTTTATAGCATTTTATATGCTATAGAAGGAAAACCCCCCAATATTTTAATGAATCAACTCTTGCTGATGGAAGCAAGAAAAATTTTAACTAGCCATCATTGCTCTAGTCCTGTACCTTCCAGCTGCTATAATCAGAAGTTGATGGTTACAATTCTGTTGCACAGATGAGAAGAGAGCATGTGTGGGTATTGATTTTAGCCAGGAGAGGAGCACAGTGGAGTCTTCTAGGAACACCTGGAAATGATGCATTAATTTTATTACCCTTACTCACATAACTTCCAGTCAAAAGAAAGACTCCTACTAGCTTTATCTTTTTCTTTAGTTCCTCAGTTAAAACCTGTATTTTCATGGAGACTTATTCTTTGTGGGGAGCTAGAGAATGTTACATACTTGTGAATGGGTTGTCACATTTCCTGTAACAAATGTGGCTCGGCGCAATGACTTTTGCACTGCTGCACACATTGTGTTTGTGTTCACATTTTGACCATAAAACATTGGCCACTCTTAAGAGGAGTCATGCACTGCAGATGCACTTCATCATACAGACTGCTATTCTCAGTTGCATTCTAACTTATGCATTGTCCTCTGTGATATGCATTTTGGTGAGTAGATCGACAAAAACAGAACAATGAAACTAACACTTTTCTTTTTCTATCTGTATTTTGCTTGTATCTGTTAGTCTTGTTTGCATGGTGAATTTTATCAATTAAGTTGAATGAGAACATCTCAGAGCTTCTTGAACAATGGAACTTAACTTTGAAGGCCTCAGGATTTTATTGGTCATTGCTAGTGGTTTCTAGAGCAAACATAAGTTTAAGTATAGGTTTAATTGTTTATTCTCTAGACATATATATTTTCAGAATAGTTTATAAATTGTTTAGCTTGTTTGCTTATATTAACTTGTCTTCATTTTCCTTTTGGTACAAAACACAATTGATTTAATAAGTATTAATAAGTATTGCTCATAGTCCATGGGACTTTTCACTGGGAGGAAGAAATATACTTTCATTAATCTAGATCTGCCTTTGG
This sequence comes from Sclerurus mexicanus, assembly GCA_013396755.1. Taxonomy (NCBI): domain Eukaryota; kingdom Metazoa; phylum Chordata; class Aves; order Passeriformes; family Furnariidae; genus Sclerurus; species Sclerurus mexicanus. The sequence continues at coordinate 106,019 of VWZF01001835.1, read as the reverse complement.
TCAATATCTTCTCATGAAGTACCACAGTCTCCTACCCGATGACTTTTGGTTTTGACATATTATATTAGTGGATCCAGAGTCCAGCCCCTAGCAGAGAAAAAAAAAAAGATCCTCACTTGGGCTTTTATGTGCCTTTACAGGAACACAGCCAAATCAAAATATTTGGTTTTCAGGTCTCTAGTCTTTAAGGAAAATGAAATAAAACAAAAGCAGTTTTCTATGGAATGCACATAGTTTTTGCTAAGAAAAGAAAATAGATTTGGTCAAAAGCCCAATTTTCCACTAGAAAGACTTCCAATGTTAACTGTACATACATCCATAAAATATAGATATAAATGAATGGAATTTAATCTTTCAGATATCTCCTTACACTTACTCAGTCTCACATAAATACACACATACTGTGGAGGGACAGCTAGCAGGACTGTAGTATTCATTTTACTTGTTATTTAAAGAATCAGGAATAAAACAGTGAAGAGATGTTTTCTGTAATCTTCAGACAAGTTAAAAAAATTATTGTCCTGCAAGGTGTATTGAGACAAACATCACTAACATGATAATCCACTGAGAAACTGTTTCCTAGCCTTTGATGCAGACACGTGCTAAAGATAAGTGAGCTTAGATGAATTTTTAGAATATTAATTCACTGAATAAGTGTGGGTTCTTCAACTGTATAATTTTAAAAGGAAAGACAAGTGTGGGATGGTTGTAGTATTCCCTATGCTGCTTAATGAGACAGAGAATTAGCTCAACTTCACATGTGTCATATCTGGTAAGTGAATGGATTATTAACTTTAATGTAGTAAATGCAATGTTAGTCTCCTATTTAACTGCATAAAAGTCCAAGATAATGGTTGGGAAACTCATGAAATAATAATCTGTACATTACAAGTCCATCATAAAAATAGTGACCTGTGTGTGTATATGTAAATGGGTAAGGTGAAGGGTGAATAACAGCAAAAACAACAGAGGAGAGGAGAAGGGGGGAACAAAGATGCATACAAGCAACCATTTATAATGATACCATCCAAAAAGCAGGTTAAGCACAGCCATAACCCATATGGTTTCTACTCTTGTCACTGGCTAAACTCAAAAGCTAAGTGATTATTCTATGTTAAGGAAGTGCAGGAACCACAGTACCAGCTACTGGACAGGACACATGTATGCTTGATTCTACTGGATCTATCAGGCTTGTGCAGAAGATAGATCAATTAGGCCTTTGACTAAGGCAATAGACGTTTTCTAGGCTGCAATCATGCCTCAGGTGCAGCATAGATATACGCAGATAAACCACTTCCTTGTCATACCATGCCATGCAGTGTTCTGAAGCTGCACAAGAGCTTCATTAGCTGGCACAGGCACTGGTATGGACTGGTCAGCTGTGGGATTTTCTGGGTGAGAGATCCCTGAGTTTCATCCATGCACCTGGGGCTCAGATCTCATGCATTTAGCTCTGAAGTCTTTCCAGAACATGTGCAGTTTTGGGGGGTGGAAGAAGGTGCTTGTATGACAGGTTTGCAGGCAAACAATTAGAATGTGGGTCAATGTAGTAAAATATAAGACTAGATTAAAAGTCTAGTTTGTAGCGACCTTCAAGAACCTGAATCAAAAAAAGCTGATGTTGGGGCAAGACAGCAGAAGAAATTATATACAAGTGTGCAAATCCTGTCTTTTATTTTCAAATATCCTAGAAAAATGGTAGTCCTGGAAGCTTTCAGGAACCAAAGATATTGTCTTTTTTTCTCATTTTCACACAGAGAGATCTGGAACATGCTGTCCTTGTGCAAAGCAGCAGTGGCTATATGCTGCAGTGAGAGGCGGGACTCCTTTCCAGGCAGTTGTTGATTGCTCTCTGCTTTGATCTTAATAAACAAAATATTTCAGAAATTAGTGAAGTAATGGAAAGTCTCAAGACAATGAAGCAAAGGGCTACAGTTCATATTTCTGTTATAGACAGTTTAGCCAGCAAACATGGAGTGAAGCCAGGTTAGCTCATTACATTTTATGTACTTGGGATCAACAGAGATGATTCAGCAATTCCTCTCATTGTTTTTGTGCTAAGCTTAGGATAGTTAGTTTTGTAAATACTTGCTTATTATCAGATATTTTGTTCTATGGAAAGGGTCTCGAAGCAATAACTTTTGTTTGTAGAAGGATATTGGAAAATTTTATATGGATGTAGGTTTTGTGTATAGTGGTTTTACCAAAAAAATCTGAAAATGTCAATGCAAATAGTGAACTTTAATTAAATTTTGCACATACAATCATCTAAGCAGTATATAAGCACTAAGGAACTATATGCTGTTAGATGCTGAAGTGAGGTTTTTGGACTGGTTTATTTTCATTTGGATGTTTCAATTAACACTCTGTTCTTTTGTTGTCTTTTTTTAAAATTTTTTCTCTAGGCATAATTACAGCTGTGTAATGTAAAATTCCAATTATAAAAGAGAAGGTTGAATAAAACTAGAGGTTGAACAAATTTAGAAAGAAGAATTCAGGCTGGATTTTTTATCTGGAAAGGAAGAGATTGATTCAGGAAGAGAAAGACCAGCCCCAAACCAATACTGGAAGGTCATACTAATTTTAAAGCAAAATATTTTCAGGTTTTTTTTTTTCCTTTTTCTAACTAAATAAGAGGGTGTTTTCCAGTGGTGAGGGTTTTTATTTTTTTGCATTCTTTTGAGTGTGCTAAACATTCTCAAGGGTATTTCAAGTGGCAAAAGTTGGTGAGTGTATTACAAGCTACAATAGTAATTTCCTCTCTGCAAGGGAACACACCAAGCAACATCAAAAATTCAGAAATTTGAAGGATCAAATAAATGACAGCAGAAAAATCTTAAGAATCTCATGAAAAATATTTTGAAGTATCTTTTGAAATAAGAATTGGAGTATAATGATTGCAAGGATCACTCCAAAACAAGGTCATCTATAACTGACATATACTTCTTTTCTGTAGATGCAGCCAATGAGAAAGTCATAACATTTTATTACCTCTCTCCAAGGTTATGAAGTTCTCATTTGTAGCAATTTTTTCTTGTTGATATCTGACTCTGTTCTACCATGTCAGAAGAAAAACTATTGTGGTTACAGTATATTAGTACAAAAGACCATAAAGCGCAGCTCTAGTTTGAACCCTTCCTCCTACCAAACAACACTATTTTATTCAGCAAATCTCCTTTCTTTGTACATTCCATAATAGTTGCCTGTGTCAGTAACATAAATGAGCTTTCTCTCCTGCAGAGCCAGCACAGCTAGAAAATACTAAACTGCAAATTTTGTTCCATCTTGTATATCATCAACAGACCTGTTCAATAGCATTCAGCAGGATACACCTGTGCAATTCTGTTGAGGGAAATAGGTTTATAGTGCTATCCACAGAGAGCTTGATTTGGAATTTAGGATAGCATAGATATAGGTAGGACCTCATTTGTTTTGCAAAACATTTGTATCCAGCACTGATGAGTGACATGAAAACCACCCTAGAAAACTGCTGGATTCTAAGGAATGCAGAGAGAGCAGTCAGGAAAAAACCCAAACAATAAAACAAAACCAAAAAGACACAAAGATAAACACCCCATTTTATTTCTAAACTAAGTGCATCTGATACAGAAATTATTCAGAGATAATGATGCGGAAGTCACAATGCCAATAGCACAGGTATTTTTCAGGACCAGGCCATTCATATTAAGAAATGAAAAGCTAAAGACTGAAATACTGATTACTGTTTACTAGACCTTTTTTTTTGTTTTTTTTTTTTTTTTTTACCACTTTGGAAACGGTTTTATACAAAACTGACAAGTCTAAATTCATATTGAAAGAAAGTTTGACAAATATATCCAATATATCCAACATGACAAAAAATTAGTATTACCTTATTTCTACAATGAGAGTAGTTGCTCCAAAGACCTAGAAACGTTGTTAAGACTTATAATTCAGAGCCTTGTTTTAGGGTGAATTTTGCTTGAAAATGAGCTATATCATGATTTTGGTGGTCCTGTGGGTAACTGCTGCATAGCCATAAAGAAAACTAATTCTTCTAAATTGACTACAAAGATGTGTTCATTAATTGTCTTATTCAGTGTGATTATATCTTACATCTGTGCATGTTATAAAATGTGGTCAGAGGATTTAATTTGTCTGCACCTGCCTGCATAAATAGCCTGATCACGGGTTTTGTAGACTCTGCATTGCTGCTAATCTATGAGTCAAATCTACAGATATAAATCCTTGTGTTGGAATTCTCATGATTACGCTTATAGGTATTTATAGAAAATCAAATGTTAATAACTTTCCTTTTAATTTATTCAGGAAGAAAGGCAATTCTTCTGACATTGTGCTTCATGGGTCCTTTAGGAGATTTTAAAGTTAAATTCATAAATATATTTTCACACGTACATAGTAACAGAAAGTATTTTATAATTGTAGATTTTTATGTCTTAGTAGAGCTGTAGTTCACTTTATCAATATGTTGTCAATGTAATTCAATCTTTTAATCTATAGGACAGTTCTCCTATGATTTTTTGACGTATGATGCCAGTTTTGCAAGTCCAAACTCATTATATTGATGCATAAATTGTAATCAGATTTAGAGATGTCAGAATTGTCAAGGCATTTCACATAGTATGAAGCCGTCTGCTACTTTGGTGGAAGAGATATTAAGGTCTTCAACAGATGAAAAATATCTCACTTCTAAATTACTATTTTCATTAATTATGCATATCCATCTATATTCTAGCTCTTGATATAAAAGTATGAAGTAATTACTGTGATGTTAAAAATTTGGTTGAAATGCAGCACTTTTCAATATGCTTTTACTTCTCTATCTCTTTTCCCCAGACTTTTCTGAATAAAGAACTTGTAAGGTCTTTCCTTGCCTGGTTTGATTTGTATTACTGTGATGTTTTTATATACTCTGACCTTTTTACTAAGACTTCCTTCGGACTGGATAGCCAGCACGATATATTATCACTTGTTTCTTGTAGTCTAAGCATTTGTCTTATGCCTAACAAAAGCTGACTTGATTTGTGCATAGGCAGAATTTCTGATCCTTGCTTTTAAATTCAAAGGTGTTGACTTGCTGTCTCACCAGATGAAGTAGAATATGTGATTAAAGTAACTGTACAGGAACTGCAGAGGTAACAGTGTCTCTGTCTCTCACTGGGGTATCCAAACCTGGGAATACTTTCCGTGAAGTCTCAGCTTCTGGAGTCAAGTAACTTTACAGAATTTGCAAAAATTGTAGAGACTTCCTATGGCCCTAAAATCAAGTAAAATATATGAATACTATTGGGGTTTACTACAAAGTTTTAAAGATTTGGTCTGACTCATGACTTATGGACACTAGTTTGGCAATATTGATACAATCCTCCTAGCCAACTCTTACAGAAGGATTAAAAGGGCAGCAGTACAGTGAATTTAAAAGCTGTCTCTCAGGAGGTAGACATGAAGAAGAATTGGGATATGAGCAGATAGAAAAAATAACTCTTCCAGACAAAACTAAATGAATAGAAATGAGGAACTTTATATGTTGCCCAGAGTTAGGTGTGCCTTCATCTTCTGGATGCATTTCCATTGTTGAAACCTGTAATTGCCATTGCTAACCAAATTCTAGCAGTCCTTAGATACAAATATATCCCATCTTATTGAGAATTTTATTTGATGTTGCTCAATTAAGAGAGTAAGCTCATTATCTTCCTATTTTTGATGAATGTAAAAGTTGTCTGCAGAAAGCACAGAGGAAAAAGTTGTTGAAGTCAGAGTAGCCCAAACAGTCTGTGAAGGCATCCATCCTGCAGAGCCCTGCAGAGCAGAGTCCTGAGCCTGTTGATTGCCCCAAGTGAAACTGGAACTAAAGATCAAAGTCCCTCATTTTCTATAGGAAAAGAATGTCCTAAGATTTAAACCAATAATGATACTCAGTGATGATCCCATGAAGCAGAATGTTTTCCAGATGGTAAGGTAGAAACCTAAACAGCTGAATCATCATCTCATTGATTACAGAAATTATTAACTTGCAGCATAATGTCTCTTAGGCTAAATGACATGGGATAAACTCAGAATCCCATAGTTGGGTATAGATCATACTCTCTACATCATGACTTTTGTATAAAAAAAGATCTGTATTTATAAATATATCTCTATATATCAATTTTATATATCAAAATATTTAAAACTTAAATGGGTGAACACCTCAATGATGAAATGCAAGTATATAATAAGTGTGTGTGCTCAGAGTATGTCTGCTTAGAAAAAAATGAAGAAAGCAGGATCCTATCTTGGTTAGCATCTAATAATTCAAATGGCCAATGGGAAAAGACTATTCTCCAAGAATTATTTATATTGTATGCATATTTACAATACTTCAATATCCAGTCTGAATCTAGCAAAAAGCATTTATCTCCATTCAAAGACACTTTAAAAATCAGGTTTCCTAGATAAATCATTATCATAATGTACCAAAAATAGTCTTTTTTAATTATTAAATCACTCTTTCCTCAAAAGGACTTGAATCTAGAAAAGCATATCCCAGGCAACCAAAAAGAGCATCACAGTGGAAATCACTTTTCAAGTAGCAAAGTGCAAAGAAATGGGGAATTGCTTCTGTTGTCTTTGAATAAAATTGAAAGTTAGGGAAAAAGGAGTTTGGAGGGATATTTTATATGATAATGTGGACATCATATAATGATGATGAGAAACTCAAAGTTGTGAGTTATTAATAATTAGTTTTTAGTGAATTGCTTAATCTTCTGTACAATGAAGGTGATTCAAATTTTCTGCATTAATCCTCTTGATGAGTACAGTCACAATAAAATAGTCAGTGAATATTCTACAGTTAACATTTACCTAGTGCTCCTCCTCTGCTAGCAGAAAACCTGCCTGGGAAAAAAGTGTCAGTGAAAGGTAAGCTATAAAGAGTAACATTAGTAAATTCCGTGTAAAGAAAACATTTTAACAGCGAATGACTGCCTAGAAATTCAGAAAGTGATTCTCAGCAGATGTATTTTTAATTCCTAATTTTGCAAATATATCCAGATGGGATTAAAATCAGACTATTCTACTTGTAAAATCAATCATCTATGTGTTTTTTTGGTTTGTTTTTTTTTTTTTTTAAGATAAAGACATTCTTCTATAAATATTTATATAGACTTGCGTGATTCCAATCCTGCACACAATCACTGGCATTCTTATAACAAGTAGAATCCTTTATAACAGCAATCTAAAATTTAAACTATGGCAGCAGTGAGTCTGTGTGAAGTAAAATGTTCCTTATTCAGGAATGCATTGGAACACAACCTAACACTTTATTCACAAATGCACTCAACAGAGTGTTCATTAGGACTATAGTATCTAAATCCCACTAGCCCAGTTGTTTTCTGAGAGCCTGTGTTTCCTTCTTGTTCTTCATCTATGGACATTATACTTGCAATCTGAAACCACACTCATCTTTACTGCATGACATAGCTTTTGCTTTTATAAAATCAAGTCTGGGAGCAACCAGCTCAGAGAAGATAATCTCTCAAACCTGTCTAAACTATATCTTTTCTGTTCCTACTGAACTGCTGTTAAAGTACTGTAATTTACAGTAGTTTGATATATGTCTCAAAACTGTAATTTATACCCAACATTGTCTCACGATTTAAAATATCAACAGACAGTCCAGAATTTACTAGAATGGATTTTTACTATAAACCTTGTTCCGGTGATTTTCTTGGGCTTTTTCCATTTTGGTCCTAAATATGTTTTATTCTGTTTGTTATTTTCACAGCATGATGGATTGAAGCAGTTAGAGAAAATAAAACAATATTGTGTGTCCATGCACTCAGGGAGGCTTTGCTTCATATAGACCTTTTAGGGTGTTAGTCTGATGGCCACCTCAATCTAAGTGTAGGCATTTTTCTAAATACTTTTAGAAATAATACTACAAAGAACTAAAGTGAGAAAATATTGCAGCCAAAATATTCTGTTGCTCTCTCCATGTTGTGTTTTCTATGCCAAGAAATTTCTTAAACTGCTAGTTTTGGATGTTTCATGCTGTCCCAGACAGAAGATACAATGCACCTAAGTTTCCAGAGGCTACTTGCACCTCTATTTTAGACGCTATAAAGTTGTTGTGGTTCTACTTCGCTCTCCTTCCTCCATAATGCAAGAGAAGGAGAGATTAACTGACAGCCTTAAGTATCTTCACAACTGTTTATGGGCAGTTCAGGACTACCACCCTTTTGCCACAAAATAAGAACAAGTAAAAATCCCCATCTGTTTTCTTGATCTATGGTCACAGATCTGACATTTCAGCTGTCTCTACTCTGTCTCAGTTTGATCACTCCCTCAGTGGTTTGTCCCTGCTATCCAAAAAGAAGCATAGTGCAGAGTTGTAATGTTTTTCAGTCACTTTTTGTGAGTCACTGAACGAAGGTCATGATTCTAAACTCAACAATGCATTTTTGAACAGGAGAAAAAAGTAATGTTTAAATCTATCTTTATTAATTTAAGGCTAATGTACAGCCCATCAGTCTGAGTAGCATCTCTGTCTCCGTGACTGACTGTGTAATGTCTTGAGTGAATAAATGTTTCCATCTGCTACTGGTTCTTAACCAAGAGTCATTTTTTTCAAGAGATATTCAAGTGCTTTATTTTTAACATGTTCCTGATAAGGATTACATTATCCCATAGCTCCATCTATAGAATTTAATTTTAAAACATTTCATCCTATTCCAAAATGCTGAGTTTTTAAAATTGTTTAAATTATTATCTGGTCCACTCAATTTACTTCACAGATACAGGGAAAATGAATTTCCACCAGAATGTCAAAGTAACATGCTTTTGATTTTTTCATTATCATTCTGGATTGGCAGTTAACCATTATAAAGTAGAACTTAATTTTATGTTCTCTTTTGTTATGCAAACCAGTCAACTAAACTGAAAAGAGCTCTATAAGAAACCAGAAAACTAACTAAATGTGAAACATTACAGAAAGAAGTTTTCACTTTTTCTCAGTCTTGTGGGTTAAGAAAAGAACAGTATAATAATTGAAACAAAATAAAATAAAGTAATAATAATAATTTAAAAATAATGATTGTAACGAAAATCAGGAAGAGAGGAATAAAATATAAAAGAAACAAGTGATGTACAGTCCAGTTGCTCACAACCCACTGGTCAATGTCCAGCCCATCCCTGAGCAGCAATCACCCCTCCCAGCCAACTCCAACTATTTTATATACTGAGTTTGATATCTTATGGTATGGAACATCCTTTTGGCCAGTCCTGTCTTATCCACATTCCCTCATAGCTTCTTGTGCACCTTCTCACTGGCAGAACATGGAAAATGAAAAAGTTCTTGACTTAGAATAAGACCTACTTAAAAACAACTAAAACATCAGTGTGTTATCAACTTTTTATACTGAATTCAAAACTCAACTGTAGCAGTTACTAAGAAGAAAATTAGCTCTATCCCAGCTGAAATCAGGACAAATGCCCTGAAGATTTTTGCCAAGTCTTTCCCATGCTCAGCTTTCCCCTGGAAAACACTACGGCGTTTTGTGCATTCTTGGCCAAGTTAATGTGCAGGATATGTACTGCACATGCAGGTGTGCAGCTCCAACAGATGGAACCAAGAATTCATCCCACTCATGGTTAAGCCATGCTGTCAGAGGAGTGGTCTATTTGGGCTGAGATTACAGCCAGGCAGACAAGGGCTTCAAATTCATCTCTGATCTAAACTCAGTTTTAGTGCATAAAAATGAGGAGGGAGATGGAGAATTTTAGATTTGTTCTGTAAACTCCTCTCTGACACTTTAACAGTATCTCCATGGAAATTACCTCCAGGGGTGCCTCCTGAAAGAGCCTGAGGACAAATTTCTGTGAGGAATTTCTGTAGTTTGAGTTTTCCCTCATTCAGGATTCAGGATTATATAAGAAATTACAGCTACATGCATACAAATCAGGTAAGTAAAATCAGGATATGTTGATCTATAAAATCAGCTCTTGGCAGGTTAGCAGTGCTCATGATTTACTGTCTTTCCTGAGAGCAGATCCAAAAGGCCAGAACACCAGCTCTGATTTGCCCAATTTGACTAAACTTTGTCAGTTACATAAAAGCAAAATGCTTGATGTGATCATCTGGAAGAGACATTACCTCAGTGATGGACATTGGAGCCTGCAATTAATAGGACTATTGGTGAGCAATAACCTTTTCCCATTCATCTCTGAGTCTCAGATGAAACCAAAAGCCAGGCTAGGTTATAGTACTAAAAACCCCCAGGGCCAGATGATAGTACATGACTTACTTCTACCAACCAAAACAATTTTTTATGGAAAGACTGTGGCTGCAGTCATGTTCCCTTTTGGGAACAGTGCTGGTCACACAGTCCTTTTGAATGGTACCTGGTACTGTTTGAAAAAGGCTTTTAAATAGGCTATAACAATACCAAACAGCTAAACCATGAAAGCAGGTGTGCTGGTGATTAAGCAATATATCATGTCACTTCTTAGGGCTGTGCCTTGGTTTTTTTATTAGTTTAGTCTATGAGAACATTGACTCCACTCTCAGTGTGTGGTTATGTCATAGTTATAGTTAACTGTATGCTGCCCTTTTAGATTTTATATAAAATATATATGTATATAGTGGATTTTATCAAAATCACCTGTATGTCATAGGGGTTTTATTTTTTCTATTTGAGTTACTGCAAAGACCATTAGATCATCTAGTCTGACCTCCCATTTATCAGACAGTTGAATTTCAACTGCATCAAACTCCCATTTAACTGAAGTAAATCTTTTCTAATGGCACTTGGTCTTGATCTGAAGACATATAAAAATTGCACTTGTCATGGTATTTTGATTCAGTAGAGAAATTATTCTTCCTGTTAAGAAATCGTGCTTTACTTCTCCTTTAAACATGTCTTGATTCGATTTCAACACAGCACTTGTTCTTATACATCAGTCCCCCATATTGGAAATTTCTTTCATATTGGGTAGTTTTTTTAATTAATTATGCACGACAGCTAAGTAACAATCTATTTAATAACCATATAAACATACACATGCATAGGTTAATGTATTTCTAAATGTTATTTTAATAAATATAAATACAATATCTATTATGGAATGCATAGAGTGTCTTAATGTCGGTCTAAGCACTGTTGTGTTAGAGATATTGTGCTTTCCTATCTAGATATATATCCTACAGAATCATGTTAGCACATTTTACTAACTAAAACAGAACCCTAAAGAATTAGAGAATCATAGAATGGTTTGGATTGGAAGGGACCTTAAAGATCATCTAGTTCCAGCCCCATGAGTGCCATTCACTAGACAGGGTTGCTCAAAGCCCCATCCAACCAGGCCTTCAACACTTCCAGGGATGGGACATCCACAGCTTCCCTGAGGAACCTGCTTCAGGGCCCCACCACCCTCACAGTAAAGAATTTCTTCTCTATATCCAACCTAAATCTACTCTCATGTTAAAGCTATTCCTCCTTGCCCTATCACTAGCTGCCCTCAGAAGCTGTTTCTCTCCAACTCTCTTGTTTGGTCCCCTTTAGGTACTGGAAGGCTGGTCTAAGGTCTTCCCAGAGCATTCTCTTCTCCAGGCTGAACAACCCCAATTCTCTCAGCCTGTCTTCACAGGGAAGGTGCTGCAGCCCTCTCACCATCTTTGTGACTCATCTTTATACTCACTCCAACAGGTCTAAAAGCCAGGAAGACTTATATTATTTTTTCATTTTAAGTGATCAATTTTAAAATATATTGTATAAGAATAAGCCTGTCATCTATAAATGTGTACTTACTGTGTGATTTCATGTTTTTCTCAATTTCCTTAGTACGGATGTTGAATTCAATCCACAGGACAAAGTCAGTCCCTGAAGTACTTACTATATGAATAATGAAGATGGGCCACTGACATGTTCTTTCTCTGCCTTATCCATTTAATAAATAATGAAAATATTCATTCATTTATGCCTTATTGTGATTGTGTGGTGTATTCTTTCAACCAGAATGCCACAGTAGTGGCATAAAAAAACCTTTTGTCATTCTAGACTATGTTTATTGATCATTTTTATTGAAAAATTTGTGTCTTATCAAAGAATGAAAGCAATTTTCTTTGATAGTATCTCTGTTCTTTAAAATCCTGCTAATGAGCATTATTAAAATACTTGTTGAGAAGTTCTATACACAATAAAAAATTCTGTCAGTTTTCCTATCATCTCTCCATGGACTGATGAAAAACTAAATATAACCTGTGGTAGCTATGAATCATCTCACTGGCCTTTATCAATATTGCTGTAACTTTAGTGGATTTATAGTCCTTGGAACTGCCAAGTGATTGAAGGTAATTAAAAATTACCTATGAGTTAGCTATTTCTTCAGACAGCTCTTTGTGCTACAAATTGCATGAACTCGAGACACCCAGTGCAGATGGCACTGTACTTTCCGGATGGTGACTTAAAATTGAGAAAGTCTCTCTTTATCCCACATGGTAAGAATATGTCACCTTTCATTTCCAGATTCAGAAATATATATGCATACATACAATGGATGTAAGAAAACCCGTTCTTATTGGCTAGCCTTCTAGCCATTTTTTTCTCCAGTCTTTATTTCTCCTAACAGACTGTCTATGATTCTTTCCATTGAATTTCTCTAAGTGTAGTATTAGCTTTTGCCTGCAATTTCTGCTTTTACTGATCCAGAAGAATGACTACTGCAAATCATCCTCTATCTTTATCAAAGAACTATAAAAGAAACCAATTATTTAATAGATGCCTCTCAAAGGACTCTGCCTTTTTTGTCCTCTCAAAAACACACTATGATTTTCTGATTGAGAATTGCAGGCTATCTGCAAAATGATTTTTTTTTTTTTCAGTTTTAGCTGTTAACTTTGCAGAATGAAGAAAAGATAGGTAGAAAATGAGAAGAGCAAAGATGGAGGAACAGCCAAACAACTCCTCTCTGGAGGAGACTAGAGGGATGGAGGAGCAGGCTCAGTGCCCCTTATGTCTGGGGATGGGAGGGGTAGCTAAATCTCTGGCGCTTGGTCACTCAGTCTGGTGGGACTCTGCCATTTTGATGTGTTGGTGACATCTGAGTTTTAAAGGAGCTAGTCTGGAATAGAAAAAGAGATATTTTCTTTCTCATAAAGTGAACCTTTTCTAGAAATCTACTCCAGTAAATTACATTCACTTGGCAGGAAAATATCCTGACTTTTCCTTGCACATGCAAACTAAATGTGAGTGTGTAAACCTCTATGTGTTCCGTAGAGGTTAGATTAGGTCCTACAGAAAGACTGAAAGAATATCAACTGAATTTTTGTGTCTCTTCTGCAGGTCTCTTTTATTTCTGTCCATTATGAGCTCTAATTTTAATTTTAGCTTATACAGTTTCTCAAACAAGCTATTGAATTTTCCAGTGCTTCAGGAATCTGCCAATGGGAACGCAAGCTAAAATTTCAACAGAATTCTGTGAATTATAAAAGGAATGTTATTTTCATTCTAATTTTTCATTTGAACTGATTTCTTAGTCAAAAATATTTTCAAGCACCTGAAAAGAAAACCAAACAACTTTAAAATAAAATGACCTTTCTGAGACAAAATAGAATACTGCATGCCTCATTTCTGAAGAGTATGTTAGGAAAATAGAAAGATGAGATTTATTTTCTTCACCTTTAATGAGCCACGTAATAGTAGGACACGTGGTGAAATATGAATAATATTTTCCCAGAGGCTATTTCCTTCTGATGCATAAATGCTCTGTTTTCCTTTAGCAGGATTAAGTTGATTTTATATGGAAAATTCAAAGAACTGATAGTAAAACCTATGTTACTGTTCAGCTAATTGCAGTGAGTTTTAGAAATTGCACTTTCAAGCACCATTCATTCGGGTGCTAAAGTGCTGATTTAATAATTTTTTTTAAAAACCCTCAAAATGTAGCATTTAAAATAAAAATAGAAACAAAAACATCTAAATTATTTTTTTTTTCTTGTACATTTACTCCTATAAAATATTGTGGTTTTCTCCTAGAGAAAAACAGAACTAAAAATAGGGAGATAATGGGTCAGTAAATTTGAACCTCTTGGGTCATAGGCTAACAGGTTACTACACAAATAAGTTAATGAAACTGCCACAGAATATGTTATAGAATAGCTAAAAACTTAATTTTTGAGTATTTTTCCAGAAATGGTTACACTCTTCTTCTAGAAGGATGCAATTGCCTTTCCACGTTAAATTGGCTATCATTAATGCTTATGTCTTTTTAACCCAACCTCAGTATAATTTCAATATTCTGTCAGAGCTGCTTTTTCTTCCTTCCACAGATAATGTGGATTCTAAAACTGATTTGTCCCTGGTCCTGGAAAATTTCTAACCAGTTCTGAATTTGAATGGACTTCAATTGCTTCTTACACAACCCAGTGGTTCCAGCTTTCATCTGAAGTGTTCAAGATACAGCCTTAACAAAGCAAGATATTCCTTTCCTCAACAACTGCCACGCTTTGACACTCAGGCCCAGAAGACATGAATAAAAAATTTTACGTGAGATGAACACTGACAGTCTATTTTATTCACTTTTTTTGTTTGTTTCTTTAAGTCCCAGCTTTCAAAAGAAGAAATTCCCAAATAGTTAAAAAGACAGTTCCTATTGGAAGAATAGTTCAGTGAGTTTCATGGTGTTCATGACATTGCTATTATACAGACCACAGGCAGCAAGGGCAGAAATTCCCCAGAATTTCCCTGTAATCTGTTTAAATCTGCTTGAATGCTTGATCTGTGTCAAGAAAATATTAATTTACATAGAATACAAGTAGGTAGGTTTCCTTTTGCTATTTTTCCCCATAACAAACATTAGACAATTTAAGGAACAAAACAAGACAATTCTTCAAGCAAACCACAATGGACACATTGGGAATGGGAAAACAGAAAGGAAATAATGTAAGACTGTCAGTGATGTTGATGCACCTTATACTATGTACAGCTACCATCAGCATGTAAAGATGCCTCTTTATACCACTAGTATGGAAAATAAGCAGACAGCTTTCAAGAAATAGACAGTCGCTTAGACTGAGATCGGCTGAGTTAGACCCTCCCTCCTGCACATAGCTGATGTTTTCCCAAATAGACATGATCTTTTTTTTCATGTGTGTAGTAAATAATAGATTCTGCTACTTTTCAAGCTATTTCTAAACAAATACATAGCTATAATATTGTCCTTGTTCAGCAGGTGGGACCAGTTATCACTGTGTGGGGGTGATCAAAGCTATGTATTCTACACCCCTCTATTCATTTCCCAAAAACAATGGACCATTTGCAGCAGCTGCCCAGGGAGTTGTTAGCACCTTCACACCCAGCCTGAGGGGGCGTGGCTGCTAATGGGCCATCAATGGTTCAACAATACCCCATGACTCAGAGTTAATCACCCATTGTGTGAGTCCCCGCCCTGGGGGAGGGACTGGGTGCTCCCTGAAGGTACATAAGTGGGTATAAGAAGACCTTGGGCACTTCTTAGATCTAGAGGAGCAGCAGGACCTTGACAGAAGGAAACCACCAGTCTCGACCAGACCCCAGCCATCATCTGCACCAACAGGTTCTTTACTTCCTTTTGCTTTGGACTTGGGGGAACCACGTGGGTCTTAGCACAGGGGCTAACAAACCCCTTTGGGCTTGTGCCCCGGGTCACTGGGTTATCCTGCTGGGTTTTGGTGAGTTGAAAGCAGTTTTCTCTTTGTGTCAGTGTATTTATTGTAATACCTTTCATTAAATTTTAATTCTGATTTACAATCCCTCTTGTGCTGGGTCCATTTCTCCTGCCAGTTTACCCCTAAACCAGCACAAATATCTATCCTTACTTATCCAAAGTGAATTCCTCATACAGTATCTTCAATAGCCATCAGAATAGGATATATTTTTCAGTTTCATCTCATCCTACCCCACCCTGTTTGGTGGGTCTGCAATAAAAACCATTTCTTAAATTTATGGAATAATATTCTAAGGCAACACCCTAATATCTGCCTTTAAAGATTGCACACCTACTTCTCCTTTCATATACACTGTAGATTTGTACTAATCTTAGAGCAGTAATGTTGATAAATATGAAAAGCCCATATGTAAAATGTACATATTTTTACTACAGCTGTGCTGACTTTTTAAATTTTGGGTGTCTGTTTTCAGCTTCAGGTGTGGTAGTGCTGCCCACTAGCAGACATCCCAGTCAGAAATTCCAGTCAGAACTGAATTCCTGAAGAGATGATGTTCATTATTAATCACATTTTTTTGCCAGATGATTTTATGTAAATATAATTTTTTTAAAATCAATTAATCACTGTGGTAGATTATTTTCCCTTTAAATCTTTTTCAAAGTGAAAGAGCTCTAAAAAAAATTAGTCATGCATTTCTAAAAGATCACTGCTCAATTTTCTTTGAGGACAGAGACCCTAAAAATTAGCAATTAATTGTTTAAACCAAGAGAAACATTCACTTTGCAAAATTTATGGCAAGGAAATATTGCAAAGATTTGTAATAATTGATCTGATCATGGTGTACCATCAAGGACCTTGCTTCTTTGTTTCCTTCAGTAACTGGAAAAGGCAGGTTCACATGGTAACCTTAAAATCCTATCACCAAAAAAGAAGCACCAAGGAGAACATACAGAGGAAAATATCTGCTCTGTGTTTCTTACTCTCCTGTATGACTGAGTACAGAATTTTAATCTCTCTATCTGGCAGCCACATAGGTTTCAAATAGCTCTTACAGGGCTGTTGTTGCAATCCAGATTCCTATTTGTGCTGTTGCTATGCTTATTATCTACTATAAGGACAGTTTTTTACAGTTACCTCCTTCTGCTCCTGTTTCTGTTTACCCTGTGATAAGTTAAATTCATCTGAATTCAACTCAGACCATACCTAAACTGACTTGAAAATTATGTAAAGCTGTAGAGAGATATCTATGTGTTGCAATTTGTAGTATTTAACTTCCTTGCAAGGGCTTCTTTGGTTGCTAGTATGGGATGTGACCTGCAAAACCTGACCAAGAAAACCAAGTTATGGTATGCTGTGAATTATATCCAATTCAGATGATGAACAGTGATTTTCTAAATTGCACTATCTTCCTAAGGGTAATGTATACATTTTGCATGTTTTTGTTGGGGTTTTTTTGGCTTGGTGGGGGAGTTTGCTTGCTTGTTTGTTTGTTTTGTTTTCTTTTGGGTTTTTTTTGTTTGGTTGGTTAGGTTTTTTTTTGTTTGTTTGTCATTTTTCTGGGGCTTTGTTTTGGGTTTGTGTTTTGTTTATATTTGTTTATGTTTGATTGTTTTTGGGGATTGGATTTGTGTTTGGATTATTTTGTGGGTTTTTTTGTGTGTGAGTTTTTTGTGTGTGTTTTTTTGTTTGTTTGTTAGTTTTGGGTTTTTTTAAGGAAAGCTGGTATGTTAGCTTCAAAGTTAAATGCCTGATCTACATGCCAGTTTCTAGAAAATGATAAAGCAGGCTTTGGTATAAATTCCCTGCAGAGAGAAGTTCACCAGGGGAATATCCAATGTGGAAAAGGGAAAACTCATCCTTTTTGGATGCTGTATTATATTACTTAATGGAATGCAGGGAAATTACACACAAGAAATAAATTTGAAGAGCATGGATCAATAACAAAACAGGACTCTTTCCTACCTAATTATAGATATGTGCTAAACTAATTGAGCTTAATTTTACAACCCTTAGGTTTATTTGGATCAATTTTATTTCATAGTTCTCATTTCTCACCTTTTTGGTACAGAATATAACTTCTCTCATTTTCCTCTGATAATTTGAGTGGGATTTATGGCATCTCTTCAGAAACACTACTGAAATGGTAAGTAAAGCTTCTTGTCCCAAGATGTGCTACATAGACAACCAGTTGGCCAGATTACACAACTGTGCAACTACAATTCCAGGGGTTTTTGTACTACGATCCATTTCTTCAAATTTTTCATTAGCAGGAGGGACTTTTCAGTATCAGTGTTGTCATAACATGTAAACACTTCTGACTTTTAGCTAAACCTATACGAAACTTGGTTTATTGACAAGGTAATATTAATCTGAAACTTCACAAGCTGCAAAGTGAGATACCAGTCAGTTTACTATGTCCTGCTGTTTTCCATGGTGTGCTCTCAGAATTGCTGTTGATTTTGCTGAGAGAAGTTTAAGTTTCTCTGGGCCCTGCAATACCTTCTATCACATCTCTCCAACTTTCATTGTCTATTAAGAACCACTGTGGTAAAAGGGCAAGCATGTAGAAATTATTAGCAAATAAGAATCTCAAGGCATGTGATGTTAATTTAATAATGGCTATATAATATATTAGAGTTGCTCATTTGGGCACTGTCAGAAACAGCTCCACTAGCCTTAGCAACATAATCCTTAGCAACCTGTACACCTTTCTTGTAGAAATATTATTTTGTAATTCAACAAGGGTTCAATATATCAATTATTTTGTGACTCAACAAGGATTCAATGTATTAAGATATATTGCCTAAATTAGGCAGCATATTAAAAAGTAATGGCAGGACAATTTCATACAATTATAATTTTACCTTGGGGACTGATCATTACTTGATTACATTATGCTGTTGTCTATTGGTTGTGTAACTTTTTTATAGCTGACACTGAAATCAAATAGCCAATGAATAATTATCTCCCATGAATAAGTGGCAAAAACTGTAGTAACTTTAACATATGGACAATGTGGGCCAGCATTACTAACAATCATGATGGACAGGTACATATTTGACTTCCTCAGCACTTGCAACTGCTCTCCTTCCCCTACACTGACTACCTTCACTTCATCCTTCCATTTGCTATACTGCACAAGTGATGCACAAACATCCATGACACTCAAATTTTCATCTATTATGAAATTTACACAGTGACAGGAGAATCACAGTTTAAATGGCACTCAGCATACTTTTGTTGTTGTGTTGGAAGGAAGTGTAGAAACTGGGAAGATAAGAAATGTGGTAGCCTCCTCCTGATGCAGAGAGCTAGTCTGCAGCAGCCACTGTGAACTGTAAGGGACAAGAGGAACATCTCTTTTTGGAATGTTCATGTTGATGAAGGTGGCATTGTCCAGCTTTGTTATTTGAATATGTGGTCTCCATCTTCTTAAGATTTTTGTCAGTATTTCTACAGGTCGTAAAGCATACTGAGCCATTTTCAGACATAATCAGAGGGCCACTTCACAGCAACCCCTTAAAGGCTGCTTTCAGTGTATAGCCTAAGGAGAGTTAAGAGTTAAAATGGAATTTTGCATGGTAGATTGCCATTTTCCTCACTTGTCTGATGAGTTTTTTCATTCAGATGCTTGAGAAAATGAACTTTGTAACAGGATAACAGATTTTTATAACTATTGATCAAATATGACAGATTTTTAAAAACTGCACTGTGGTCAGTCATGTTAAAGTGAAATGTTTTCTGATTGCTCAACAGAACAGCAGAATTTCTGACCATATTTTTCCTGCAAGTGAAAAAAGTCAGATATATTTTTAAAATGTAATTCCCCATTAGAAAGTAATCGCCAAGGAAAATGCTTTTCACTTAGACAGAAGACCACTGCAGTTTCATTACAACGTGATGAATAATTTATCATAACAATATGCTTGGTAAGAGTAATTACTTTAATTCTGTTGGAATTTTATTATATTTTAGATATAAGGTTAAGGTATTGAGAATAAAAAAGAATAATATTTTTCAGTAACTTAGAGTAAACACTTTAATAAAGTCTAAGCTTTCTTATCCTGGTCTGAAAAATTCCATAGCACTTTAATTGGTGTCTGATTGCTCCTTCAGATTCTCTGTGTAAACAACATAAAACTACCCTAACAGGCTCTGAAGCTCTGAAACTCTGCTTAACTTTGTGTTGAAGAGGTTGGGGAGTAAGGAAGGTCTGTTCTCACAGATTTAATCCTTATTTCACCTATTTGCTGATACTATGGAAGACAGAGTTTTTGGATGTTCAGACAATATTGCAGGATGTGTCACAACAAGAGTATATACCATGATCTTGAACTTATTCTATCCTGTGATGCCAGACTGAATCATCATAGACTGACAAAAAAAAAGGTCCATGGTAGATATTACAATTATTTTTTCAGAACCTGAAAAACAATGGAAGGTGGAGGGAAGATTTAATCAGATTAAAGGACATAGGACACTGTATAGCAAAGCATTTACAAGACAAAGTTCCAGGTACTGTGCTGGTGATCTGGACCTACTGAACTGCCTTCACATCTTTAACAACTTCTGGGCTAGACAAGGTTTTGCAAATGGCATGGGCAATGAGAGATTTCCATGCTGACATTCCAAACCACATTATATAGTTCAACACAGTACAAAAATGTGTGAGCAACAAAGAACAGCAAAAGATGTGAAGCATGTTTTATGTGTTCTTGATTATTACTCATTTCATTCAAAATTATAAAATAAATGTTAATGTAGTTCTATTTTGAGGAAAAATATAAGAGATATAGTCTGTACTGTTTAAACTCTTAAACTGATACAAGCATATAGTTACATATTATATAGCTCAGAAGTGTTTATTTTTAAAACTTTTGCAAATGAAGAGTGTACTAAACTGTATGGGGTGGGTTGTGCCTGATTAATGTTATGGATTGCACTGTGTAAGGCTTGGTTTACTTGATGAACTCAATATTGTAATAAAATTTTCACTGCATATTTCATGACAGGGACTGCCATTTGATTGGCTTATGTAAATTGCTGTCTAGGGTTCTTCAATATTTCAGGAAAAACTTTTGGTATAGATATGGCTTCCTCATGGGAAATAAATAAACAAAAGACCTTATTGAAAGCAAATGTAAAGTGGAAACTCTGATCATGACCTTCAGATATAACAATGGACTATGCTGGTTTGGGTGCTTGGTTCTTTTACTATTGAAATTAACTGCAAAACTGCAGTACAAAACTACTTTGTATCCCAGGTCCTTCAATGGAAGAGATACCTATTGTCCCATTTACCTTTTGCTTTCTATTTCCCTCTTACTGCCCTTGTATGTGCAGAGATGTACTACAACTGGATTAACTATCCTTTGGGAAAATAGATTTGGAATTGGGGAATGAGATGTTGAAAAATTATTACATGGCATGGAGTGAAATAGGTACTTCCAGAGCATAAATCCTCTGACTCTTTAGAGAAATGTCATGGAATGAGATGAATTGCCCTCTAGAGCACAATGACTAAATTAACTTAGTTATCTAACTTTTGAATACTCGAGGTAGGTATCCTGCACTGTTTAATCCAACATATTTTTATAATATATTTTAGACCTAAACACTCACACTAGACTATTTCTTCTTACTATATGCACACTGTATCTTTTTTTCATCCTCATGGGAATGCTCACATCTCTTGCAATAATCTTTTATTTGTGTTTCTGTTTTCACAAATTCAGATAATATTTACCACCAGTGAAAACCTGGCAGTTACATGGTCTGATTTGCACTTTGACTTGATGGCTCTGGAAACAAGACAAGTTGAAAAAAAAAATATATATAATGGCCCCATTTTATTCTAGAAAACTGCAAACACCAACTTCTGTGTCTTGAAATAGGACACAGGACATTCTGTCTTAGAAAACCTATAAGCACTTTAAATCACCTTTTAGTGGAAAACCTGTCACTGAAAAAGTATCTGACTGAGAAGCACTGTCAAGATTTCTGTGCAAAAGATAATTTCATAATATTATAATTTGTGTGACTGGTTTTTTTTGTTTGTTTGGGTTTGTTTTTTTTGCAGGTGATGTGCAAATTTTTTCTCTGGCAGATGGTATGCACATTCAGTCTATAATTACATGGTCACTTAGATGCCACACAAGTTTCTGATTCCACCTGTTCCCTCTTCATTCTTTTTGCCTGTTGGTGCAATTTCCCTTGTACTAGGCTTTTGTGTGTTTAAGCAAGGAGCTGGATCTAAATGAAAACTAACTGTAAAAAATATACTTTCTTTTCAGATGGATCAGTCCCTCAGCTCACTGTTCAGAGATATAAGCTGGCTAAAAGAAGACAGAAAGAGTGTTGGGAGCAACGCCAGAGTAACATTTCAGTTTTAGCTTTCTGCCAAGCTGCTTTCCAGCTGATTGTTGCTGGACCTGTACTGTGCCTGGGGTTATTCATCTTGGGTTCAGGACTTAGTTGTTTCTGTTGTTGAACCTCATAAAATTCCTGCCCAATTCTCCATCTTATCCAGATCCCTCTGAATGACAGCACACTCATCTGATGTGCTTCCTCTCCTTCCAGTTTTGTATCACCTGCAAACTGCCTGAGGGTTCACACTGTCCCATTATCCACATAGTTAATTAAGAGGTTATTGTATGGGCCTCAGTAGCAACCCTTAGGGCACACCACTAGTGCCTTGTCTGGAGCTGAACTTTGTGTCAGTGATCAGTACCTTTTGGGACTGGCTGTTCAAGCGTTTCAAATCCATCTCACTGTTCACTCATCTAAGCTATATCAGCATCTACAAGGGAAGCTCAAGCCTTCTGTCTATATGTGGTATAACTGGACGCACTACAATTCCCTTCAACCTACTTAGAGACTATTAATATTGTTAATACACTCAGTATTTTCTTTTGTTCTGTATTCTGTGCAAAGATTAATCTTCTATTAAATGTTTGGGGTTTTTGATTTTGTTCCTGGTTTTTTTGGTTGGTTTTTTTTTTTTTTAGGCTTTAGACAGCTGTCTCTGGGAGCAGGTAGTGGGAAAGCTGGGCTTCAACAAGCCTTCTCATTCTGAATCCCAAACCCTAAACCACTGTGTTGGCAAGGGGCAGCAAAAAAACCAACCAAACAATTCCATGAAAGATTTTGAATCTATAACACTATTGCTTGCAATTCATATTCATTATGAATTACTATTTTTGTGCCTTCAGGAACTTGGTAACTTACATCAATGCTGGATATCCCTCCATAAACTGAAAAAATACACTGAAAGTACTTTAGAAACTGTTGATTTACTGCTGTTGGGCATAGGGAAGAACTGGAAGAAAGATAAGGTCGTCAGCATAGTGACCACTGAACTAAAGCATGTCTGTGGGATCTACTGGGCAGTCTCACCTACAGTTCTGATAATGTTATTATTAATTACTTTTCCATGGAGATTTATAATGTAAAAAAAAAAATTCTTGGGAAGATTTATGTCTAAGAGTCCTTCAACCTCATCTCCAACAGGAAGTTCATTGGGCTGTACTGGAAATAGACTTGAGATATATGTATATATGTGTTCTTCACCCCCATCTTGTGAATGAAAATAAACTCTCCAGCAAAAAAAGACATCTTTTCTGTGTGCCAAATTGCATATTTTGCTTCTCTGGATAGGGGTGATTATTTAAACAACGAGACAGATCTTCCAGATTTTTTTCCCTCTTCCCCACTGGCTGATACACCCTGGGGTCTGGTTTCTTTACAGGATAGAATCCATTGGAGCTACATGATAAAGTTTTGGCAATGAAACTTTGTTCCTGTGATGTTCTCAATAGAAGCACATTCAAGCCGCAAAGATTATTCTGCAAGGATTGGCATACTGCTATTGGCACTATTGCTAAAAGCAGGGACAAGGGGGGGCTTGCCACTGCCCATAAATTACCCTATGTGAAAATGACTTTTAGCCCAGCTATAAACAGACAATTATGAAAGGTTACACATTGCCATCCTCAGGCTACCAGTGGTGCTAGGAGAATGAGTCTGTAATGAGCAACACATACTGACAAGTGTTTTAGGTTTTGTAAAATATGTTAACCCTGAATTACCATCAAATTCAGAAAAAAGAATAG
The DNA here is from genome assembly GCA_013396755.1 of Sclerurus mexicanus. Lineage (NCBI taxonomy): Eukaryota > Metazoa > Chordata > Aves > Passeriformes > Furnariidae > Sclerurus > Sclerurus mexicanus. The sequence continues at coordinate 82,226 of VWZF01001835.1, read as the reverse complement.
TGTACAGAATTTAATGTAGATAAAGTATGTGCATGGTGATTGTTATTGCCAAGTGTTCAAATAGGAAGGAAAGTTCTTTTCCAGAGCAACAAGATATGACTGCTCTTATTTAACAAAATAGTCATCACAAGGAAATATATGGGATCTTGCTTTTCCCAAAAGCTAGATGCCAATGAACACTTTTAGTTGACAGAGGATGACTGAGTCTAGGCCTCTCAGTCCAGTTGATACTTACACCTCTTACAAAGTTCACAATACATCAGGAGCCTCCTCCTCCTCTTTGCACTATTTATTGTCACACAAGAACCCTGGCACAAACATATAAATAATAAACACCACTACTCCTCCCAGTCTTGCATTCATTGTTCTTGGAAAAATGTATATTATAAGTTTCCTGTCTTTCTTCCTCACTCCCAAATTCTTTTTTAAAGGGACATTTCTGAATGGTGTTAACTGGAGCAACAGTGTGACTCTTGACCTTCAAGGTTTTGTTTTGAGATATATGGTACAGCAAAGGCAATCCTCCTTCTTAAGGCGTCTAATTTCTGAAACTCTTTATGTCCCTACTTGCATGTTCCACCATCAAGGATAAAGAAATATTGGCAATCTATAAGGCCCAGAGATCAATATGAATCTAAAAATTAATAGGGTGTAACTAGACTGTTAAATGACGACAGACCCTACTAGCCCTGCATATACCACACAGGAAGAAGATTGCTAAAATTTCATCTTTCCTTCCTTACTAACATAAGAAGCTACTCCTGAAGCAAAAGACAGGAATAGATGGCTGATCCTTTCCAGTAGCTTGTTCTTATAATCATAGAGTCATGGAATAGTTTAGGTTGGAAGGAACCTTAAAGATCACCTAATTCCAACCTCTCTGCCTTGGCCAAGGATGCCATTAATTGGATTAGGTTGCTGAGGGCCCCATCCAACCTGGCCTTCAAGACTGCCAGAGTTAGGGCATTCTCAGCTTCTTTGCCAACTTGTTCCAGTGCTTCACAACTTTCTGAGTAAAGAATTACTTCCAAACATCTAAGATAAACATACCCTCTTTCAATTTAAAACCATTGCCCTTTGTCCTGTCACTATTTGCTTGCACAAAAAGTCCCTTCCCTCCTTAATAAGGGACTGAGAGATTTGAAGTGATTTGCATAGTTCTGTGCTTTAATTGCAAAGCAACCTTTGCCTGATGACACAACTGTCCTAATTAAGTACCATTACACTTCCCCTGGGAACTTTCTGATTAAGTATGCCCAAATTATATGGAGTATACAATGTGTTGGTAAAAAACATCGCATTTTCTGATTGTTGCAGCACATGGTAATGATGTTGATGCCTGAAGGTTTGGTGTGTACTATGTAGGCTGCCCCCCCCTTCCCACTCAGCTCTGCCAGGAACAGCAGCGGGGGTGCCGTCTCTTGGGGGCACAGGACCAGCACCGTGTTCCCCATGGCCAGGAGGGGCCCCAGTTTCCAGAGCAGCGCCATCACTGAGCAGGGCTCCCAGACCACCACCAATCTAAAATGTAGATTTTAGAGTTTTAGAAGTATAGGTTTTCTTGCTCACATATTAAGTGGTGTTGGAAGTTACTAAAGTGGTTTTCTCACATATTCTCAGGCTTTCTGAAGGTCATGATGTTTTTCAGAGACACCTGCAAGATAACTTGAAGTCAAAACAATAGAAGAGCCCAGAAACCCTTGGAGGTGGTCCAGGGGGCATAGCCTAGGACCCTGATGGGTGGACCACCGAGAGAATTAGAAATGATGATTGGTTATAGATATCTAGTATGTTAATTGTTAGAAAGAGTATAAAAGCTGTAACCTTACTGAGGGCGGGGTTCTCCGGGGACTTTTGGACACGGGGATCCTTGTTGGAACAATGCGCATTTTGTAGGCCCAGCGGAGGCCCGAAGCCTCTGAACTCCCAATAAAGGTATTGCCTATCTCTCTCCATTAATGTTTTCTCTGAGTGCCTGTTTTCCAGTATTTTAGGCATCAATGTAAACATCTCTCTTGGAAGCAAAGGATATAAAAATTTGACTGTGGTTTTAGAGAACCAACAACAATTTCCAAACCCAAGGATTTCTAATATATCTATAAATGTTTTAGGTTGTATTTAAGGTCCTCTAAGGTGGTTTTTTTTGTTTTGTTTTGTTTTGGTTTTTTTTTTTTAAATTCTGAAAGACTGTATAAGCAGTCAAAAATGAGTTTTTGAAATCCCAGTTTTTCTTTCACCTTTCTTAGATGTCAGTAGCATGAAAAGTGTTTCTCCAAATGCCTGACTTCAATGCTAGATTTTATTAATGCACAAGAATTTTCTCTTATCAGCAAATTCAGCATACTTTTGCCTAGTCTTCAGACTGTTTTATATGACTGATCTGGTGCCACAGTTCTTACTCTGAACAGCATATATTAAAATTCTTAGAGAAAGGCATATGAGGGCATAAATGTTGCATGATGTCTAACAGTCTGACTGGAAATGCTGAGATTTTCCTGTTGATCTGAAACAGGGAAGAAATGGCTTCTATTCTGTCTAAAGAAGATGCATTTAGCTAAGAGGCATGTGAATGCTTTGAAAATTTAATTCGAGTATAAGCAGCCGTTAATTAGAAGCAATAAAAAGATCTTTTAAAGTTTCCTTCTTCAAAAATTAGAACAATGTGACAGAAATTTTGAACAGATGTGAGTTCTCCCTTTTTATAGGGTATCTTTGTTTAAAATGTCCATGGTAGACCTGCCATGGTGATCCTCTCTACGACGCTCCCTTGGACCTTGGCAAATGTAAAAATTAGCTTGTCAAGATAATATTAAGACTCATTGCTCATGGATATAAACCTGCAATAAATTTTAAAGCTGAAGAAAAATTAAAGTGTAATATTGTCAGAGGAGTAGCTAGATAATTTCCCCTTTATTCAATTACTAAATGTAAAATTGAGTTGTTTCCTAAAGCAAAGGAGTCATACAAGTTAAAATATGAAGAGGGCTGGAAAGAATAAAGGACCATAATCACAAAAGAACTATTTGCATGGCAAAAAAGTGGGATCAGTCCTTACAATACAGATTAGCTTGATAGGTTAGAGCATGGTAGTAATAATGCCAAGGTCATGGGTTTGATCCCTACACAGGCCATTCACTTAAGAGCTGGACTCGATGATCCGTGTGAATCCCTTCCAGCTCAGAATATTCTGTGATTCTGTGACTGAGTTAATTTGCCCATGTCGTTATCTTTTACCCTTAACCCTTAAAACAGTGAAAGAAGCCAGGCATTAGGTTGAGAGCCTAACAAAACTGAATAATAGGTTCTTTAAACTCTCATGACAAAGCCTGCCTTATACTTTACTAATTGACTTCTTCAGTAACCCAACATTTACAAATAAACCAAAAGACAAAACACATACTTGCCAACATTTTTCTTTTGATCATGTGGGGTTTTTTTGGTTTGTTTTTTTTTTTTCTCTGTACCATACCTGTTCATTCCAAATAAATGTGTTTCACTGAGTATGAGCTGTTCAGCAAGCTGTCTGTGTGGACAGTCAACTACAAGTGTAAGATGAATGTCTTAGTCTACTGTTCTGGTATCCTTGTTTGCTTTACATAGGGTAAACATGTATATGTTTACATATATATATGAAGATATATATGTCTGTGTGTGTGTGTTAAACGATACATGTGTGTATGTTAAAATGATAATGCAGATATCATCTCATAATTTCCTTTATCTGCTGGAAGACCACTGTAGTCCTGTGATAACGTAGAAGGGAATAAAGTTAAAATGAAGATTTTGCTAAAATAGAAACCAGTGCCTTAGGAGGTAATGTAATTGTTTTATTATTTATTGGTTTTTTGACTTGTAGCAGCAGTGTCTGTTTCAGTCACACATCATAATTTCATTATGCAGGCCTTCAAAGTAGTACTAATACCACTAAGCGG
>VWZF01001835.1:0-78270 GCA_013396755.1 Sclerurus mexicanus | reverse complement strand
GTACACGGGGGGGGGGGGGGGGGGAGTGTCAAATAAAGGCTACAGTTGCAAATAAGTTATTTATTAATTGAAAAATGCAATTTCAAGACAAACAATGAATTAATAGCTGTAACAAAAACGTTAAACTGGCAGAATTTTTCATGAAATGTAAAGAAACTTTAAACCAGGCATTTCTGAAATGTTTACATTTTTTTGTAATACTATAAAAAAACAAACACATGCTGTCCCCCTTCCTTTCTCTCTGCCCCCCAGTAAGATGTGCCTAACATGCAAAAAACCATTATACTGCTGCTGTCTTGATACAAACAGTCCATCATTTCTGAGGCTGGGTCTCAGAACCACCACTAAACCAAAATGAAAAAGATTCACCTGCTGATGATATTGTCCTTGCACTGGCATCAGATAGCAATTTTGATTGAAAAAATCTAGCAGCTGGTACATCACCTCAACTTCTTTGACCAGAAGGCATATACACAAACCATATATTATCTAGCTAGTAGATCCAGACTTTTTCTGCCTTCATATTGTTTCCTAAGTAATGAGCAAATAATAATACTACTAAAAATGGTTATTTGTGTATAATAAACCATTTGAAGCACAGAAACTCTCCAAGCCATAGATCTATAACAGTACAAGTATTTCAGGTAAATATCAATTCTTTCTTCTCCAATTTTCTTTAGGCAATCAGTAATGGCCATTCTTATACCATCTTATGGTTATAACCATCTTACTCTTATAACCAACTTATGGTTATTATTTGACATGATAATTATTGAAAGCAATCTTTGATCTTATTAGACTTCCTACAATCTCATGGTCATATAAATAGCCTCATCTACAAAGCTATTTGCAATGCTTACCAATGTGACTACATAATCTTAAAATCCCAGGAGATGTGCTATATGCTCTGGATCACGTTTTATTGACATATTAGGAACTATCATATGTCTTTGTTTTATCAATGTTTTCTTTCTGTGAGCTAGATATTAAGGGTCTCAAAGGGTAAGAAGATGTTAATTAAACTTTTAAATCTGCTGTAACACCAGCTGAGAAAGTGAGACTCTTTCCCTTTCACCCTTTCCTTATTGCTATCCCCTTCCCTATCCCTTTCCTTTCCTTCTTTTACACCATGCTCACATAAACTCTAAGCTAAGAAAATTTTTTCCTTTTTCTTCAGGGAAATTTGACAGAAAACTAGCCACTAGATAAAGATTTATTTTATTTTAATATATTTAGGACACTCATGGATGTCCCTTCCATCTTCCTAGAAATACCCAGTCTTGTACTTTCTCTCCACAATGTTCCTTCCCTTCTAGTTTATGCCAATTCTTAAATGAGTGTTTTAGCAAACACACATCTGCTATTCTAGGAATATGTTGCAAATTAGATTAAGAACTATACTGGCAGGTATGTCCATTTTCCTGGGTCTAGCTTTTCTGGGTCCCTAGAGACTATCACAAAGCTAAAGCAAGTGTTTAAAACTGAAAAGTTAAGAAATGCCAGTCTGCCACTTCAAGCTGATTTGTTGCATCGTTTCCACCACACTGTTCGAAAAGGTTTCTTTTTCTATAAAGGAAAATCTGTATTTTTATCATCAGTTTGACACTGGCATCTGCCACCCCAACAGCTGTCACTCTTATCTAATTGCCTATTTTGGAACAGGAGAGGAAGTTCTGTTAAAGAAAGCTTGAAAAGCAACATTATGAATTGAATCCAATATTCCATTTAATTATTCCAAATTGATAGTTTTAAAAAACATTTTGCATCAGCCCATTATTGAAAAAAAAAGTAGTTTCTTAAATAGAGTCTCAGGCTTAATAATTCTGGCATAAAAGCTGAAGTTCTGCTGATGATTCACGAAAATCATTCTTTTTGAAAACAATTCTGTTCATAATGAAAATAAGTTTATTTGGATTTTTCCTCCTTCATATCTATGAATACAGTCAGGAAAATTAGATATTTATTGGACGAATAATTAAATATTGTGTTTTGTTGCTTATTCCAATTCAGTTTAAAAGCTGAAGCTGCTTGGCATGCTGGTCAAGAGAAATGCAGCTCTTACTAGTAAATGTGCTACAGTTGTTTTTAAGAGTTGGAGTTATTGGTGTTAGCTTCTTGCCTTTTTGCTACTGGTGCCTGTGAACCAATTCCATGATATATGTAGGACAATTGCACAATGTTAAATGCTTCTTTGTTGTGAATTCATACAGCTAGGATAGAAGCAATGAAAGAAAATTAGACTGAATGGACACTAGATGACTATGAATTTAGATGAAAAGGGATAGGTTTGAATGTGTTATATATAAGCAGAGACTTACATATATCTTAGGTTAGCACAAGCTTGTGTCATGACCAAGAGAAAATTAATCATGTAATTCAGTGCATTTACTTCTGCATATGCAAACCTACACCTGCAAATAACTACATATAAGTACCTTTATTTGATGATAGCCTGATAGCGAAGGGTAAACACTTAGTCACATCACTACATCCCAAAATCAAACAACTGGAAGTATTGTCACTTGAAAGTTTTATTCAACTGAATAATATTGCAATGCAGACACAAAAAATGGTCCCTCATACTCAGGATCAGGCTGAAACCTTTCACAAAGAAAATATTGGTATGTAGGAACACCAAAACCTTAATCCAGCATGGCAAGTAGCAAGTGCCTGTGTATAAGTGTGTACAAATTGTTGTGGGTTTTTTTCCAACATTAGTTTAGAAAGGACAATTGCCCTTAGTACACTGGATGAAGCCCTGTATGTGACAGCCAGGCAAAGTGAAGAGCATTCAGGGACTTTACCAACCGCCAGAACCTTAGAGTCTATATAACTGAACCATGAGATTGGTCTCTGACATGCCTTGGGCACTCTCACAGACAAAACTGGGCATGATTCTGCCCTTATGAGGTCCCAGGAAACATTCTCAAAAGGCCACTTTGCCACTCTCACTTTGAAAACTCTAAGACTTGAATAAACATAGGTTGTCTTATGCCAGCTGGTCTTTATGCCCAAAATATTCCTAGACATGTTTCATACATGAAGATACAGGTAAGCACATTTGGCACATGTGAAAACTGATTTACAAAAATAAGGGAAGCAAAAAGAAAAAAATAGAAGCTATTACAGCTTCTTTTGTCTGAAGTGATCTGTAGGCTTTTTCCAGACTAGCTGATGCTGGATAGTACAGTTGTTTGTTGCCCAGAACTGTGGTTGAAATTCTTAGAATATTTACATCTCGGCTTGATGATTCTGACCCCTCATCAGTTTGTGTACCTCAAAACCATTCAACAGTCTTTACTTAATGGTGTTTTCTTTTAGAATATGTACTTTTTAACCCTGTGATTTCATCCACACCATTTAGCAGTCAGTTTCCAAGGTTAATTTATAGATTTGGCTTTGACCTTTTCCAAAACCGTTTGAATGCTGCTTAGTTGTGACTCATTTCTCTGCCAGTGACAGGTCACAGAAGAGCCCTAATTGCCAGAGAAGGTCTGGATTAAATGAACGGCACTGACCTAAGGTGACATTTTCAGTCTGAACTCACTTTTCCTCTTAGTTTGCCAACATTTGATGTTAGTTGCGTACGAAAATCTTTTATTTTTTCAGGATTTTGCTTTTAGTAGATGATGCCGATTGATTGATGTCTTTTTTAGGAAAAAAATTATTGTTCCAGACTGGTGAGACAGAAGCAGATTTTTATATATGCAACAGTATATGTACTTTATTACAACTGGAAGTGTTGCACCTTCACAAAGAAAGAATTAACCTGTGTTTGTTTACCACATTGTAAAAGGGTGCTATTTGCATTGCTGGATTGTCACAGTGTATTTTGTCCAGGTTTAGGTAGGATTACTATTTTTACTGTTATTATTACCATTATTGTCATTGTTGTTATAATAGGATTGCTTTCCTTTAAACTTCTTAAAAAAGCACCTATACATTTTTGGGGCAGTGTATATTAATTTATTCTTTATTGGCATTAGTAGAGTTTGGAATACCTTTTCTCTGAAGTCTGAGCAGACAATGCAGGTGACCTTTCCCACTATTTGTTGTTCTAGTTGGGAGAGCTATATTTGAAGATATTTTAAAAAGCACATTAACTTATGTTATTAGCACAGGCATATGCACACTAAATGTGCAGAAGAACTCAATTTGCTATTAATTGTATCACTATGTTATGTGATCCGGAATGAAACTCTGTTCTGTAAACCTTCAAGGGGAATATCTCAGATATTCCCTCCTACATTTCAGCACAAACTGTATAGCCTAGAGATAGGAATACATAAACCTATTTCTGTAGAGAGGCATTTTCTTTCATAAACCACATCATCATATGAGGAATAACTGAGGGGAAAAAATTCCAAACAAAGGACACATTTTATGTCACTTATCTTGGTAACTTAGAGAAAATAATCCAGAGTACTTATAATGTGAATTGGTTGACTACTTTAAAAGATCTGAAGAGAAAAGAAATCACATTGTGGGTCTTTGTTGACTGTCTACCAGTGCTGACTGAAGAAGTTCGTGTTGCAAAGCCTGTTCGGCACCCTGGGTGATGTAGCCTTCTGCTATGTAAAAATATCACCCCTCTCAAAAACACAGAACAGGAACAAAGTGAGTAATATACAAACTGTATTATTTTGCTTTTTCTCATTTTAGATAAGATGCTTTTAAAAGATGATGAGTACCTCAAATATTTATCAGGGGAAATAACAATGTATTTTTCCACTAAACCAGAATAAACAGGTTTATAAAGTAACATTAATTACTAGTGTGGAATTTGCTACTGTCTTGAGGCTGCAGTAACTTACACAGGCTTAATTTCACTTAATTTCTCTTTTAATATCAGGTAAGTTTGGAGTCACCACCTAAAAACCTGACTGGGGGAAATGGAATTAAAGTTGTCTGAATCAGCCTAAATCAGTATTCTAATATTCAATAACAAACAGGGAATTGCATATTTTCTTTGGGACTAAAATGATACCCTGGGTCTCTCTGCTTATTCTCTCTCTGACAGCCAGGAGAAGAACTTCAAAAAACTTTCTGGGGCACTGTCCGCATTCTAGAATGCTTTTTCATTTCACGCAGCTCAAGAAAACAGAAGCTTTTAAGTGACAGATCTTTGAGGTTCAAGTCAAGGTTCTCCTATTCTCTGTCTTGCTGTGATTCTAAAAGTTAAGGAAACAAAATTTTGTAAAACTATTTCTTTTGATTCAGCCATATTAACTACTTTCTTCCTGAGTATTTTAAAGGAACCTTGAAGTGGGTGGAGGACCTGCTTACATATTTTCAAGTTCTTTATCCTTGAATAATTTGAAAGATAAATTGCATGATAAGATGATCTATGTGACAGAGTAAGTAAATCAAGTAGTCAGATATCTATTCTACCTGCACAACCACAAGAACAAAACAATGAGAAACTCTATGAGAAATACAAATCCTATGTCTATCTGCTGTCTGGGTTATCTGTACTGCATAAGAGTCACACCAAAATCAGATCACAGTATCATAGTTTTGCGTTAAAGTTTTGTGAAAATACCTGATCAGTTTGAAGGCAAAAGAAAGGTGCTAAATCTATTAAATTCACTATATTAAAGAAAATAATCCTGTGCTCCTACCCAGGATATTAAGTCCTTACCAAGTTCTAAACACCTTACAAAAAAAAAATAACTTAGCCAATATTAGTATTCCATGATTTCTCCCAAAACACAATTATTCTCCTTTTTAAATTTCTCAGTATGATCAGAACCACATCATTGACCCAGTGAAAACTTTCTCTTCTGACAGCTTTTAAGCTTTCACAGACAAGTAAAAAAATTAATTAAAAAAAAATAAAAGGCTTTAGCAAGAAATAGAGTTTTTCAACAAGCCCTAAATGTCCTTAAGTTCTGTCACACTGTGAAAGAAAACACTCTGGCAAAATACATGTGTTCCCAGAAACCAACTGAAAGCCAGTCTAGTCTCTTGAATATGGATCTAGTGCATGCTATAAATAAAGCACCATGTAATAAGCAGCCATCTACATTTTAGACCAGCTGTGTTTTCTTACTGGTTTTCATCCATTTGTCAATAAAAATATATATTTCAATAAACTAAATCTGATATTCAAAAGATTCAGCATTATTGTTCACAATGAAAATGAGATATTCTTATCCTCTATGTCCTGGTTAATTCAGATCAGTCCACGTAGCACGAATATTGGCATGAATTTTACTTCATCTACATATCCATGAATACAGTCCTGAAAAATTTATGCAGGTTCCTCAGAAAAGATAGAAGAAATAATTCCTGCTCTGTCATCAGCTAAAGAATGTTTCCTTTGTCTTGTCTAAAGTGAATTTCTCAGAACTCATTCAAATGCTACGTAAGTCCAACAGAACTTTTTCTTTCTCTTGATGCACCTTCTGAGTTTCATTTAAGTTAGAGGTGATGGTGATTCAAGTTGGAAAAAAATCAGTACTGAAAAACAAGTAATTTTTTTTTTAACAGTAACTGAAATAAAACTCAGTAAAAGTAACAAAACCTCCCTGCATCAAAATAAAAAATTGCCATATCCCTGGAAAGAAGAGAACCCACAGAGTTACATTTAGGAACGGCTTGTGTCACTACTATCTATTCAATGTGTTTCAGAATCACTACTAAAAAATAGGAAAAGTCAGAATCAAAACTTAATTATTTTATTCTGATGATGGATAAAACTGAACTTAAACATCTCTAGCACAGTTTTCAAACTGGTCACAATATTAAGAAATAATTTGACTCAATGCAATAAATTCTGACAACTTCAGAAAAATTGCCTTGACACAGTTGTCTACTGTCCCTCTAAAAATAAGGGATGAATGAAAAATGAAAGAAAGTCAATATACCATACATGAATAGTCAGATTTTTCTACTCTGTCTGACAAGTTTCTCTGTTTACCACACCATTATCCAGGCTGTCTGAATAAATTCAGCAAAACTGTTATTTCTGCTCTTATTCAGCAAGCAAGTCTAGAGCTGCCTTTATTCATCATCTAATACTTTTAGAAAAACCCTTTTAGAAATCTGCTGGCAGTTACCAGCTAAAGGTCAAACACAACACAAGTTTGGTATCATAAAAGCCAGTAGTACTGTCTGTGGTTGAATTTTTCTGTAAAGTAACCCTGACTATATTGTTTAACTGTGAATGCAAAACACAGATAAATCAGTCAAGTGATTTTTACTTTTTGAATATCAGATAGAGAAGAAACATAATTAAAAATGAGCAACCAGCTCTTCAGTAATTACATGATTTGAGAAATCTTCAAGTCCACTTGTCCACAGTCTTTTCTACGATATTGCACTTGTGAAAGGTAACTATAGCAGGACCACAAAGGTAGTCTTCCAAAGGAAAAAATACAGAGGAAGGCAAAAAAATTTGAACTTAACCTGGCCACTTCTGTTAAGGATAACAAGAAGTGTTTTTGTAAATACATTAACAGCAAAAGGAGGGGCAAGGAAAATCTCCATTTTTTGTTGGACACGGTGGGGGGAACATAGTTACCAAAGACAAGGAAAAGCCTGAGGTACTTAACACCTTCTTTGCCTCAGATTTCAGCAATAAAACAGGTTGTCCTCAGGACAGCTGGTCTCCTGAGTTGGTAGACAGGGACAGGGAGCTGAATAGCCCCCTTGTAATCCAGGAGGAAGCAGTTAGGGACCTGCTAAGCCACTTGGATCCTCACATGTCTATGGGACCAGATGGGACCCATCCTAGGGTAATGAGGGAGGTGATGGAACAGCTCACCAAGCTGCTTTCCATTTATCAACAGTCCTCGCTCACCAGGGAGGTCCCAGATGATTGAAACATAGCTAATGTAACACCTATCCACAAGAAGGACCGTAAGGAAGACCCAGGAAACTACAGGTCTGTCAGCCTGACCTCAGTGTGCAACAGCTTTATGGAATAGATCATTCTAGGTGCAATCACATGACACCTGCAGGACTGACAGGGCATCAGACCCAGCCAGCACAGATTTAGGAGGGGCAAATCCTGCCTGACCTGATCTCCTTTTGTGACTAGGTGACCCGCCTGGTGGATCAGAGGAAGGCTGTGGATGTAGCCTAACTGGACTTCAGCAAAGCCTTTGACACCGTCTCCCACAGTATCCTCCTGGAAAAGCTGGCAGCCCATGGCTTGGACAGGTGCACTCTCTGCTGGGTTAGGAACTGGTTGGATGGCTGGGCCCAGAGAGTGGTGCTGAGTGGTGCTGCATCCAGTTGGTGGCCAGTCACCAGTGGTGTTCCCCAGGGATCAGGGCTGGGCCCTATTTAATATCTTTATTGGTGGTTTGGATGAGGCGATCAAGTTTACCATTAGCAAATTTGCAGATGGTACCAAGTTGGGGAGAAGTGTCAATCTGCTGGAGGGTAGGGCCTGGACAGGCCAGATAGATGGGCTGAATTCAACTGTGTGATGTTTAACAAGATCAAGTGCCAGGTCCTGGAGTTTGGCAACAACAACCTCATAGGGCGCTACAGGCTGGGGACAGAGTGGCTGGAAAACAACCAGGCAGAAAGGGACCTGGGGGTTCTGATTGTCAGGAAACTGATCATGAGCCAGCCAGTGGCATCCTGGCCTCTATCAGAAATAGTGTGGCCAGCTGGACCTGGGAAGTGATTCTCTCCCTGCACCTGGCACTGGTGAATCTGCACCTTGGGTACTGTGTCCAGTTCTGGGTCCCTCAGTTTAGGAAGGATATTGAGGTGCTGGAGCATGTCCAAAGAAGGACAGTGAGGCTGGTGAAGGGACTGGAGTACAAGTCCTATGAGCAGTGGTTGAGGGACCTGGAGTTGTTTAGCCTGGAGAAGAGGAGGTGCAGGGGAGACCTCATCACTCTCTACAAGTACCTGAAAGGAGGTTTTAGTGAGGTGGGGATCAGTCTCTTCTCCCAGGCAACCAGCAGTACGACAAGAGGGCAGTCTTAAACTCTGCCAAGAGAGGTTTAGGGTGGACATTAGGAAGAAATTCTTTGCAGAGAGAGTGAGCGGACATTGGAATGGGCTACACAGGGAGGTGATGGATTCACCGTCCCTGGAGGTGTTTAAGAAGAGATTAGATATGGCACTCAGTACCACAGTCTAGTAGGCAAATGTTAGGTGTTAGATCAAAAGTTGGACTTGATGATCTCAGATATCTTTTCTGACAAAATAAAACATTTGGCTTTGTTAATTAGGTTTCTCTAAAAACCAGTATTTTAAGATTTTAAATCTTTGAAATTATGCACATTTTCTCATGTCTCATATCTAACAATTAAATTCTGTATAGCAAATTTTACTCTTGTACACTATTGAAATGCCAAAGAATTGGCTAAGCTGGAAATGTTGACTGTTTTCATTGCTGCTTGTTGACAATGAAATATTAGTTAATTTTCATGTCATTATAATTATGATTTCCTGGCAAAGGTATGTTTCTCAGTGACAATGAGAGTTAATCAACTAATTAGTACTTTGTATGGCTCTCCATGTTGTTCTTTTTTCAAATGCAGCTCTCATTCCCAGGTGGTGATTATCGGTTAGGTGAAGACATGTGCATGAAATAATCTTTTACTCCATAAATTTTCAGTACACACTTTGAGACCTAAAGGAACCTGTTATTAATCACTTACTAATTGGATCATTCCTTCACTTTCAATGAGTTATAAACAATATAAAAGGCACTCAACTCCATTGTTTATGAGATCCGAGTTCCCCTAGAGAAACAGCACCTTTTACAGTAAAACAATCATCACAACTACAGCCCAAATGCTATTCTTTATTCAAATGTAAAATGCACTCAATTGCACCATAGTACCTTTCATAATAGTTCTGCTTGCTAGCAAAAAAAGAACAAAAAAACAAAGCAAGAAAACCAAAACACGCACATACATGTAGAAAAAAAATATATGTAGAAACATTCCTAAGTTAGTATATTCATTAAACTCTAATTATCCTTCTGGAATAAATTGCACTGGCACTGTTGAAAGTGAAATGTCCTAGAAAGTTTAGTTAGAATTTAACCCAAACATACAAATTACTCAATTCCTCAATTCTCAGCATACTAATTTACATTTATAAAAAAGCCCCTGATAACATACAACAAAGATGAGATCAGATCTTGCATATCTAGCTTTGAATTTGAGAATGAATATTTGACTGAATTCTCTTTTACAAGCTATGTAGAAAGAAAGGTTTGATTATGATACTTCATGTAACTATACACGTGTGTGCAGGCTCAAGGTAAGCCAAGTGTGAGATAACTTCAAAGACTATAACAGATTAGATAAGACTACTCTTCATTTCTGTAAGAAACTATTTACCTATATTCACTTAAATATCTTAATATCTTTCTCTGTTTTGTAAGTAGTTCTGTGGATTATGTTTTTAGTCTCCCAATAATTGAATTCAATGTTTAATTATTTTAAAGTTTAATTTTTTTCTCATTAAAGGTGAGTGGCTTACATTAAACCTTGGTGACATCCTGCTGAACAGCTGCAGGAGAAGAGTAGATTTAATTTGTATTTGCATTGGGTCAGATCTAAAATTATTTGTTATCGTTAAAAGTATAAAACCAATAAATTCATGTGAAAATACGCAAGTATTAATGTAAGAGCAGTTACTAGGAAGTACATACTCCAGTGGAGGAGTTTACAGCAAAGAATGTTTCTTCCTTCTTAGTTCACTTGAATGTCCATAAATACATGCAAATATTCATTTCGATTGTTACAAAGATAATAAATTCACTATTAAATAATTGGGTGGAACAATTTACTTAGTCTGTTTAGAAGTTTCAGGTCACACCAGACATATGTAAACACACAAACACACACATGCACATACATGTTGATCCCAAACACATGAATAAAGGACAACTGGAAAGGACTGCACATCTTTAAGGCCTCTGAATTCACTCTCTCATGAACTCATCTATCCAGGAAACAACATACTCCTACTAACAAGCAGGGAAAAAAAATCCAAAAAAGTCTAGTTCATCAATCTTTCTTGATTTCTGTGTTATTACGAGACCCTAGAAACAGCTGACAATTGAATTTGGACCAGAGGGAGATGGCAGGATATATCTGGCTACAATTTCTGCTTAAACTGTCAGCCCATTCTCACTGAGTTAAAGTCACTGAGCTGTTGCCATCCCATAGTATTGCTTTGCTGGAGGATTTTAAGTACTGGTGGAAGGAGCTAACAGGGGCAGGCAGGAGATAGGTGCTGGCTCAATTAATTGAAGCATCCAGAATTGATGAGTGCTGTCAAGAGCTCACTACGAGGTTGGCTACCAGAGGAGACTAATGAAGTGACCGGAAGATATCAAGATTATTACAGGATCTCAGGGATATGGCTGAAAGGGACAGGACTCTGTGGCATGTAAAAAAGCAGAACAACACTTGTAAACCAAATTATGTATTCAGGAGTGAGTAAGGTGCCAGGGAGAATTAAAACACTGCACTGTAAATATCAGCTTCTACTTATTAGTGATCAAGACATCACTAGCTTGAGAAGATAATACTAACTTATTAAGTTCTATGACAGCAATTCACATACACTTAATGACAGATATAACAGCTGTGCTGTTGCTATTTTCTTTCTGAATGAATTTCCAAAACAATGAAAAATGAACCCTACAGTAGGTTTTGGTTTTCCTTCTTATTGAAAATTTCATGCTGAGTGTATATTTCAACTGTTATAAGCAGCTGTGACCTTACTGCAGAATGTGCTTTGCTGGGTGAAAAAGTAGTAATGGATATTGTACAGAAATAGTTAAAAAGAAAATATAGTCAACATGTAGTTTTATCTCAGAGAGAGGAAAAACAGCTGAGGCACACAAAGAGGCAGAGAGAGACTGAAGGTACTTTACCAAGCAGTCCAATCTTTAGGATAACCACAGAAATAAAAACATGTTAGCAGGTTCCATGGGAGTCTGAAGATTGATTATGTGTCCTAGTTCCCCTGTGTTTCCTGTACTGAGAATGTCTTTTTAAACTGCTGATTTCACAGTCTACAAAAGGGCTGACAGAAGATGCATTGGCTGTAATCTAGATATAAGATTGAAAGGTTCAGAAACCACCTTGAGAACATGATAAATATTTCTGTTTCTCCCAACACTTCAAGGAACTGCAGTCACTGAAGATGTGAACCCCTTGACTGATAAGAGGTAGTTCACCTTGCATAAGCCTTCACTTCACAGCTGAAACTAAGAGACACAAAAGTAGAAGTCCTGGAATAAGATTGATCAAGTCACTGACTCAATGAATTTGTTCAAAAGACATGTATTTTCCCTGCTCAGTAGATAGATCCTCACGCAGTGAAACCTGCTGTGATACCTACATGAACAGTTCCTTCCAAAAGTTCAAGAACGTAGCACAGCCATAAAAATTTACATGAGATGAGGATCTGGTGTAAGAAATTTTCTTGAGTTATTTCATGTGATTTTTTTAATGAAACAGCTGTTTCCTTCCACTATTCTTTCCAGACATTGGTTAAACTCACAGTAAGATTTAGACTTATATGCTGCTTCTGTGTATTTGCTTGTTGGTTTTAGGAAATTTCTTGTTCTGTTTTTCATGGGTTGAGAGTATTTGTGACATTGCACAATTATTTGCTATAACAATCTGCTTCTTTTCATTATGCCCTGTAGTTATTGTTTAAATAATAATGTATTTAACCTTTAGAGTAAACCCTTTGGTCTCTCTGACTACATTTTGCAATTGTAAACACATCAAAAAGGAGGAAGAAAAAACTGAATGCGCATTGTTGGTCAAAGAATTGTAAAGAAACTACACCCTTTCAGAAATATAATAATGCAATATAATAATCTGTAACACTGTAGCAAAATACAGTTCTGTGCTATCCAATATACTACTGTTATGTTGCTAAATTCTCATTTAACTTTGAAAAAAATTGTAGAGTAGTCTGAACTCCATTTAGATAGAGCATCTACATTTTATATAGGTTTTAAATTTTTTTTAAAGTGCCCTTAATTTCAGGAAAGAAGTATTTCTTTTCTCAAAAAATAGGCCATGTTTAACTCTCCAGCTAAAAAAAACTTCATGGGACTTATAATTTCTTCAATTATCAAAAAAGTGACATAAAATAACTATTGTAAGCTTCATAGCCTCAAAAAATGATATATTCAGTATGTAGTAAAAAGTATCTGATTGCTTCTTTGGAAATATACGGCTGTAAAGAACGTGATAAATTGAAACTATCTGTATTCAGGAAAAGGCTAGTTTTGATCAACCAGATTTTTTTCATAGTGTATAACCCTCGAGTTAGTTAACTTGGTATTTAAATTAATGAAATAGAATGAGACAATGAAATGAAGAAATCAAGTTTCAAATCTTAATTTAAAATGGATATATTCCAAAATTCCATTTTTCATGAATGACTTCGTATTTTGATTTTGCACTCAAAACTGAAAAATTATGACATCATCACCTAGCTAAATTTGAAACAATTCTCTTGATGGTCTCATCTGTTGTTTTGAATAAACTTATTAATTAATATTTTTAATTGGAAATTTCCCAGTCCTTGCAATAGCTGTATCATTGCAAAAGACAGAACTCTTCCATCAGATGTCTTTTAGCAGAAATTTAACTGTATTCTGCTAGAAATTAGTATGCAGGCATTCATGAAAAAATAAATAAGATTTCTTACAAGTAGCATGCATAGTACTTCCATTGTTTAATTCTACTTACTGTGGTAGAATTACATAAGAATTGAGGCCATCCTCTTTCTATCATGTTTATTGTTAAGCATTAACTTTAATGACAATGCTATAGATTTATAAGATTGGTCTAAAAATCCACTGTGACCTGTGGTAAGTTTCCTACTGACCTCCTTGTGGTAGGAACAGCAAGGAAAAAGAAAACTATCATACTTAGTAGAAATCAATAGGATACATTCATAAGAATTGTTCAAATATTTTTTAAAAAGTTTTATATAATCACATAGGAGTGTTGATCCCACATGACTGTGACACCTGATAATGCTGAAATACTGAGGCAAAATTCCTTTGAAATGCAAGGAATAACATTTAGAATATACTGTTGCATGTGATACACACTGAACATTTGTGGATATTATAGGGATATATGAGGATATGGAGGGAAAGAGCAAACTCATAAACAGTGCATTACAACAGACCTTCTATGAGTTTATAATGACAGATTATAGTAAAATACCAGTTTTGCAAACTGAATATCTCAAGAAGTCTGAAACTGAAAAACAGATGAGTGTCTGTAGCTTATGCAAGAAATTAACAGTTCCTACGCAGTGTGCTGAGCAGTGTGTGAAATCACTTCCTTGTGGGTTATGGGGGAGGTGAATTAGGAATGCAAATTATATAGGAGAATAATATTTTCAAAGTGGAATTTTCAAAATAAAAAAAAAAACAAACAAAAAACAGACAACAAGAATTTTAATAATGGTATAGTGCTAACCCAGTAAATAGTCCATTAGTTGCATATAAAAGTGTTCTGACTTTATTTCTCTATTCTGTTTACATAAGAAGGCAGTGCAGCAACACTCACGAGAGGTTAGAACTTGGCTTTTGTCATTCTGGGAGATGTTTGCATTTTCTTACTGTAGGTCCTTGAGAGAAGGAGCTGCAACAACATCTTGGAAGGATCCAGGCTTTTGTTATTGACTGCGCAGGCCAAGACCAGGTCAAGGTTTAGTTGCCATTCACTGCTTCTGTTGGGAGAAAAGTAATGAGCAGAAGAGGGTATGAATCTGGAGAAAGAATGTGTATTTGAACAAATACTTTAGCTGTGAGTAGAGGAGAAGTGGAAGTAGGCGTGTGCTATAGTCAGGAAGAAGGAGTAGGGAGCTGCTCCCTGTAGCTGAGACAGCACGAAGTCCCCAAGAGGTTCTCAGAGGGCTTGGGTGAGTGCTGGCAGGCAGCAGCAGCTACAGAGGGAGGAGAACATTTTGCAATGCTTTATCAGATCAGAGACTTCACTAGAAACATTCAGCTTTGTTCAGTGTTGGCAACTCTTCCATCTCCAAAATGCAAACCAGGGGTTTTGAAGCCAGAAAGAGAGTGGTAGCGGTGAGTACTGCAAACAGCTTAGTGATTCAGTCTAGTGACAGGGAAGCACAGAATTCCTCGAAATGTCCCAAATAGTGACTTTCTGACCATAATTAATTTTTGATGGTGAGAATATGGAAAAGATAGAAAATCAGTATTTCTCAAGAAGGTTGCAGTTTGTAGGGAAGTGACTGTAAGTTGATGCCAAGTGCACACAAACAACATCAATCAATGTTACATTTAAAAGAGTTCTGTGATATGCAGGTTTGTTATTTGGACAGGCAACCTGACAGCAGAGATTGATGCACCTATGAGAGAAGAATAAGCATATAAATCTCTGTCTTATCATAGGGAGAATGCAGGGAGCAGATAGGACTGAAGTGGTAGACATAATCTATTTAGGTTTTCAAGAGACATTTGACATTGCATGATAGAATAGACTAATATATCTTCAGGTTAGCATGTAAGGCTCAGAAGACTCTTCCTTCCAGCTTCTAAGCTGCAATGTATGACATCAATTCCCAAGTGCAGAATATAATTTCTTCACTAGTTTTCTTCTCAGCCTGTTTTTCTACTCCTTGCATTATCTAGAAAGCTCTTCTAGAAAATCTCCATCTATGCATCTAATTTTTTTCTTTGTACTATCTTTATCTGTTCTGTTTCCTTTTATTAATCCTGCATATTTTTTCACTCTTATTCATAAAAAAAAGAGTGCTGATGAGGCATCCTGACTCAGTCGGGCTGGTGTGATGTTGTCTTAGCATCCTGAATCTAGGAATTAGAGAATGGGAGTGAACCACCAACTGTTCTGGCCTGGGAACTACAAAAAATCCCAGACTTTCCAAAATTACTTCCTGTCTTCCCTAGGGACTTTCGTCAGACTTATCAATGACCAGCAACAGGGACTTGATACAAGTATTGCATGAGCTACTTAAGGGAAAGCTGGATTTTAGAACTCACATGAATAACAGTTCATAAGATACAGACACAAGGAGAATACAAAACTGTTAGGAGCACTAGCAAACGTTCAGATACCTGGAGCACTATTCAAGCTTCTGAATACCTTTGCATACTCCCTTGTTTCTTACATTTTATCTCCAGAGATTCCATTTCAGGATGCTTAAACACTCAATTGACACGGGAAAGAGGAAATGTATCATAACGAAGTATACATTAATCCTCACACATTGCCACTTGCTGTCTTCTCTTTTGCATGAGAATGAAAACACCTTTGACATGTCCCCCTTTGTATCAATACACATGCCCCTTCCTTTGCAGTAACACAGTAAAGCAAACCTGTCCCTGACACTGCATCAGTTCTAATAGTAGTCTCCATTAGAAATTTAGGCTGCAAAGTACAGACATGTCTGTTTTACCTCAGGAAAATATGAAAGCTATCTTTGGCAGCAAGTAAGGCATTGCAGTACAAAAGGCAAGAGATTGTAGCAATGCTGATCAGTTAGGTGTTTGTTTCAAACAATCAGAAGCAGTTTGTATATAATATGAAAGAGATCATTCCTCAGAACTCTTACACTTCTCAGAGAATATGACTTCCAGGTCAATCAAACTTGTGCAATCAATTTTTCAATATCTCTTGGATGGGGACCCCTGAGGGTCTGTGGGCCCTACATCCATGTTCTTACCTCCATCATGGCAAAGCACAGAGGGGAATAATCATTTCTATTGGTGTGCTACCAGGCTGTAACTAAAGTGACTAATGCAGTTTAGTGTATAGGTAGCTTTCATCTGCATAACAGACTGCATCAGTAAAAGTATTTTAAGGTTTCAAGTCTAGCATGTATTCTAATTTTAGTTTGGGAATATCAGTATATAGAATTTGCATTGTTAACTGCCAGTAACACCCTGACTTACTACTTTACACTAGAAAATGTATATACCAGAATTATTCCAGAAAAAAAATGTTTGGTTTTTTTTAACCTAAATGTAATTGTATACAAGGAGTAGCATTTGACAGGGAAAACTTTTTACTTGTTGAAATAATGTAAATGAATTCTTCTATCAAATAACCCTTTTAAGTAATGAACACAAATGTGAAATCTATCTTAAGAATTTTCTCAGTGAATTAAATCTGCTCTTTAAAAAAATGATAATTGCTGAGTGAGATAAAATTTATGAGTTTGCCCTTTCTACTGCTGTCTATCAAATTGAGTCAGGAATTCTAGGTAACAAAATGATCTTTAGGTTCTTCTGACACACTATAGCAATGACACAATAAATAACCATCAACATCAGCAGGTGTGCTGCTAATTATGGCAACAGTGACCTATTCACACCTACACAGTAGGGCTGTTCAGCCTGGATTTGCATACTGATTTATGGATCCGTAAATTTACACAGATGTGGATGGAATCAATTAAATATAAAAGGATATGTTAACACGGGTGAGAAGAAAGGAAGAAATTTCATATAGGGCAGAAAAGCAAGATCAAATGGTGTTATCTTTCAGAATTAATGTAATCTTATAATCTAAAGACAAGGTCCAACTTTTGTCAGTACCATTGACTAGAAAATTTTTTCTGCTATGTGTATTACATGGAAGTAAAAAATAAAAATGTTGCAGTAACTAAATAATGCAAACAAAAACAATGTGCAAATCATGTTGAGTCAAAACTGTGGGGGTTGATTTCACTGGTCATTGCACTTGGCAAAACTGAATTTTGGGGATTTAGGCTATGTCTGCCCTATTAAAGAAAACAAGACCAAGGCACAGTTGGGTTCAGTGATAAGCAACAATATGTGGTATTGTAAGCAAGATCACAGGCATGGTTTTACTCTTGCTTCCTCATACTTTTCCAGTCAATATTCCATAGAGTTTGGGGAAAATGTGCCAGGGGTTGTTTCTAAGACTGCTCCTAATAGAACAGTTAAATGAAATGCAAATGAAGTGATCTGGTCACAGATGTACTCTGTGTTGTGACTTTATTATTAAGTTCTTCATGGCACCTTCTGCAAGCAGAGGTCACTGCCCATCAGCCTTAGGACACCTCATAGACTTAGTACCACTCTTGGTTTGGTCTTTTTTTTAGCCTGTGTTAGAATCACAGAACTGAAATAAGAAAGGCACACCATCTTCTAAACCTTTTGCCACTGGAATTCAATATATTCTATACTATGCCCATGAAAAAAATCTATGAAAATCTACTTTCTAATGTGTATGTTTTGGATGTATGAATTTCTGGATGTAACAGAATGCACCATTGACAATACTCATTAGTAAACTCAAGTGTCTCATTCTGGATTGTCATGTCTGAATTGGTCAGTTCTAACATATCAGTATTGGAAACTATTAATCAGTCCTACATTTGGCTGGATGAATCATAGTGCATGAAGTTGTGCATCTTCATTGAAAATCAAGTGCTTAGTTTACTTTACAGGGGGAAGTATAAAATGAATGTAATGAAATCCCACTTCACTTTTATGGATAGCATTAAAAAAAAGAAATTATGTTTCCTGATTGAAGCAAGCAATTATATATTGACAAAGAGAGTTTTTTATCTTTGGAAAGTCTGATCTGCCATCCTATACTTCAGGAACTCCTTCATTGGACAAAGTACTGAAGTCCATCATCTAATCCGGAGTAGGTGAACAGTCACGTCCAAAATAAAAAGCAAACCAGCTTTGATTGCTGTCCAGCCAGACAGGAATTTTCAAAATCTGAGAAAATTTCTGTACAGAAAAGAAGAAAAAAGAGCGACTTATTTCTTCTCACTGACGACTTAGTTCCTCAGTCCTGAGAAAAATGGGATGAAATGGTCTTTATTCACAAAGTGAAAAAGCATTCAACAGAGCAGTGGAAAGAAAAGATTTGAACTCTACACCTGTTGCTATTGCCAGCTTCATGTGCAGCCTTGACTAAGTCATTTATCCTCCTTACATCTTCAGCTACCCACCTGACAAATGAGCAAATCCTAATGCACTGAGTGCTGCGAAAAATAGTTATTAGCTTTTGAAAAGCACTTTCAATGGTTCTGGTGCAGTATAAATGACAGATACTTATTTTAGACAAGAAACCAACAGAGACAACCATTTTGTTTCAAGGATTTTCTAAAGGAAAACAGAATTGTTGTCAGAGTAAGCTATTTTCTAAAATATCAGCAATACAGAGGTGGATACCTGTCTATTGTAGGCGAATACAGCAGATGTAAGGCAACCGCTTTTAAGATGACACATTAAGAAGCTGAACTGGTTATATGAGACAGCTGAGGGAGTGTGCTGACATTTATACTGTACCTCAGGTTTATTCTATCATTATTCTAGATGCCATGGAACATACACAGACATCCTAGTATGTGACAGTGCATATAAATTCTTACCAAAAGCTCTATGAAAAAAAAAATGTATTCTTAACATTAATGTACTAGCATGAAATTCCCTGTGGTGTGATGAAAGATATTTCCCACTGAATATATCTCAGCACAGATCATATGGACTGAAAAAGGATTTTGGAATTCTTTGTAATGCCCTTACTATGAAAGGATCGATTTCTTCCAAGTCTGACATGATAGACCTTAGACTTACTAGAAACTGCTAATTTAAATGGTCTGCACTTCTGAATACTCCTTTTAGAAAAAAAAGTAATGAAAAATTTCTGGTGTATATATTGTCAATAAAAAATATGACTAGAATGAACGATACAGTTATGTAAAGGAGGAAGATGGAAATATACTGGGTTTGATTATTTTTTACAAAACTTCAAGCTGTTCAGCATTCCCCTTCTCTCTCCAACACTGTGGCAGAGAATTTGGTTTGGATCAAGGGCTGGAAGAGGGGACTAACAATTAGTAGAGAACATAACAATGACACAGTTCCCCTCTCTTGCTCAGTGCTTTACCTGCAATAGCAAAGGCACAGCACTAATGGTTATATAGATGTGGGAAACCATATTTTCACATTTCAACCAAATCTCACATTCTGAAGGGAAAATCGAGCATTTAAGATTGTTTTTCTTTCCAAATTAGCACAAAAGTTGGATTTCTGTAATTATCAGTGAAAAAAATACTTCCTTGAGTCCCCCAAAAGAATGAAGTTGGACTTTTTAGAATCCTGCATGTTGACAATAGGAAAATTTCCTAATGCTAAATGTCATATAAGTGAAATATTATTTAATTTATATAATATGAGAAGAAAATAATTTAATTAAATACAATTCCAAATTACCTGAATGTAAATAAGGACTGTGTAACAAAAATATTTTAACATTACCATTATAGGAGAATCAAGGTAATCAGGTAAATTCTTTTGCCCCAGAGAAATACTAACCTACTACCACATTCCCACAGGTTATTCCAAGTGTGATGAAACTGCATTTTCCACTGGGATATCATTGTGTCGTTTTTTTGTTTATTAATTTTATTTAGCTATTTTTGTCTAACAGCATCTGAGCAAGATGCAGGCCATTTGCCCAGATGGCTCCATACTCTAACAGTCAGGCTGTTTCAGGAAGCAGTGAGTACCTGCAGGAGTGTGAGAACTGGATCAAAAAACCTATTCTTTTATATTGATTAAAAAATACATACATTAAAAAACGTTCTGAGTTTGACTTGTTTTTTAAAATAAAACTATGTTTACCAAAACTTCTTGTTACAATTCCTCTACAGCCTTCCCCATGAGAATTCAACAATGAAATTTCAGCTGGTGTTGCTATTAATGCTTGGGAGTACTAAATACTGGTGATTCATGAAGTGCATATGTCTTTCCTTATTTTCTGGGTTTGGATAAATTGAGAAGCATCCTGAGTTTTTAGCAATAATTTCAAAGGTGTAGACCTTTCTTACACACTAGAACAGGAGCTTAACAGCAAAGCCAACAATTTTTTTTTCCCCAAATGTCTTATGCATTAAAGGCAACTGGACCTATCTATCTCTAGTTACTGCTAATTGCTCAATTCTGAACGAGTCTGGAAGCGCTGGAAATGTAATTGTGCTTGATTCAAATACAGTGATTTTTGAAAAGATCATCAAGATGGAAGCTATCAGATATGCTCACATGCAGCTGGCAGTTATAACACAGGATGTGCAGGAGACCCCAGTCCATAAAAAGTAGCAGCAAATGCTAGGCAGATTACCCCAGAACGTTGCATATGATACAGTTAGTGAACCAAAATTGCATATTTTTATACTTCACTCAGAAGAGGGCTAAATATTTTGCAGCCTATGGTTCTCATCCATAGTAATACATAATTCCCATATTAAAAAAAAAAAAAAGAAAAAGAGACAATTTTCTGACAGAATTAGGATCAAAATCTAAGGCTTTGTAAAGTTAAATATCTATATTAAATTTTCTTTATGAGCAGTGACCAGGAGAAACATGTAAAATATGTAAGCCATGTAAAACATTCTAGGCAATGAATGTTAAAATGGCTTTGGTTCTTAATCCCACACCCTTAATCAAATAAAATAAAATCAAAAAAATTCCATTAAGGCTGTACTTTTATTATTGTCACATATTTTATAGAGGTCCCTTGTCCTTTTCTGTGCTTAGATATTTAAAACAATCATAACAACAGCTACAAAATGTGCCTGCAGTGTTTAAAACCAAGCATGTTTCTATGTGTATTGTCTCACCTGAGTCCAGTTCCCTCACAACTTTGACAGTTTGAGTTTATGTGTGCATTTACTGCTGAAATGGTCTCTGAATCCTCTATTGTATATACTCCAGTGTAGCCATAGAGTCTCTGGAGCTCGAGGATTCAGACTCCCTCAGTATCTGAGAAATGTTCTGAGCAATAAGAAAGAAATTTAGCTCCTTCCTTTCTGCCCAGCCTCATCCATGCCAAATCACTTATAATAGAATCATTTTGCACCACCCAGTTCGTTGTTATTAGAAAACACAATGGTTGAAGATTCTCCCTGACAACGGATTCCCACACATTTTTGTATTTGACTATTCAATAGAGCCCATTTGCCTGATGCTATAGAGATACCAATTATTTCTAGTGTTGCCAGTATAAAAAGGCTGTTGTACACTGAAGCCAGCATCTGGCTAGCTTATTTTTTGTACATTCAGAAGGAATTATTGGAAAGAGAATAGCTCCTTTCAGAACTTTAGGCACTAAATCATATTCAACAGTGAGCTCTCCATCTCCCCTTTATTCTCTTTTGTCGCTCTCTTTTCAGAGGTCTGCTGAAATGTTCCTGTTCCTCCACACTCTTAATACTGAGTTGGGTGGACAACAATTTTTTGAGTTTCTGCATGTGTCTGCGGCTTCTGACTTCTCTAGTCAAAAAGTAATAAAAGATCCTGTACATTTTCACTCATTTAATACACTTTTCTGTCTTCATATTTATATCCTTGTTACATTAACCATCACAAAGAACAAATATAGAAAACTTACCAGCATTAATGGTCTTCTGTCCCTTTGTACATGCAGATAGGGATTAGATAGGACAAACACCTACCTCATACCTTGTTGTTACACACATGACAGAAGCAAAACATTCCCAGAAACATTTCATTTCGAGGAGAAAGAAAGAGCTTTTTAGCTTTAACCCATTTAATCTAAATCTAAATACTCTTCTGAGTATGATCACCTTAAGCTGCTAACCAGAGGAAGGAATGAATCTGGCACCTCCAGAAAACAACTGATGAAAGGTCCTAGGTGGTTTGAATCACTCTTTTTAATTTTATCTGTATCTTTCTGCTGAATAAAGAAGAGGTCTGGAGGACCTGCTCTTCTAGGTTAGATGTCTCATGTTTCAAAATTAAGATAGAGACAGGTTCAGGGGCTCTGTGCAGTCCTTGCCCTCATCAGAGAATGATAACAACAGCAGAGATATCAGGTTATCTTCTGTAATGAGGGACTAGGCTCCTTTTAGTCAGTAATTGTTGAATTCTGTAATAGGTCAGAAAAGGTGTTTTACATAATAGATGGGAAAACTTTGATTAGTTATTTAATGAAATCCCCTTTTGCTTTAATGCAAGAAGCAACCTATTTATTATCTCCTTTAGTATCAAGTGTGCATAGAGAATTCAAAACAGAGAAAATAATTTCTATAGAAAACCAGGACCCTTTATGATATTCCCAGACATTTTTGTTCCAGGTTACAACTATCATCCTTTAAGGGCCTTATTCCTGTGGGCTTCCTTCTACTAAGGTACAAAGGTTGTCCTAACACAGGCTTAGACCTTTCTGAGCTAAATAGTAAGTGGCTGGAAACGTTCTCAGGTAGCATATACCTTTTCACAGTTCATGGTAGTCTATGGAAGAATTTAATATGTATAGTTATACATAAACAAGCACCTTACAAGGCATTCATCTGTACTTGGAATAGTAAAATCCCCATTATTCTATCCAGCAGAATTACCTAATTTTCTCAGTTTGCTGAAGGAAGAGTTCTAGAAAACCTGTTCTTTCCCAATTGCCCTTTATCTTTCTCCTCAAGAGTCAAGGCCAGGTGAGACTGATGACATTTAGTAGGGGAAGAATATGGCAAAATAATTATTCCTCTTTTTTTTTAGAATTCTTAGTTTTAGTGGCCTCTGAGCTCCTTTTGTACTCTTTTATCCACATCAACCATAATTATACTCAGATGTATTTGTATTGTCTGGAGGTATCAGCAATAACTGTTGCAGAAGCTGCTCACAAAACCAATGACTCATCTTTGTCATGATAATTTTGAGAGTATTTTATAACTTTTCTGATTTTCCCCTTTATTTTTCTTTCTTTTATTCTTTTTTTTTTTTTTAATTGAAGACTTAAATTTTCAATATTTTTTGTCTCTGAAAAAATCACATTTTAGAATATCACAGCCTGGAATTAATTCACATAACATCAGCATACAATTGGAGTATGTCAATTATCAGCAGAACAATTTGAGGCTCTGCATATGGAGTGTCAGCAAGGGAAAGACAGATATTTCTGAGCAGATGAGCCAACTCTTACACAGGATGAATCATCATATACGTACTTCCACTGCACTGCACAATGAACCAAAGACTGCTGTGTTCTTATTACAGGTACCTCAGATAGGTTGCTGAAGTTAAATGAGATAAATCTAGATTCAAGTTGCTGCAAAAAAATACTAGCAAAATTATAAATTTACGTTCTTAAGGGAAAGTATCGCCTTTGAAAGTCAGATGGCAGATACACTGTGAAGACCCGTATCCTTCATCATATAATACACAAAAGCAGATGGCATTTATCAACATGCTATTATAAGTTTGGAAACCCCCAGGCAAATTAACAAAGCAGCAAACAAGATGCAAAGTAACAAGCAATGAAACAGTTCAACTCAAGAAAAAGAAAAGTGCTTCAGGGGATATACAAAGCTAAAAAAAGAGGGACAAATGAAAAACAAAACCAGTAGATTTAGGAATTAATGTTCGCAGACTAGTACCTTTATCACAGCTTAAGAGAGAGTTGCAACTGAAGTCAGTGTATCTAGTGGTCTGTCATACAAGGGAAATAATCATGGGATGTATACAATGAATAATGTTATTAACAGAAGGGCTTACCCTGCAAATAGATACCTGTTGATTTCTCTGATAGAAATGTGAAGAAATACAAAAAACTTATGTAGGAAAACTATGCTGCCTACTTCTATACACTGATTGACACCAAGCTGGTTCCTGTTGCTTGGGATAGAGATTTTGGAACTGCTATGGACAGTTCATCATCTCACTGTTCAAGAGAGTTGCAAACACACATCTGGAGCTGAAATGGTGGTAAGAAATATAGAAAATGAGACAAGAATAACAATTTACCTCTGAAAAAAAATCAATATTGTATCTACGTCTTGAATGCTGTGTGGATTATTTTCACGACTTCTGTGTCAGAAAATGTAGCAGAACCAAGAAAAACACAGAGAAGCAAGGAAAGGATGATTGGAGATATGAAACTGCTTCTGTAAAAGAACTAAATAGATTAGGACTTATGAGCTGGTGAACAGATAAAAAAAAGTGTTACGAAAAAGATATAAAAAATCATTAATGTCTTTCCAAGAGAGAAACAACTGAGAACTTAAATGAAAAGGAAATGTATATAAATGAATCCATGAAGTTCTTTCCACAGGATACAGTGAAGCCCAAATCATAAAAAGGTTTTTTAAAAGTGATGTAAATCAAAAATTATTACACAGCAAGTGCAGTACTTCTGAAGATGACTATAACCCCTGTCATTACCTAACAGATTACCACAGAATGCACAGGAAGAAGTGCACTTTTTGTACTCTTGCTCTATACCCAAACACCCACCCATAAGTTTTATGTGATATCCAAGAACGGTTTGAGCTGAAGTCTGACTAAAGAGGAGGGTGGAGAGACAGTAAGAAGTATTTCAGTCAGAAAGCCACAGGTAACATGTGATTACATGTCACGATTCAAAGCTGTAAGCAACACAAGAATTACAGGACCTCAACTTTTTCACTTCTGTGAGTACACCCAAATCTTATAAATGAAATAAATTCTTACCCTTGCTCTCGAGAGGAAGACTTTCTAAAAATCAGTCAACAAAACCCTATGATGTTAAAATTGATGGCTCCTCCAAAGCATCCTCATCCAGACATTTGAGCAAAGGACTGCAAGACAGAATTTAGAAAAATTAAGACCAATATAAACTTGAACATAAATGCCAGTGAGCATGTAAGAATAACTAATAGTAACCAAAGAGAAAGGCTAGAAAGCCAAATGAGATTTTTACTTAATAGTAGCACTGCAGTAGCTTATATCCAGTTGGGAGTGAGGTAGTTTGCCATAGACAACTGACCATAGACCTATCTTTGTGTTGCCTGAAATTGGCACTTAAAAAACCCTGTCATCACAAATTTGTGAGTGCTAGCAGGGAGGAATTATTTTATTACAGCATGTCAGAAGATCTCAGCATGCCAGGTGCCCTGGTAATCATTTTGCCAAAAGTGCACACAAAGGTAACTTCGCTACAGCTTATATGTTTGCATTACATGATTATTGATCTTCGTTCCCCACATTCCTGTTACATATTCATGATGTTTCTCAAGACTTATTAACATATGTGCCTATCCTTATAAGGTCTCTGAGGGGCTTCACTGAGGGTCTCTGGTGGTCATTTCTGTCTGAAACGCCCAAAGATCTAAAAGTGACCGCCTTATGAACTTCTTTACAACAAAGTACCCGGTTACAGAGTAACTTGGTGTTACCTGTGTGGCTGCTTTGCTTCCCTTCTTCATTGTTTCTTTACTTTGCTTGGCTAGTTTATTTAAATCACTTGGCGCAGCTACACAGAATTTTCCATGGTACCTTCCACTGCAAGCAGTACTAGTCCTGATATATCTTAAAACTCTGGTATCATTTGTTTACACCAAAGAAATAATATTTGTAGTAGAAAGACATAGAAAGGATGTTAGAGTGAAATGAGGGTCAGTCTCTTCTGTTGTGTCACATGAAAGGAAAAAAGGAAAGGGCTTTAAGTTGCACCAGGGGAGGTTCAGATTAGTTATTAGAAAAAAAAGAATTTGCACTGAGAAATCAGTGAAACCAGTCAGGCTTTAGAATAAGTTGCCCAGGGAGGTAGTGAAGTCACCATCTCTAGACGTGTTCAAGAGGCATCTGGATGTGGCACACAGGGGTATGGTTTAGGGATGACTATGATGGTGCTACTTGACAGTTGGACTACATGATCTTGGAGGTCTCTTCCAATCTTGATGATTCTGTGATTTTGTGGTTCTGTGAGTATAAAAACGAGAAAGGCAGGCAAATACTATGCACAGAAGAGATATAAAACCTTTTGTCATAAGTAATAAAAAATAAGATCAAGTCTTAGAGCTTGTCACACACAGACTGACTGTCCCTGTTCAGCCAAATTAACTTCACTTATTTCCAGAACCAAGACTTAACATTATCTTCTCTGTCAGACACCACACCTGGCTGCAGAAAAACTTGTTTGCCATAAGGATAACAACAAAATATGAATATCGTATTCTCAGTACTGCTGATTCTCTCTTTAATGACAAAACTACCAAATACAGTAGTTGTCTTTACTAAAATAACAAATCATTTAAAGTATTATGATAAACATCCATTTATTTTGGACCTATAGTTTGTGTTTCTTTCCAGCAAAATGGTACCAAGCAAGTCAGGACATAATTTATTGAAATTGTTTAGAGAACATATTTTTTGTTTTCCTGTGCATGCAGTGCATTCTTATCTAGTGAACTATCTAGATGAAGAGCAAAGTAAAATTAATGCAGTCTTCATAAAAATTTTAACAGCAAAACAGAATACAATGCCTCAGACAAAGCTTTCAAAGCCATTGTTCTCTGAAGTTGAGTTAGATGTGAAATATGTTCCTATTCAAAATTACTTCTCCCCCAAAACAATACAGCTAATAGATATTTTATGATTTATAATTTTTTTAAACTCTACATCTGCTGTAGATCATTGTTTGAAATGGGAAGATAGGGGTCAAATCTCTTCAATAGTATATGCACTGAATTATAAGGCATTTTACCACTCTGCTATCTCTAAGCAGTTTTTATTCCCTTTCTGTTTAAACCTATGTTAAAATATATTTATCAGTTACTAGGTACAATTGACATAGACAAAAATAAATAAATAAAAATTTAAAAGTACAGGTGTTATGAACAAGGTCTTCAAAATTATTAGAGAGATGCCCACATCCAAATTAAGGTGCAAATGAGACCATATGCCTGAGTCAACAGTACAGATTTTTTTATTTAACAGTAAATATGATATAAATAGATAGAAAGAGAAAGAAATAGGAAAAAGAGAGATGACAGAAGAGAAAAAGAGTGACAGAGAGACAGATTAAGTAGAATAAAGATCACCACTTTGTGAGTTCCAACAACTCCCCGTTGATCCTTCTGTTGCCTTCTCAGTGGTGAGAGTCCCAGTCTTGACAGAGTGATGGTTGCAGTCTGGATCCATTGAGGGAAGCACAGGGTGGTAAGGGTAAAAGCCTGCGTGGTGAGGGAAGAAACCTCTGGTGGTAAGGAAAGTCTGCAGGTGAGCAAAGAAGCACAATGTTTGTTATGCTTAGGCTACCTAGAAACACCTCTAGTATCTCCCCTGGAGTGGGGTGTTTTACACAGGATGATGTAGTGCTGGATCATGGGACATTTCAGAAGTCTTTGACACCTTTTTAAGATGTTACAGCTGCCCATTGCTTCAGTACATGTGAGTACATTATGGACCGTTGTGGCCCATCAGCAGAGATTAATATTGTCAGGCTACCTGCGAATTGTTCTGGTCATTCACCAGAGGGGAATTATCACAGCTGAGTCATTTGTGTAAGGACAAAGAAACACTACCTCACCTTGTAGGGTTTGTGTCTTTCCTTATCCTGTTCAACACCCAGCTCGTAGCCTGAGATGGCAGGTGTGCATGCTCTCAGCACCTGGGTGGTTACTTTGCACATCTTGATTGCCTGAGCCATCAGCATTCCGCTCTTTCATACTTGTGGGTACGTTCTTCTCCCGGAATAATTGGACACCTGTATCTCATCTCAGGTTTCCCTCACAGTCCAAATTAGTAGGCATATTCGGGAAGGGGTGGGCTTCAGTGAGCAGTTGCTTTCTTGCACAGTTTTCTGCAGTGGACAAAAGTATTCCAGTAATTTTAACAATGTTTAAGGCATTAGCCAATTTCAGTCTCTCACAACAAGTAATAAATATAAATTCTGACAGTTCTGAATTATTAGGATTGTTCTGTCAACTCTAAAATTCTGATCATCTTTTCAGTAAAAGAAGCAAAACAACTCAACAGTTTCATTTATTTCAAAGAACAATCATAATAATGAAGAACAATTTTATAAAATGCTGCCATTCTAATTAACAAATCGGTGTTCTGGATTTAGTCTGGATTGTACTTTTAGAGTACCTACTTTTACAGTTCATGTCACTGCAGAGTCATATCATTGTCATAATTTATTATAATATATTATGTCATTATTATATTATCATTGCAATTATAATATTATATTAATTTTATTATTATATTACATTGCAAAGATGTTATTATATTATGTCATTATTATTATAATAAATTATGTTCAGAGTCATATCAGAGTCATATCATTGCTGAAGTGCAAATTTTTTCAGTTCCTTTGTTATCAGTAAATTCCTTCTTAAGATACTGATATTTACATAAAATAAGTGCAGATACAGATGTTTAGTTATCCATACAGCATCATCAAGGATTCATATCCACACACAGAATCAAAACTGCAGGCTGAGCAACTAGAGCTAAGACACTTTAATTTGTTTCAGCATGTGTAGGCTGCAGGGTGGGGGTTTCCTTCAAATAATTGAAGCTGTAAATTGAAAGGTCTCCAAACTGTGGAACTTTGTGGATTCCCATTCCTCTCTTTCAGGATACCTCAGAGAAATTGATGTTAAGCAGAATATTAATTCTCTATGGTTCCTGCAGAAGACAAATTGTGGCAGGACTGTAATGCATGCAGCTCACATGTTTGAAGAAAAGAGATAAGGGACATCTATGTACCAGTGCTTTATTTCTGTCTTACCTTCTGGATTCAAATCATCCATGGAGGAATAATCCTTGGTTCTGTAGTTATGACTTCTGTGTAATCATACTGGTTTCAAAGCCCCAGAATTATCTCTCTGTGAACCATTTGAAATGCAGCTCTAAATCCTGCCTGTACGTTCTTTGCTATGCAATCTGTACAATCAGAAGAAAATTTTATTTTTGAATGCCAAATTAACTCTGAAGACAGGGAGTTC
This sequence comes from Sclerurus mexicanus, assembly GCA_013396755.1. Classification (NCBI taxonomy): domain Eukaryota; kingdom Metazoa; phylum Chordata; class Aves; order Passeriformes; family Furnariidae; genus Sclerurus; species Sclerurus mexicanus. Next base: position 48,537 of record VWZF01001835.1, on the reverse strand, counting down.
CAAAGACACTTTCACTATGTTTACCAAGTCTTGTACATTCTCTGAAGAGCATTTAAAAAAAACCAAACAACTCATAGCTGATAGGTGCCTTCTAAATTTAAAAGGGCTGTATTTTTGTTTATACATTTTGATCTTTTTATTATTTTAGCTGCTTTTTCTCTCCTGTTTTGATTGACTGAACTTATATGAAGATATGGTTACAAATAATTTGTTGTTATTTGATATAATTTGTAAATATAACTTAAGATTACCAAAGTATTTATCATGTATGATTCAATTTCATGTAGACCTTGTAATAATCCCTTTGATGCAAAAAAAATCCAAAAGTAATGACATAAATTATTCACCCCAAGTAATTCAGCCAGATCTAATGAATGCAGTAAAGAGGAGTTTGCATATTGCACAAAGGGATCATTTTAAATCCTTTATCACTTTGCTCACCTCTCCTGCCCTTCTTCATCTTCTTTGCAATTCCAATAAGGCTGCAACATCACTGCAACACAAAAAGCATTAGTGATTCTATTTAAAAGGTGCCAACCCTGTTGATCATCTGCCTACCCCATTATCAGTATAGAAACACGCTTTGTTTATATTCTGAAAGGGTTATGGGAATTATTTTTGCAAATTAGTGCTGTTCCCCAAGTTTGTACTTCTAAACAAAACCAAACTATTGCTGATGTCATATGGTATCATAGTAATTTTCATTTTCTGAGTAAGGAGATTATTATTTCTGTGAAGGTTTCCAATTTTGAGTTGCCATCACATCTTACTATGGAGCAGTAAGAAAACCCACCAAATTACTAAATCAAAGTAATGCCTAAAATTTCTTGGTTTGAAGCATAATGCTTCATTCAGACACTCTTAGGATGACACTAGGAGATACTCATCTCTCATAATACCTCCATTGCATTTCTTTGGTTTCATTTATAGAGAGACAACACCTCTGTGTCATGGCCGTACGCTACATCTCCAGCCCAGTGCTTCAGTCCAATCCTTTCCTGTTCACATTCATCCTGGCAAGGCAGGGTGTCTGCAGGGATTCCTGGGTAAACCGTGACTTCTGAGAAGGGGAAGTGCTCAGAAATGTAAATAAGCCCCTATTACTAATCCTTCCACAGCCTGCTCTGTTCAGTTACAACATGCTTCCCCCAAACAAATACCTAATGTTTTATGTATTATCCTGAGAGGAAGGTCTGAAGTTTTCCATTTTAGAAAATACACTCAAATTCTTTCAGCTAATTATCATTTGTGAAAATAAGCATTGGAAAGCACATGATAGATCAGCTGTATGACCTTGTTTCTGTTTTACCACCCCAAAAATGGTTGTCTCCATTTTGTCAACAGGAACACAATTTGTCAAGGGTTATATGACCCAGATCTCATAATTTCCAGTGCTAGGCTAAGCTTTGTTTCCTACCTTTCCAGATGATTAATGTGTTCAGTTTGCTGTACTTGGTCTCTTTAGTACATTGGAAGGAGAAAATACTCCACAAGAGTAGTTATTTCTGTGCTTTCTTACAGCCCAATAAATCCTGGAAGGTATTAAAAATCAGGCAGAATTACACAGAACAATAGCTGAAAAGTTTCTGAGATGTTCCAGTGGTTGAACTACATCATGAAGTTACAAAATGGTCTCACAAAGCATACAGTAGGTCATCATCTCATGAAGAACTTGGTGTAATCTTTATTTATAAGAAAGTGAGAGAACACCAGAAGATTTCCAGTCTGGACTGAATCTGAGAAAGTTTCTTGAAATCTCTGTATCTGTGCTCACAATTCAAGACTACTCTTTGGTCTATCTTCAAGTTATAATGCATACTAAATAAGATATGAAAAATGAAAGGAAAATTCCCCCCCAGTGACACATTCTTGCTCTTTTAGGTAACTTAGGTGTTATCGGAAAATGTGAAGACTCTGCTGTTAGAGAGCAGGGCTGCTCATTCCTGATGCATTACCTCTTCATTTCTCTGCTACAGAACACAGCAATCCAGGCAGTCTTTGGGCTTCATTGCATCTCTAACGTTAACAACTGCACATTTGTTAATAGCACCTCTTTGTGGTGCCAATATCCCATTGCTGACACCCTATTTTCTCTGCTTGACACTCCACTTGCTGTTGACTCTTATTGAGAGGGACAGAACTGAAAGTCTTGATATTTCAATGTGTGTGAAACAAGGTAATAGATGATGAAGCACAGATTCTTACACTGGGAGAAATTATCAGTTATATTGGTGTTGGGAAGACTCTGAGAACTCTCATTCACAGTATTGTCTTAATGCTTTCTGAGCTGAAGCCAAATCCTGAGAACATATCCATGCATAACCATACCATGAGTGCTCACTGGGCCTTACTGAAGAACAGGCCTAATAAAGTTATGGACTCACTGGCAAGTGATACAGAGAACTCTGTGTAATTAAAATAAACAAGATTTTGTCTCAGATTAGGAGGCATATAAATTAACTTTTGCTTCCAGTGCTACATGGAATTTTTGACAGAGTTATTACAGATTGTCATAATATTACAAAAAATACAGCAATGTTAATAAATGCAGTTTAATTTTCTTTAAATTATAAAAAAGTCTGATATAAACACTATTTTGTTAGGAAAATTTGTCATAGTTATTCCCAAACTAACTTCATACAAAGTCTTGTTTTTCTCTGCAAATTAAAAACATGTTATTCCAATTTCACGTTAGATTTTATACAACAGATAAAACAGGATGAAGACAAAATTCAGCAACAAGCTGGACAACTATAGGGTAAAATCGTGACAAGGTGGAAAGTAAATCCATCTCCAAACAGCTATGACTTTTACTTGGTTTTCCTGTGTCATGGTTTAACCTGGCAGGCAGCTAAACACTACACAGCCTCTCACTATCTCACATTCATTGGGATAGGGAAGAGATTCAGAAAAAAGATAAAACTTGTTGGTTGAGATGAAACAGTCAGTCTCAAAGCAGTGAGATGCTCACCCCACCCCTTCTGACACTCCCTGCTGCTACTGCCAGCCAACTCCACCCAGCTTTATGCTTTAGCATGGTGCCATGCAGTCTTGAATATCCCTTTGGTCATTTGGGGTCAGCTGTCCTGGTGATGTCCTCTTCCATTTTCTTGTGCCCCAAGTGTTCTTGCTGGCAGGGCAGTAACAATGAAGTAACGACTAAAACATCAGTGTATTATGAATATTTGTCTTCATACCTATTGTGAAAACACATAGATTAAATGTCCAGGCCCTGCAATGCCATAGTTTACAAGTGTATCTGCAACATTGCAGGAGCCAAGTAAGATATCTATCTAAACCCAAGACCCATATACCACATGGCACTTTTTTATCTCTTAGTCAACTCTACGGCTCTGCTTCTGAGTTTGCTTCTTAGCCAGTTATCAGAACCAAATGCATTTCTCTGGTGCAGAAATGAACATATTCATTCAGGTAAGTAAAAAGGGGCTTTATCAGCCTGCTCCTAAAAGTCTGCTACACCAAAGGTGTCTTTTTTGATCAAAATGCACAGATGTATTTTAAAGATTTCTGACAGGAGTACTATTTCCTTACAAACAGTAGGCATTTCAATTTTCTCCATAGACAAGCATGCATTTATATCTCTGTGCTAACATTAAATTGTAAACTTGTAATTTATTCAACACAGAAATAACTACATATGTGTTAACTGCTAGCTATGTTAACATGGTTTTTCAGTTCTGTGCTAACAAGTAATTTCTATTTCCTAAAACTGCAGAAGACAGAACTCAACAAGACATTGAGAGATCAATCTAGTTCAATGGCTTGCCCACAGGAGCAAGCTGTCTCCAAACCATTCTTGAAAGAACTTTGCATAATCTAATTTTTAAAAACAAGTCAAAACCCTCAACAGACATTCCCTGTGCTCCCCAAGGTTGTTTACTGTGTTCCTCCCTGAGCACCCTATTCCAGTTTTTAATTATCATCTGTTCTTTAATTATCTATCATAAGCTGTTCTTTTACTAACATCCAACAGAAATTTAACCCATAATTACTTTTGATTACTGATTTTCTTTTTGAAATGACCTTTTGCCTTTGGAAAACATATTTCACCTCTTAGTTTTCTATGGCTTGAACAAACTTTGTGTATTCTGGTATTCTCTCAGCTTTGCAAGAGAAATGAGATCACATACCTAACATGGAGATGACTGAATCTTGCAAGAATTTTAGTATATCCATTTTTCTTTTTTTTTTCTTTTCACTGTTGTGCAGTGATTAAATGTTATTTTTGTATATTTTTGTCTTTCAGGTTCTTTACTGAAAGAAACATTCTTACTGTGGCTCAATATTCATCACTCCACCTGGAGATTCAGTTACTAAAAAGAATCTACATTATGTTAGACAATGGATGCAGGGTTTTTTTGTATTCTAAACTAGATTTTAGTATTATTTTTCACTCACTTTTACTACTTTATATACATCAATCAAAAATATATCAGTCACTACAAAATCCTCTGCATTGTTAAATGAGCATCTTCTGACAGGTGAAACTTTACAATCAAAGAATAAATGGAAATAAATGCAAAAGGAAACACTAGGTATTATGATATAGGTGTCTTGTGGGAAAAAATAAATCATGCTTTAAAAGTAACTCAGGGGTTTTTTTTTAAATTAAACTATATTTTAAAAAATTATTTCCTTTATCCCCATGTATAGTCTTTCATCACAATTCTTTTATCTTACTTTTCTGCTACTAGTAGATATTCTCCAGCAGTGTATGAGAAGTCTGGCTGCATTTAACCCACCAAGCAATGCATGATCTTATTGTAATGAAAAACAACAACTACCTATCTTCAAAAAAAGCAACTGACTAAATATGCAGGGAGTATAGTGCACGACTCTTTTTTTGTTGTTGTTTTTTGTTTTGTTTTCCTTTTACTATTTAACATTTTGCCATCTAAAAATGATGTATTTTTTCAACCCCTTCATCCACGTTCTCCGGACAACAGGGATGGGCAGCTGCAACAGTTGACTAAATCCCTCATACAAGCATTTAAGGTAGGTGAATTGAACCATTTTTAGAATTGAACCATGTCTAGAACTGTATCTCTCTCTTTTCAGCAGATGTCAAGAGAATACCATGCCCTTCATACCTCTGCTCTTCAATGTATTTTTTCCTCTACCTCCTTTGTTCCCAGCTCTGAGATTTACTCTACCACCCTTCCAAAAGCTGCACCTCCACCAATGTATGAAACAGCCTGGTATACTCCTTAAGTGTATCTCAGTGGCTATCGTTATTGTAATATAACTTCTATCATACCTTCCAGGTTTTTCTGATCTTTCACTTCTGTTCTTGAAATTTAATATATAACTCCAGGATCACAAAAATTTCTGCACATCACTTACTACCTGATTCTCACCTTTGCATTTTCCAGGGAAGTCTTGATTCTCACAATCTAAGGTGATATTCCCCCACTGTTCCCTGCTATTTTTTGTGGTTTGGGTCTGAAACTTTTGACACAACAGGGACATTTCACACCATACAATTTCTGCCTGATATCAATGACATACATGAATACAAACTTCAGTTTCAAATTAATTGCATGTGCAATGAAAATGGATGGTTCTACTTCATGACTAAACATTGTAGGTTCCCTTTATATTCTTGAAATCCCTCCTTAACTCTGCTCTGTAACAGTAAATGCTCACTGAGGTAAATGAAAGTTTTCTGATAATGGTTAGTATTTTCTATGTCACTTATCATTCAATAATGCTCTTGTTCAGATTATAACAGGAACTATTCAGCTGAAAAGAAGGCATAGGACAAAAATAAGAAAGGAAACTAAGTACACACCAGACTTCTTTCTTGTGCAGGAAAACTTAGGTAGTTATGCTATTACTGTGAGACAAGACTTTGACTGAGTCTGAATACAAAGGTTAATGTCTAAGAAAGATTTAAGCCCTACCACAGCCCAAACCCTCGGGATTTCCCTTCATGCACTTCTGAAGAAAGATGGCTGTCTTCTGCAGGGACACAGCCTACAGGATTCCCTTGAGCAACTCCGGAATTCCTGCTGTGCTGCTTTTCATTTTCTCTTTAATGCCTTTGTTGCTATACATCCTTTGTTCCCATCCTTTTTCCATCCTCTAAAAAGGTGTAAGTCCATCAAAATGTTTGAAGCAGATTATGTTTCTTAAGAGTGTCTCAGAATGCTTAATACACTTTAAAGAACATGCCAATGTAATGTTATGTTATACATATTTTATAAATTATATTAAGCTGAGCATATATTCTAAGCATGTAGAAAAGATACTGGGTATAGACACTCAGCAGTTAAAAATAAGTAACTGGAGTTGATGGACCAAAGGATCTCAAGTATGGTGACTTCGTTGCCCGGGAAAGACCTGGTCTTTCTAAGGCAAGACCTGCAAAGCTAAACTTGCTGCTTGACTTATCTTCCTCAGTCCCATCTAGCAGGTGAAAAAGTGGATGCAAGTTCTTGCAGTCTAAGTGAGAAAATTTATTTTTTCCACTCCCAGATGAGTTTAACTTGCAGACCCCTAAAAATGACCATGTTAGAATGTGCATTATGAGAGATTTTGGGACAAGCACCTCTTCTGAATTCTAAGTGAGCATAGGTAGAACTTGAAATTGAGCGACCAAGCACTAGGGAATCCTGGACACAGCAGAATCATTCCTCAGAGGACAACAAACTTTCACAGTCAAACAGTGAGACACACTGGATGGGATCTTTGACTCAAGCACAGGTTGTTCTTGCTGTTTTCTGTCTTGGCATTTTCCCTAAAGCATCTCCGCAGTCTGCTGTCTGCTGTTTCAGAAGACTTAAGGTGGATAATCCTTTATTATATCTTTTGCCTCTGTGCACAGATCTTTGACACCACAAGTTATATAAGATGATGTAATAAATCTCTTCTGACACATGCCTAGTAAATATAGCTCAACTTGCAGTAAGGAGAGCAACTGATTTGGATGGTAGTTTTGGTCATGGATGTTTACTGACAGACATGATATTCAATTAAGGGTTTACAAGGTGTAACCACGTTTCAAGATGGCTCATTTCCATGGTGGTGTCAGTCTCAGCGGTCCTGCTCCTGAAATGGACACACAAATTCTACAAAAAATGAGACATTCAGGTACAACACAACACCCACAATTAATCACTTCCACCCTTTTCTAGAAGTCAGTTCTCCTCACAAAAACAGTACCTGTGGAAGTGACTTTCCATGACCTTTCTGAATATGACAGTAAATCATCTTGATGCTTTCTCAGCATTTAGCTAAAATTTTTGTTGGCTGCAACTGAACATCCAATTCTGTCCATAACTAAATAAAATTACCATTGCACTTGAAGCAATTATTGCCTGAGGAACAGCTCTGAAATATCACAGTAATGGTAGCTGCCTCATAACTAACTGGCAAGGTTTTAAGCAAGGACATGACTATTCTGCTTTCAGAAGTTACATGCCTGTTAGTATTAGTCTTACTTACAATACTCTTTAAGTGTTCTTACTGCTGAAAATCTGTATGGACCAGACTGAAAATTATTACTGTTTTTAATAAACAAACTAGCAGCAGGAAACCTACAGGGACCATCTAGAGCAGTATCTGTTGACTGGCAGAGGGAATCAGTACTAATGCCACTTTCATTTTGCCAGCAATCATTCTGGCTTCTTTTTCAGTTTTCTCTGTAACCTCAAGTGCAAACTGTACTTTGAAAAGAGCAAAATGCTAGATAAAGTGAATAAGATTGGCCAGGACTCCTTGAGTTCTGTGAAACGGCTTTCGTGCAGCAATCTGAGGCTCAGCTTCTATCTGACAGGAGTTTTGAATCATCTCAGGAGGGAGGGCACAAATTTCCCCCTCGCTACCCCAGAAAACCCAGGGTGACTTTGTGCTGTGCCTGTTATTACAATTCTAATCTCTGGATCAGATGCTCAAAGCCTACAGAAAAAAACCAGTAACATATATATAACTTAGAAGAACTGATTAGGAAATTAAACTGTACTTAAACGGAGTTGAAGGAATTGAAAGGGAGTGTGCTGTTGCACTCTTTCTTCGTAAATAATTGCATGAAATAATGATGAAAAATGCATGAGATGCGTCAAGGAGTTTCTCACCACCCACTGCATTAGTTCATTTAAAATGTTTCCCCTCACTTGGGAAGAACTGAAATTGCAGCAGTGGCTATTAATAGGTCTGAAAGGGGATCTGAAGTAGTTTGTCACTGGCAGGCATTTGAAGTCCCTAGCAACACTTTTTCCCCCTTCCACGCTTTGAGTAAATGAGATGAAATAGCACGTGTCATCCTCCATTTCAAGAACTGAAGAACTGCCACTCATCTACCTCTAAGGGCAGAAGACACAGAAGATAATTAAGCACAATAAAGCAGTATGAAATGCTAAGATCACAGGCAAATTCTTCTAAAAACACAGTAGAAAAATGCATAGTGCCACTTGTGAATGCATCTGCTTACTGAATCACATAGCTCCTGGGCTCCCATTGGTGCAATACTTTCTGTTTTGTGTGTTGTGTTTTTTTTAAATAAAAGCCCTCATATTATAGCATTGCCATAATATCCATAATAAGTAGCTTTGTGTCCAAAAAAGGCTAGCTGGTAATTCAAGAGCTCAGAACAGAACCGATTTAACAGTTGGCTGTAAATCAGAACATAAGATGATAAATTGATAGGAATTATAATGGACATGGATATGAAGAGACAACCTGAGCAGCAGAACTAGGAAGTCTGTAATTTTCTGCTAGCTATTACAAACAGATTCCATGTATTTTCCTCCTGCGTTATCCATAAACAGTAACATTCATAACCATTATGTGCTATCAAAACAACTCTTAGTATTAGAGTGAATGATTTCCTTCTGTAATATTTTCCTATTAAAAATGAGCTACAAACTGCAACCAAAAAAATGCACCACATCTCCTGCAAAAGATATGCTGTCTTCTGAGCCCTACAAAGATTTAACTGTGTAATGTTGCTTGCTGTGGACTGAATAGAGTTATGCTATTCAGGACTTATTTCACAAATATTGGAGAGAAAACCCTCTATTTATAGCTTCAATACATTCTTTGCCTTGTTATAAGAGACGTTTCACTATTCAGACTCCTATTATGAAATAGTGATGGTTTGTTTTATTGGAATGCTTCTTATTGCTCATTCAGAGCTATCAAATGACAATTAACACACTACATATTAATTTGTACCTACAAAACCACTTGTATTTTAACTCTGCAACTCTATACGTTAACATTCGACATTCACTGACTGTAAAATTGAAGGAGAATTTCTGGCTCAAGAATTTGGAATTTATGAAAGCTCTACTTCAATAAAGGCATTTCATCTGTCTTTAGAGATTCTTGGGTCAAGATACTGTTATTTATTTCTATTAATAAATGTCTTGCTCAACAGACAATGTTTTAGAGGGATAATGAACTCTGGTACTGGCTTTGAGCTATTATATATATATATATCTCAATTCTAAAACTTAAAAGATACTGACTCCCTGAATGTTATTGTCTCTACTTTTTCTTGATATTGTTGCTGTTGTATTGCTTTATTTTGTACTGTTCTGGCTTAAAATTTTCATTTATCACTTTAAAGTACTTTAAAGTACCAATTTAGTTAATGAGAGAGTGGGACACAATGCAAAAAGTACTAAGGAAGAAATTAAGAAAAGTTCTTTAATTACTAACACATATTAGCAGTGAAAACCAGACTTTTTTCAGTGAAGATTTAGGTCAGTAAACCTGAGGGGATGGAACACTAAACATACAATGCACAAATGACACTGCTGGAAATTTAGAAGGAGGAAAACTTTTTTTGCCTGGAAATCAGTTGAAAGCTCTAGGTCTGTATATAAGCATAAACCTAATACAGAATTGCATCTATAGATTAAAGATGAGAAGCCTAAATTAATGAATATAGTTTAGTGATGTAGTTGCATTTCTCTATTTTTTGTTTGGTATTGGCAGACAAACTAAAGCAAATAAATCTTCATACTACAGCTTGTCAGAAACACTTTGATGGTAAATTGTGATCTGTCAATTAATGTGTCTACTTCCCTGATACATTCCTTCATAAAAAGAAACAAGGAGAAGAAGGGGGAAAGTTCTGATACTTTCAAAACATTCTATTTTCAGATTTTCATAATAAAACTTTTTTTTTTCTATTTCAATGGGGCCAAAACATGTTTAAAATATTTTTACAATGATATTTTTATATTTTAGATTTTGTACAGAAAAACACAAACAAACAAACAAAACTCCATTAGATTTCATACAAAATCATAATGACTTGAAGCCCAAAAGTCTTTTTGAAATGCAATTTTTTTATTCTTGGTTTTATCTATATACAACATGATAGACACACAAAATGTTTAATATAAACCAAAATGCTTCTGTCACAAGATGGCATATTAAAGCCTCAAGCCTGCTCTGCTTGAAGCTAGTACAATCAGACTGCTTTCTAGTATAGTCATGGCAAGGCTACAGTAAAATAAAGGAATGTGTAAATTTAAATATTTTTTTTTAAAGTTATGAGTTTGTGATGACATGGGACTACTGTACTTTCAGTTCTGTTTTATTTCTAGGGGATCTCAGACATGCTTCTCTGTTGACAGTCTCTGCTTGAGTATACTTGAGTATTACTAAGCAGATCTTCCTAATTCAGCATATTGCACATCCTGCTAAATAAGCCAGAGTATTTTGTAATGAAAGAAAGTCACAGTCTAAGCCCAGTCATGGGCTTTCCCTCTTGCTGACAGGAGACGCAACTCAACACTCCATGAATTTAATTCCTAACAAGATTTAAAGGAATTCTCACATTTTCCTATGTGGGTATACTCCATTCCAGTTAGCCAAGTCATTGGAAATTGACATTACTCATTTTTAAAGAGCTATTAATTTTCTACAGCCTGGATTATTTGGCTGGTTTCAAACTTTGCTTTGTATCTCTCCTTTCAGACTTGTCTTTGCTTGAGACCACTATTATATGCACATTTCAGTTATCATGTTTCTAATGATCACCCAGTGACAAGGAAAGTTAAACCTTCTGGTGAAATTGGAGTGCTTTTAAGAACTTTATAATATTTTTTAAACTCTTCTAATTTTACTGTTGGAAGTTTTAACCTGTTCTCTTCCAAGGTTCTTGCTTAAATGTAAGGTGATTTACAATTTTATTTCTCAAGTTCATACCTATAAATGCATTAGTATCTTTTTGTTTAGTCTAATGCTGTTTCTTTTACCATCACATCCATAATGACTTTCAGATAAAGATTCTGACTCTCTTCTAGTTCTAACACCCCAGTCATGGGCAGGGACACCTTCCATTAAACCAAGTTGCTCAAAATCCCATCCAACTTGGCCTTCAATCTTTCCAGGGATGGGACATCCACAACTTCCCTGGGCAAACTGTACAACCTGTCTCACCACTCTCACAGTAAAGAATTTCTTCATTGCATCTAATCTAAAATTAACCTTTTTCTTTTTAGAGCCATAGTCCTTTGTCCTATCCCTACCTGCCCCTGGAAAAAGTTCCTCTTCATATCTCTTGTCAGTGCTCTTAGTTACTGGAAGGCTTCTCTAACATCTTCCCAGAGCCTTCTCTTTTGTAGTCTGGACAACCCTAATTCTCTCAGCCTGTCCTTATAGGAAAGGACCATCTTTGTGACCCTCCTTCAAACTTGTTTTCACAGGTCCATCTCTTGCCTATGATGGGGAACATTCTTCTCTCTCTTCCATGTGAAATGTGCAGCAGCTAATCTGGATTGGTTGCAGCATGACCACCACTGCCTTAATTTCTAGAATTAAGGAAGTAGAAGAAATAAAAATTAAAAAAAACCCAAAACTAACAGCATCAGAAAACCCACACCAAACCAATAAACAAACGAAAGCCAAAACCAAACCAAACCAAACCAAACCAACAAAAAACAAAAACAAAAACAAAAACACAGAGAAACAAGAGGCATTGCAGACTTGACTTTACCTCAGATTATCCCAACAAGAATATTCAGATGAAAAAGAAACAGGAAAAAAATAGAGAAGAATTTTCTTATATGACAGTCTAGTGCGCAAAGGGAAGAGGGGTCTTAACAGGAACACAAATAAGACACCCAGGAGACAAAGTCTCCAAAAATACAGTGCAGGTAAGAGAAGATACTATTTCTTTGCTCAATGAAGTAACCTTCATGGCATCCATAGTGTCCTTCTATCTCCGTGAGAAGGCAATTAAGTGCCTTCAGAATTAGGCTGAATGTCAGAGGTTAGTCCCTATGAGTTTACAGGCTCCCAGGTCAAAGAAATTTCATCTATGTCTCAGTCTATTTTGTGGCCTTAAAATATTTTTTTATGTCTGTAGAAAACTTGAGGAAAAATTAAGTTTCACACATAATTTCTTATATTTAAATTTACCATTTAAGCAGTACTCTATCATGTTTATCAATAGAATGTATTGTTTGAAAAGTTCTACAAATTATTAATAAATGAATTTAATTAATTATTTTTATTTAAAACCTTATCCTCATTTAAACCATTTAGGCTCCAAATCAAGCTAAAAACTCAGACATTAAAAACAATAATGCAGCAATTCAGATTCTAGGATGATAATTCAATGAATATGTATTTTAAACAGATGAAGTTTGCTAACTCAGAAAAACTTGTTTTCTTCTTATCAAATTTTGTCAGGAATGCAGTTATTATATAACTTGCAGTTGCTTATCATCTTTTTACTTTAAAAGAATATATTTTTTTGTTTTATTTTGAGAAGTCTTTGAGCATAGATGGAACAAGAAGAGTGAAAATGTGACCAGGTTGTAATGACTTAAATAATCTGTCAGTCAAACAGAGGATATATATGTATGCTAGGACTCTTCTGAGATGTTTTATGCAAAAGAGTATTTATGTGCCAGGATAAGATTTCAGAATTTTGGATTAATGTATTGATTCTTGCAACACCTTTTGGCACCTTCCTTCAAAGGAGGAAAATCTTACATCATATGGTGGAACTACTGAAGAATGCCTAAAGGAAATATATCTGCTTCTGAGACTGGTCCTTCTGTTATTGACATCATCCATTGCCCACTCAGAGGTAGCAGCGGAGAAAGGAAAAAGCCTGTGGAGGAAACTTTACCTTTCTATTCACAAATAGAATTTTTTCCCCTAACAGAGATTTCAGTAAAAATGAAATTTGATAAATAAATGCATGAAGGTTAAATTTTTTCTCTGCTTTCCCTCTACCTCTTTTAACAACTGTGTTGTCACTCTTATTCTGCTTAACACCTTGTCGTTCTGTAGTTCCCCCTATATAAGAACAATTCCTGGATTGAACCATTGGCTGCTTCATCTGCTTACTCATTCTCTTTCATTATCAATTATCTCCAGACACACACATACCTGCTCACTACCCCCTGTCTGAGCTCTATAATGTTATCATTAGCAGGGAGGGCAACAAGATGGGGAAAACTGAGTAATTACCATACTTTATTAAATTATGCAGCATTAATTAGTTGACTGGGTGATTTAGGGATTGTGTCTGCTCATATCAGAAAGGTGATTTTCAGTTCAGAATGGCATCTGTTTCACAGCTTTAGAGCAACAACAACAAAAATTAATAGTGTATGGATTATGCCACAGAAAAAGAGGTGCTGCATTCATCTGTCTCCCTGTCACTTGCATGCCAGAAATAGAGAGCAAACATCACTGTGCCACAACCTCTGCAGGACCAGAGAGGCTGAAATAAATTTTGCAACTGAGTTTGATAACAAATGTAATATTTCTGATACATTTTGGGGGCAGGGGAGATTAATTTTTTTTCTAAAGACTCATATTTTGTGAAGGTGTTGTTTCACTTTTTGTGATGTCCAAGCTTATTTTGCTTGCATTAAGAGAGAAAAAGATGTCTTTGACTGATCCCAGTATCAATTTGAAATCCGTCAAAACACAGACCACTTTTATTTCTGCTGGAAATTAATCGAAGCACATAGCTTCTTATTCTAAGAAGCATTGAATTCTTGCTTATGAAAAATATTACCATGGGTTTCCTTTTGCTCTTGTATTTTGTAGGCCTCAATCTACAATTAGACATCATCGGTTCAAATGAGGTAAAGACCTGGAAATGAATCCTTTTGTTTTGGTTTCACAATGTCAATAATTACATGATACAATACTAGGCATTTGAAGCAGATGAGAAAGCTTCTATAGGATTAAAAACAGGTGGATTTTTTTCCCTTTTAAAATACAGATATGGGAAAATGTCTGTAAGTCTCAAAGGGATTCTTAGAATCAGATGTAATTAAATAAGAAAAGGAAAATTGAAGTACTTTCAGCAATATTGTCATGCTTTTTCCGGTAAGGAAACAGAATCTTAACAACTGTTACTACATGATCTGCTGTTCACAAAAGCTGTAACATATACTGTATATGTATACATATGTATAGCACAAATATATATCCACTGCAGAATAATGTAGTGGCAATGACCAGGGAAGGGAATCAAGTAATCAGAAGCAGAATGCACATCTTTCCTACAGCTGACTGAACAGAACATAGTGCCTCCCTGTCAGTCACCAGACTTTCCAGGACTGGCTCCCCCTCTCCAGGTGCCAAAGTTGCCAAGACTATCCAGTTTCCTAATTAAAACATATGTAAGGTTTCCTTATTTATTTTGACTCCTTTAAAAAGATAGCCTGTGGCCTTGCAGCTGCCCAAAACTAGTTTCCAGAAGGATCTTATTAAAAAAAAACAACAAAAAGTAAGTGACTTTCATTTCAGAATTTGGTTTTCAAATGTCATCAGTAGGATGCACAGTAGATAAAAAATTGAATACAGTTTCCCCTCTAAAGAGCTGAGCAGGGAAATGGCTCTAGCAACTGAGAAAAACATGTTTTGCTTTGTTTTTAAAGGTTTGTTCCTGTAGATCATTGAAAATTAATTCATAACTTCCTTTCTTTCTTTAAATCTTGAGCATTTTAGATTAACAAGATGCTTTGATGTTTTCCCACCTTCTTCCCTGCCCATCCCCTTCCTCTGGAAAGAAATTTTAAATAAAGAATACAGATTGTAAGTCATGTTAGTCCAGCTTGAGCTTGTTTCTTTCAGACAGTTTCTTTCACAGAACCAAAACCTCTAAGGGAACCCCCAAGCACTGCAACTTCAAGGCACACAAAAGTCCTTGTTATTGTTAGAGGCCCCACTGCCCCTCACACAACCCCGATTAAGAAGTCTGAATGCTGCCTCTGGCTCTTCTTTTTACATGCTAGTCAGCTTTCCACTTAGCCAGGAAAAATAAAAGGAGTGAGAAATATGCAGAAATTCTGTAACTTGTTTGCATTCCCCTGAAATATTTCTTTAGCTGAAGGGGATCAAATCAATGAAATATAATGAAACCATATGCTCATTATTTCAAAATAGACCAGCTGCTTCAGGGACTATTGAGAAAATTTATTAATTCTACCAGCACTGCTCATTAAATCTAGGTACCTCCATACCTGTCTTCCTCAACAAAAGGTCCTTGATAGCAAAATCACCCCTGTGGAGTTCAAACTGGTGCTCATCCTGGCATTCTTCCCTGTGTTCTTCCAGGGCAGAGAAGACAATATGCGGAGCTGATGCTGCTGGAGAAGCAGAAAAAATCATCTATGTGGAAAAAGCTATCTAGCGTGGGTACAGTTTGGAAGTTCTGTAAGAGGGATGTGTGTTGGCAAAGACTGATTCTGCCTGCTACGGACCATATGTGCATTTAATTGAGTTTGCAAGTTTCCAGGCAGAATGCCAAATGGACAGTCTACCATCTGATAAGAGCTGATGAAGTTTTCCCCTTCTTGTTTTCTCACAAGCTTTGGTTTCATAGAGATTTTGAGAAGCAAAAAAAAATCTGTCCTTCTCTGGGACTGATGCTGGGATGTGTATAAGTAATCAAACAAATATATTACATAAAACCAAAATACCAGATTAACTTAGAGGTTATAACTTTAACTGTCATATTGAATCTTGAATAAAAGATATAAATTAACATGTGCGTCACTCCAGCAGCATTATCTGAGTCACGATTGCTCCCATGGTTTTCTCTACTAAGGACATTGAAATAAATTAAGCAACTTACTTCCAGTTATAAAGTACAGGAGCTGGAATGGGCTCAGGAAAAGAGAATTAAGTGAGCCACTTTGCAAAAGCAAAGCAGAATGAGGAGCTGTGTTTGAACAGATGCTGCCAGCTGATTTCCAAGTATTAATATGGCTTGGGAACACCTCATTCCAGGCACTACTCCATGTCTGCACTGTTGAGCAAAGAGGTCAGGAGCCAATTAAAGAGCTAGATGTTTGGTTGTCTCTGTTGTACAGTTATTAGCTTGCTTCTTGGCTCTTTGTGGAGGGAAGCCAGCTTCCTCCTGGCACTGCCTCTCCCTGAGCCATACTTGCCACAGAGAAGTGTGGGACATGCTGTGCAGTGTGGTCATGAGTGTGTGTTGGTGTGCATTATCCTTGTGCCATTTCCCCTTCAGGTCAATACAGATCTGTTGGACTTCATGACAAGACCTGGGGGAAACTTACTAACTGTTCTCACGAAGCCTGCTCAAAAGTCTTCATGACTAAAAGAATAAGATCCCCATAAGAGACGGGTACCATATCTTCCATGAGAGAAAATCATACCGTCCTGCACCAAACCTGACTTGAGAGTTTTATTATTCAGAATAAAGGTAATATAAGGACTGATGTTCTTTGTGCAGTGATAGTCAGATTCTCAATGTTTAGGTGGAGTTTTAAAAAGCTTTTCCAGGAGATCCTTAGAGCAGAGTACATTAAAGACTGAGAATTCTCAAATTATGTAGGATGTGGTCACCACACTAGTCATTTTCAGTAGTACATTCAGTCTCCAAGAAAATCTCTCTCTTTTATTCATATGGTGCAAATTTCACTATTTGAATGGCCATGGAGTCTGAAGTCTGCTGAACAAATCTGACAAAATTTCCGATAGACAAAATTTCAACCATAATAAAAATTTGCTGGCAATACTAAAAATGAAAGAGTAGTAAGGGAAGCCCAGACTATAAAGCAGTCTGAAGAATCTAGAGGATGGTAACCCGTAAACAATGACCAGAACTTAGATTTGACAAAATACATAGCTCACATCTCGGGGAACAGAGCAGATGCACAAAACCAATGGTCAAAGAAAACCACAAAGCTGCATCCTATCCATTACCCAGAACTTAAGCTGTGTCTCCTTGCAAACATCTACTAATATTCTAGTGTAATGCTGTAAGTAACCCAGTAAGAGAATTGTGCAAGAGAATTGTGAAGCTGAGAAATTGCTCCTTGACTACCTTCATACCCTTCACAGTGGTATGTGATTCGAAAACATTTTAAAACAATGACTCAAAGCATCCTTGCTCTCTCTATTGTAGCAATATCAAGCACCATTGCAATAAATAGCCTTGCTGCCTGCAGCTACAGGTATGCTTTCAGGAGCAGAAAAAAATCTAAAATAGTCTAAAATTTTTAAACCTCTTGGCTTTAGGTATATTTTTTCTAGAGCACAAGGCAGTCATAACATAAACAAAAGAACAGAACGGTGTTTGTAGTGAACATGAGTATATTGAATGTGACTATGAAAAGGAAACTGTAATGCATTCTGAAAAGAAACAGTAGCATGGGTACATTTCACTAAGCTCTTCTCACCAGGCATTAATTAGCTGTGCCAGCTATGGAGTGGGTGGTGAGGGGAACAAATGCAGTCATGCCTCCTTGTTCCTTAAATAAAAGAAGTATCTTCACAACAAATCTGTTAATTTTTCACAGACATTTCTACTAGGTTTGGTTTCTATAGCACCGTCTGACACCAGAGCACAGCTTATGAACCTCTATACAGCCAAGGTCAGATGTCACTATAAGTCATGATCAAACAGGTTTCTTCTTGTAAAGAAGAAAAATGTATCTTGTTCTCTTATAGATTTTATGATGGAAATATACTGCAATCCAACTTTGATTGAGGTCAGTCTTTGACACAGGCCTGTAAGAGTTTTTCTTATTAATCGGCACAGCAACTGGGAAACTGTAATGAATACCCCAATTGGTAGCTAAGGAACAGCAAACTTAAAACAAAAACAAAAAAAAACCCAAAAAATCCCAAAGAAAACAAACAAACCACAGAAAATCAGTTATTTAATTATCTGGTCTCACTCACATTCAACAGAATGCAGAAAAATAGTGCCGCTTTCTCCAAAAAGAGGACACAGAGCTTCATGTGGCTGGGTTACTTACAGATGACACTAATAGCTTAGTCTGACATAAACTCTCTTAACAATAGTCTTTAGGAAAGAGAAAGCAAAAAAGCAAAGGAATGTAAAGTTCATATTTGTTATTTCGCCTGTGGACTACATTTGGTGTAGGTGTTTCTCCAAGATTTTTGATTGATAGTAGTAGAAGCTGTCAGCCAGCAGCTATGTATGAAGGATAAGGGCTTTGAGAATACATCAGGAAATTTCAAGAACCTGAGCTATATTTCATACGGATTATTCAACACAGTGGATATTTAAGTGATTTTTGGTCCCCATCGATACATATTTGAAATACCTTCAATGAAAGTAAAATGCGCATTATTCAGTGGAGTTGAGCAGATTTTATCCTGTTAAGCTCAGAAATGTAAAGTTGGTGGGATATCACATAGCAATAAAAAATATTTTGGAACCCATTTTAGCTATGTTTATGTTTAAGGAAATCATTGGCCATCTTGTCATTCCTTAGTCAATTTCAAGCACACATTGTGAATACCTAAGTATCAAGAGTTTCCAATTAGTTTATCTGAGTAAGAATTATCCTTGGAGAGAGTTTATTGTTAGCAGGCTCTACTTTTTTAGTTGATCTTTTATTTCTACTGAACATCTTTCCTGTGTTTTGAAGAAAAATAAAAGTTTGAATCCGTACTAGACTTATCATTCCAAGAAAAGACTCAGACATGGAAAATAATCAAGACTACCAACAGAGTACTATAGAAAAAACACAGAAGCCCTGCTGATAAAGAAACGTAATATCAAAATTTTATACCAGTTATAATTTAGGGGTTTTTAAAACCACATTAACTTTGCATATAAATGTTTAGAAGCACCACTGAAACCTAAGATTTCTGAAAAAGAATAGGATAAAAACAAGACCAGTAAACCTGAGATTTGTACACAGCTAAAAATAAAGTATTCTTACTTGTTCAAAATATTTCTTTTCCCCCCCTCTATTTTATCCCAGCACTCTTTTCTGAGAGCATTCAATGCAAAAGTTAACTTGCTGTAACTTATTTTGTTGGAAGTATTGAAGCCCAAGGTACTACTGAAGGTGTTTAGCAAATTTTTAAGGTTATAGAGGTTCTTTCCCTAAAATACATGTTCTCAGTTTCTCATAAGTACTCTAAAACGAAAACAGGTGACAGACTTAAAATTATTTTAAAGAAAACATTAAGGTGGAAACACATAACATTATATTTTCCATAAAATATCAACTACAGTAAATCAACATTTCCTCTATTGTACTCCTATTTTTCATTTTTGAGTAGTTAAATTCTGAACTGATAAAGAGGTGAAATTACTTGTGTTTGTTATGGTATTTTTTCTTTTAGAATCAGTTATATACAATGAAGTTTTATAACTGTTGAATTCCTTCCTTGGCTCCATCTCAGCCTATTCACACTGGCTACTGAGAACATGTAGTGAAAACTCTACAAGAAGAAGGCTGGGATATTTCATACCAGAATCCAAATTCATCTATAGGTGTTGAGAACTGTTTCAAAAAAACCCCAAACACAACCACAAAGAAACCCACTACAAAAAAGCAACAAAAAATAGGCCATGGGGTTGAGAAGTAGGGTCAAAAAAAAAAGAATGAGACCTGCAAAAACTGGCCACACGGACTAGAACTGGAAATCCCAAAGCAGGCAAATTTGACTAAATAAAATAAAATAAAATGAAACAAAATATTACATATATATATATAATAAATATTTTTCAGAAATACAGTCTCTCTTCAGGTGCCTACAACCATCAAGAGCAGCACTAAAAAAAGACAGTCAGAGATTAGTGTCTCTAGGCTTTTGTTTCCTCTGTTATCCAACCAAAGCAACTACTGTTTTCACTACAGTGGATGGTCAAATAAGGAAAGGAATCAAACAATACAGTCTTTTTGCTGATCATTTTACCTATGAAGAGTTGCATAAATATTTCTTTCCTTTACTTACTTCCTTACTTTACTTCTTCCACTGAAGTTACTCAGCTTCAGTGAGTAGCTTTAGTAGTGATAAATATGAAACCGGATGATAGAACAAAAATACACCGAAGAAAACTTTAGAATAAAAAGTGCAAATCAAGAGTATATTTTCACCAAAACCAGATTTCTTCAAAAGACTGTTCCTGGTTAGAATGTAATGAGTCTAAATGATTATGACATGATCCTGTAGTATCTCTTCAAAATCTTTCTTTTTTTTTAATATGCCATGAGTTCTTTTCAAAGAAAAAAAGGTATTTGACAACACAGGGTCCTTCACAAATCAAACAATATCAAGCACTTTGCTTAAAGAATAGACAGAGACAGTGTGTACAGATGGATATCAGACTGTCATCTCCAGACAGGGAGTTCTGACTTTGCACACTGTGATAGCCTGTCTCTGATAGCATCAGATTCTCTGAAGTAGACCTATAACTGATTCTTGATTGCACAGTCAAACATGATATTTTTTGAGCATATTTTACTTTGTAAGAGACACTCCTCTGGTCATCTGCCTCTTAGTCAGGTTGTTGTTAGTAGTGTTTGAGCAGATTAGACCAAGCTCCTTTGAAAATAAAGAAAATGTGTCAAACCTTTTCTAGGAAAGAGGGAGATGGGAATATTTTGGTAGGGTACAGAACAAAAGTGTGGGGAGTCAGGAGAAGGTCAATGAATGACTCTGCATTAAGGCCAGATGCTTATGATTATCCTATTCCCTCATGAGAGTTTTACTAGAAAAGTGCACACATCTCCTAGGTGAAGTACACATATCCTGTGGGGATAGTTAGGCAAATATGGGCACTTATGTGCTTCAGAACAGAGAGTAGAGATGCACACTGTGTCCCGTACCATGATTCCTGAACATTGTTACAAGACTCTTCCCATTGCTGCTCTTCTTTCCACAATATGATGCTGGAGTGCAGAATTGAAGGGTAAAAGAATCCACAGATGTAGTGTGGCAATCTGGTAAAAGAGTCCCTGATGGTGAAAAAAGGTTTTACAATTTTCTGAAAGTTGAGATGCATTTTATAATGTCCATGTCTTATTCTTAGGTCTTCCTCAAAGCCAGAAGTTTTTCTCATTTTTTTTTTTATTTTTTTTGTGCCTATATTTTACTCAGCAAACATGAAGGAACTGTGTCATCATCCTTCCACAGATCATAATACCCTGTAGCATTTTTCTATATCTAGAATAACAACAACAGAAATCAATGAAAAAGAAAAGACATTGAATATCTAGATTACATATTCTTAGGTAATAATACTTAGGTAGGGTCATTTCTAACTGAGGTATGGGTGAACACTTGTTTGAGTGGCACAAATTTCATGTTTAATTTTAATATTATTTTTTAACAATATGAAAGATCTTTCCATCACCATAGGTCAATACTACATGGGTTTTTCTGAGAAAAAATCTATAGAAAATAAATTGAATATCTAGAGAATACAGATGATGCAAGCTAGAATGTGTTCTGAAAAAATTCTTTCATAATATATATAAAAAGCTACATTAACTGTAATAGTTCTAAGTGATTTGGACATGGAATTTATTAAATACTCATGTCAGTGGCATAGAGCATTATGCCATGGAATGAATAAATACAGAAGAAAAATAAGAAACCTTGAATTATTAGCGAATTACTTATGATTTTTAGATCTTATTTGTTCATTCCCTTTGAAGACTTGATTGAGTTTAACGCTGTTTAATTTACGAAACATGATATAATCCTAGTTCATAATGTGTGAAAGTTGGGGAAATAAGTGGTGCATAAGTGAAGGAAAATACATTTATTTTTCTTCTTCACTTTTGCTACTTCACTGCTGTTGCTCTACTGCAACGAAAATTTTAGACAGCTTTAAAAATCTTTTCAGTGTTTTCATGGCCTATTCATAGCTTAGCAACAACATTTGTTTAGGAGTCTAAAAATATTTTTAAAATACATACTTCGAATTTTGTACTAAAAGTTGAAGAGCAAGAGAACATATGGTCAGACGCTTTATGAGTCTTTAGGCTGCTAACTAAAAATTGCATACAGAATCAAACGTGCACATAAGAAACTTACTAAACAGAATTTGCAAACAATGTGTACTTGCAATATATATTGGTATACAACAGAATGGGAAAGGAGAAAACATAAAGGAGCCTTTAAATTATTTATAAATTATACATTTTTAGATTTATTTATGATCTTGATTTAAATGGAATTGAAACATCAACTAGCTGCTAGCTGTCCCACCACCACTGCATAAGGTGTGGGATTCTTTGTCATTGTCTTTTTGGTTTATTTGGGTTGGGTTTTTTATTGCTTTGGTTAGTTGGGGTTTTGAGTTGTTGGGGTTTTTNATTTGGGGTTTTGGGTTTTTGGGGTTTTTTTGTTTCCTTTTTGTTGGTTTTTTTTTTTTTGTTTGATTTGGTTTGGGTTTTTTTGAAGGGGAGTTCTTTTTTTTTTTTTTCTTTTATGCCTTGGGTATTCAAAGTGTCAGAGCAGGGGAAAAAGAAAGTTAAAAAAGTGAAGTATCCAAGAATTAGGATATCATTGGTATCAAGAATCAGTATCATCAGGATCCAAGAATTCTGAGTACTGCCACAGACTGTGTGATCTTGACTAAATATTTTAAAATTCTTTCCCTATGAAATGAGACAACAGTACCATCTTACTGTAGAGTGATGCTGTGAGTTGATTTGACTCTATGGTAATGAGGGATAACACTGAATCTTTACTGGTGAAAAATATTTTATTTAAGCACCATAATTCTGTAGTGCACACATTTCTTCATAAGCAGATATTAAACCCCTCAAGAGTCATATTTTAAATAGAAAATATTTATAGATTGATTTTTCTTTTCGTCCAGACTGCATCTACCACAATGTTATTGTTATTTTTATTCTCATTATTACTTCTGTCAACTCAGTTTCTACTATGAATGGCTGTCAATTTTAAGAGAAAATCATCCAGCTGATTGACTGCACACTTTGGACTTAATACTCGTATTTTATCAAAGGACTGGTCAGTGTTAAAAGATGTTAGTGTTGTGACCTTTCATCAATCTGCAGAAAGTACATTGTTTGTTGATGTGCTGTCTTTTGTTGCTGAAGAAGGCAACCATTAATAGCAACTATAATTTAAACTGGCTGATTAAAAGACAACTAAACTAATTTTCATCCTAAGGGCAGAATTGGTTATAGTCCTTGGTTTCCTTTGGAGTTTATTTAAAAATAGAAGGAAAATGAAGAGGGCCGAGTTTTACTAATGAATATTTACACAGTTAGGAAAATGGTCTGTATTGGAGGGAACCAGAAGCTATAAAACAGCTATAGTGTTCCTCCGTAGCAACAAATGCCACTGTGTTAGAACAGCTGCAGACATTTTGAAACAGTAAAACTACCTATAAAACTGGGCATTTTGGCCTTCAGTTCCACATTTCATTTCAGCTCCTAACTGTTTCGTCTTAGACCAGTTATTTCCTTTTGTTAAGCTGACATGAAGAAACAAAACCACAAAAACAGGTACATTCGCTCCCATAATCTCATTACTTTTCTTATTATTTTTCTCTTTTTTCATGATCTGTTCTTCCTTCCAAGTCTTTGCATCATCATCACCCACATCAGTGAGCTGCTTCCTTGGCACAACTCCTGGAACATGTCCTTCGGATGTCAGCGTCTCCCAGCAGCTTTATGAAAAAATAAACTGGCTGGTTTTTTTTTCACCTCTTTATTTAATTTCACTACATTATACAATAGAGCAAAAAGATAAATAGCCAGTCATACACACTCTTTGGCTATGGAATTTTAATCACCATCTGAGCATCAAGAACAATCTTATTAAGGCAAAAAAATAGGGTGCATTTTATTAGGAAAAGATTTCTAAACTAATGCTTTGCAAAGGCTATGGCAGATCACAGCAGAGGACTTAGCAGGGATTTCCTTTTATCTGTTGTTTAAATGAATATTACAGCTTATATAAAAAAACCCCACACAATCATTGTCCTATAATAGAAGGGAATCATGTGAGGCATGAAGTCATACTAAAAAAAATTAAAAAGTGTAATAGCAGATTTTCCCATATATTATTTTTTAAAGTACCATGGAGTATATCTGACTGAAAGTTATTACACTTAATTCATTGAATTGACAAACCTTTCCATGGATTGAGAAACAGTGAGTCAAACACTGCATGAATTGAATCATCAGGCATATATATACAACAGTTTTTATCAATCTTTAACTGAAAGAACAAATAAAACTTAGCTTGAAAAAAAAATACTAACTTGAGAGAAAAATTGAAGAATATTTCCATCTCCAAATTCTTCAAACTCAAGAACGGTCTAGTCCAGGTACAACAACCTGAACAGCCAAATTCTTATTAGAGTGATGAAGGCACAGATGTCATGACCATCTTTTCATGTTTATATTCGCATGGGTTCTGCTCCCCAGGAAAGGAATGACAGTGCCTATACAATACGGAGAACAGACAATGGGCAAAAGCGAAGGCTGTGTCGAATGTCTCTGATCAACAGAAGATGGTGGCAACACTTACAGAGACAGCCATGCCTCACAGTATATTGCCCTGTCCTCATCTTCTGGTTGCTCCAATCAGGGGGCTTTTTGGCAGGCACAGAAACTGCCTTCCAGACCCTCTATCTAGAATTCTTTCCTGAAGCAGAGAGTCAGGAAGAAAGGGGAGAGCAGGGAGCAGTTGTGAAGGTCATATTCAGACCTGGAGCAAAGCCATAGTGTAGGTATGTTCCTGTATCTGAGAGCAGAGATATTGCTAGATCTCAAATTAAGGTCAAGGATGCTAAAGAAGTGGATACACTGAAATTTTATGAAAAGGGAAAAAACATTCTGAGAAGGGAAAGTCAAACTACTTCCTGTCACTTGCTGTCATTAATTATTCACATGAAGTAATGAATCTGAAATTATGCTTCTGATTTTGGAGACCCAGTGTCATTTCCCGTGATCTGGTCAACTTAGCATCATGAATTTTGATAGGATGTACAGATAAGTCAGAAACAGAGGGAAAAGGGACTAAACCTTGCTGCATTCAATCTGTTTCTGTTTCTCCATCTGCTACACATAAATAAAGAACTACAAACATCCAAGCTATTTGCAGTTACAGAACTCACTTGGGAGTTGGAGTTCCTGAGGGAAAGCCAAAGAACTGAATGGTGAAAAGCCAAAAGAATTGAAAAGAAGAATGAACCTGGTAACCCAGAATAGTCTTTTCTTCCATCTTTTTCAGGAAGAAAATTGTCAGCATAAATCACACTCTTGGTCTTCCTATTTATTTCCTTGAGTTGTTTATATAATTCAAAAGTAACATGCGAAACGAAAAGGAAAGACAATAAATTAAAGCATGATAACATATTCCAGCTTATTTTTCTCCAGAAAAAAATCTAGGTCTTGCTAACTAAAAACATCTTGGGAACTAAAGCAAGACATGGTAAATAGGTAAATACAGAACTGGGAATTTATTTGAAAGATGTACTGATATTCTGATAACAAATTTTACTGAAGACTCAACCACAGACTCCTGCCATCACCTTTCCCAAAGCAAGTGCTACATACCCTGTGTTGTGCTAACAATTAAAGCTTAGTCATAAAAAAAAATAATGACCATTTTTCAGGGGAAGATAACAAGATGAGCTTTAAACTGATTAAAGATATTCAATTTTAAAATTCTGAAGACTGGATATCGTCTAGAAAAAGGAAAACAGGATGTTAAACCAATGACCATGTTAAATAAATAAGATGGATCTTTGTGACTTCTTTGAAACACTTTGAAAATTGTAGCAATATTTTTTTTAATAATTTCCCCTTCTGTGAATTTCAGCCCTGAACCTGTGAAATAGATTCATTCACAAAACTAAAGATACAGACTGTATTTGGTCTATTCTGCAACTGATAAGAAGGTGAAACACACTTGGTACTTTCTGGGCTGGCAACAGACAGTTGTATTAGGGCAGAGTCTGATCATAATCAGCCAGTGTACGCGCAAAATATGAGAATTGCAGAAGTAACATCTGCTTCTGTTTTACTATGCTGAGCCTTATAGTCTTACCACTAGGCTTCATAAATTCTGGTTGGCCACCTTTGCAATGAGGTAGATTTATCCAGAAATCAGAAGAAAACAAATGACCAATAGTTCAAATAAGATGCCCAGAAAAACAAATCATTATTGCATCAAAGGAACATATTTCTGTGCATCTGGAGTGGAGCCCAGCGGAAGGCAAACAGCAGCTGAGTAATTCTGCAGTGAATGACTCACTGGTACAGAAGGGACCTATGAAACATTTGTCAAACTGATGCTGAGAAGAGGAAGTTAAAAGAGAAAGGCAAGTAGAAGACATATGCTGGTAGAGACTGAAATAACATTCTACCTTAATACAAGTGAAAGCTATATCTGATGAATTATATGCCCTCTGCTCTTCTTTCTGGCTTGTTGGTTTTAGACACCGGCTTGATAGGACCAAACGCATGGATAGACTTGTCTGCATAGAATCAGCACTAGCAGAAAGCTAGAGACAGTGACTTGGTTTCAAGGTCAAGATCTAGCACCAGATTTCTAGGTGGAAGCCAAGAGCCAAAACCAGATGGCAGTCATTGGGAACTCAAGCCAGGAATGAAGACTTGCACAGAGAAACAAAGCAATTGTAGGAACCTGAAGTTAAAAGACATGAAAAAGAGCCTTACAAAAATGTAGAGAAAAACAAGACTAGCTTTGCTTCAGAAATCTAATCAAATATTTTGAAAGCTCAGACCTTCCAGATGGGACCATGAGTCAGCAGAATCAATCAGGGAAGTGATACCAGAAGATACATCTTCTTGGATTAATAGGTAGAACATGCTAAGCATGCTGAAGTCACGCTCCCTTTTCTCACTCAGGACAGCAAGGCAGAGAAGTGTGTGTGGTCCTCTGAATTGTTTAGCTGACCTCCAAAAGGAGGAATAAGAAGGAGAAAGAAACAGTTGTAATTTTATTGCATCTTATTAGGTGGTAGAACTGACTGAAAAGCAGACTAGGGAAAATAGATTAAATTATTTACAGAAAAGTGTAATAACCAGGTGTTGCACTATTCTGGTGGGTATTTTGCTTTCCAATTGATTTTTCTGTTGCTGCTGTTGTCTTGGGTTCATTCTGTTTTGTTTCAGTTTGGTTTTTACTTTGCATTAACTCATGACTTCA
Source organism: Sclerurus mexicanus (assembly GCA_013396755.1). Taxonomy (NCBI): domain Eukaryota; kingdom Metazoa; phylum Chordata; class Aves; order Passeriformes; family Furnariidae; genus Sclerurus; species Sclerurus mexicanus. The sequence goes on along the minus strand of VWZF01001835.1, from coordinate 21,123 downwards.
CTTCCTTGATCTAATGCCAACTCCCTAAAGAAAGAACCAGCCATATGCATCTTTGAATAGTGAGCGTATCAGGCCACACTGGTAAAAGAATCTGCAGAGAACCAGACATGCTTTCAAATGCTTCTGGTCGTTTTATGAGTCCCTGCAAAGCAACACTTACGGTTTATTTAAGGAAAACCAGACATACTGCTCTTTATGTTATTATGAAGTACTAAAACAATATTTTTCAGGATCCAGTCAGATATACATCTTTCACACTGTGAATCTTGAAACTGCATTAAAAGAGTAAAAGAAGTGTTAGTTTACCAGCTGTCAATCCAATCCCTGGGATATAAATTAGCTTCACTGATTTTATGACAGAGCTTTTATGTTGCAAGAATTAGATGTGCTGCACGGACAGCATAAATACAATTATAAGTAACCGTCTCCCCAGATGGAAATGCCATAGAGATAAACAAATACATTTTTTTAAATTATAAAAACCATAATAGAAGAACAGAAAACAGAGAAGAAAAAATACATTTCTACTGCTAGAGTACTCCATGATGCCAGGCTGTTGATCAGCAGTAATGGAGCCGCGTACCCAGGATGTGAGCTGAGAAACATTCTTCCAAATGAAACAGCAGCCAGTTGGAGACAGTAACTTGCTCAGCCAATAAGATGGAAATGAAGTCAAAGGGAGCACATAACTACAGGTACACATAATATTTTGTCAGAAATATCTGGGCCAGGGAAATTGTCTTCAGTTATTGGTGATGGAAACTAAATTGTCTAGCTTTAGCTGCTTGAAAGATTTTTGGGTTTGCTTCCTCTGCAGTCAAGAGAAAGAAAGAGAAGGAAGTGATTTCAACCAGGAAGATTATCCTATTTATATGGTATATCTATTTTAGGATGAGATTATGTGCTTATTGAGTGACTCTCTCACTGTAGCTGAGTAGGAGTAGCTGACATATCTATCTCAAACTAGACCACTAACTTTTAGATTACTAAAACTAGATGAACTGACTCCTGGTGTTCACAGCTGCAAGCCATAGGTATCTTACGAGCTTACCACAGGAGAATATGCAAACAAGTGAAAACTGGTGAAGTATAAAATGATGACAGCTTGTCCCATGGTCAGTGTTCTTTCTACCTCTTTCAGGTCACTGGAAATCCACTGAACTAGAACCTTGGTTTTGTTCACTGACTTATTACTTACTGCAGGCAATGCCAAGTGCCTGAGAGGATAGTGTTCCTTTTAGAAAAGTTTTTATGCTGTCCTTTAAGCCTGAGCCATGGTCCCATGCTACTCGGGAGATAAATTTTCTCTTCTAAGGACAGACTCAGAAACTCATTTTTCAGGACATCATCAAATCCCCTGGACAAGTGGGAAAATATATGGTACTTCTCAGTTTCTAAATTGACTCTGCATTCAAGTTAATAGTGAGCCTGGTCTGAAGCGTGAATGAGCCTAGTAGTCAGAGTACATGTCCTGGAAGTGGGACTTGCAGAGACCAATCCCTGCTTTCAAGCTTCACTTTCTATGGAATTAATGTTTCATAAAGAAAGGAGGTGAGAATTCTTCCCTTCTCTCTCTCCCTGGCACAGAGACCAATACACAATATTGGGAGTCACAAAACAGCACAATTAAATCCTGATTCCACGAAAAATGTGGACAAGAAATATTTCCTTCTTTAGCTTTCTTAATCAGCTGTTTCTGCATCCCCTGTAACATTTAACACCAAAAAAAAAAAAAAAATCCTATTTTCCAGCTCTGTAGCTTTATAAAAATAAGTTTTACCCCTTCCTGTTTCCCCATGTATATAGCCAATGGTTACACCTAGCCCCAGAAAGAACATCCAATTAATCGTCATCTGTGCAGGAGAAAAAAAAAAAAAAGGTGAAAGATGGGTTTTTTGATTTCAACTCAGTTACTACTCTGAATATAACACTTGCTGAGAAATCTTGACTTCACTGAAGAAAATGTGAAAAATACTGTTTGGTTCAAGGAGACTGACACTGCAGTGTTATTTATGCAATTTAAGCTTGTGAAATAATATAAAAGGATAATTTCCAAGTTGCGCCTTCCTGTTTTCATTGTTGCACAGATGCTAAAGTTTGATGGAAAACATGTTAGAGAGTATTTGCCCTTTTAAAATTGACCAGATGAAAGACAGCATGAAAGCCTATAACTTTTGCTTCACCACCCATGCAGTACCTGCCACATCTACCACTTCCTTTGTCTATGACAAATTATCTTAGATACTTGAAGGATGATGACTCCTTTGTAAGATGGGATAGGGAGTATTTATATTTCTCAGAATCTATTAAATAAAATTAGTTGGGTTTGTAGCAATAATTTTGTACAGAGAAATTTAAAAACACGTGAATGGCATTTTTAACTGCATTGGGGCTACATCAAAGATCATGCATTAAGACTAAGAAAACCTGGAATCAAAAGAGTCTCTATCAGTATGGAGAATATTGCTGTCAGACCCTAGCTATCAAAAATCAGTAAAGGAACACAGGCATTGACAAATAAGTTAGTCGGAGTAGATATAATTCTGTAACTATGATGTGGAATAGCTCTCTATGGACACAATAACACAAATGGAAATTTCTGTTCTCTTTTTAGACTAAATAAGAGCATTGTTTTTTCTTTTTTTTTCCCTTGTTCTCTTTTTTGAAAATTGGTCACAGCTGTCTTCAACATCATCCTCTCCTTGTGTGCTTGTGTGAAAGCTAATTAAGACTTTCATGCTGAAGCATTTATAATATTACCAATATCCTTTAATATGATTATACAGTCATCTTGCACAGTTTCTCTACTTTTTTTACTCTAAAAATTCTTAGAATAAATCAGCTAGTGTTTAGGATGTCTGTAATGGTGACAAATGACCCAAACATATCCTTCCTAACTTACCTTGCAATTTCAGTAATTATATGTAGAATAACTGCAGAAACAATAGCTATGTTTCCTTGCAAAAGTAAAAATGGCTTTATGCTCTATTCAGTGTACTCAGTGTAGAAATTCTGATAATAAATAACTGAATTTGAAAAACTGGAATAATTAAGAATATAAACACTGAGATGTGAAAAAAATATACTTTTAACAAACAAGTATTGATTTCTAATGAGATAAACTATATGAAATAGACCTGGGTTAATATCCAACTCTGAATAGTTTCAAATGTTTGTGTAATGAATCTGCACCTTCAGTTTGAGCTCATTTCCAAATACAAAGTCTCATGCAGAACAGACACTCAACTAGCAGATCAGTATAATTTTCAAGTGGAGAGGAAGTGAACAGTAGAATGTGTCACTGTTTACTTCAGAAATCACCATTCTGTGACTTGATGTATACATATACATTATAGAAAGAGAACCACATTTAGAAGGCTAATGGTGCCTTTTATCCAAAATAGGAAAACAAGAACCAAGTTTCAAATCTGAATTTGTAATGCTTTTTAAAGTTTCAGAATTATATATATGTATACACTTTTTATTATATTATTATTTATATTATTCTTTAGTTGTCTGAAAACAGTTGTACACTGAAAAATTACACACAAAAATATTTCTGTGTGCTTCATGTATAGAGATACAGACAGATGAAAGCTAGACCATCTTTATTATTTTACTTGCTTGTTATTTTAACAAGATATATACACTGTTTCTATTATTTAACAAAAAAAAACAACATGAAAACCACACAAAAAAAAAAAAACAAAGGCAAGACATTGTGTCAGTTTGTTAGCATGATTTATGCGAAGAATACTCAGAGAAAAAATGTCAGAATCAAATATGATGTGGAGTTCAAAATTAGGCTACTCTCCCTAGTTGATCCCAAAAGGGAATCCAGGTGCCTTAGAAAAAAGTGGATAGCAGACATACAGTGAGAGGTGAAATAGCAGCATGCAATCATTGGTAGCTGTCACTGAGCACCACTCAACAAGAAAATCAAAGACAAGTTATCAACACTCATTCTCTCCCTCAAATACATGGAAAAATATCTAGTTATTTTTCAGCAACCTCCTGGAGGTAAAAGTGTAACCTTTCATCAATGGCAGATTGGGGGTCTCACATTTACAGCCCAGTTTTTAGATGGTGAGATGCAGAGTTATTGCCCTCTGTGGCTTTAACATCAGTGCTTGATATCTCATGGTTGCTTTGTGTTGGTGTTCATTCCCTCCTCAACTGCTGCTGCCTTATGCTGCCTTGGAAAGAGAGACACATAAGGAAAAGAGCAGGAGGAGAAGGATTATGATTTTTAGCTCATGTCTTGGCTCTTTTGGGGAAAGTGTGCCTACCCCTAGGACTGTAGTGGTATTTTTCAGCATTTGATACATGTAGTTTTGAAACTAGCCTGACCAGTGAAATTCAGCATCTTCTCTGCTTTCAACAGGAACTTCTCTTTCACAAGTAGTTTCCAGCCTAATAGAGCAATTCAAAATTAGGTCAAAAGAGGAACATGAATTCAGGCCAAATACATCTCCCTCCATCTGTGCAGCATCCTCTCATGTCATTTCACAAGGGCAGATTGTGATAGGACAAGGAGTAGTTTTAAACTAAAAGAAGAGACATGTAGATTAGTTGCTAGGAATAAATTCTTTACTGTAAGGGTGGTGAGGCACTTAAACAGGTTGCCCAGAGAAGTTGTGGATGTCCCATCCCTGGAACTGTTCAAAGCCAGCTTGGATGGGGCTTTGGACAACCCGGTGTAGTGGAACAGGTCCCTGCCCATGGCAGAATGGTGAAACTAAATAATTTTTAAGTTCCTTTCCTACTCAAACCATTCTATGGTTCTGCCTTAGAGTGCACAAGGCATGCCCTGGGAACAGCTACTGGATTAAAGCTCACTAGGCAAAACCAGGGAGGGCGCTTAATGGCTAGATAAAATCCACACTTAACTTGTTGATGATTTCCTCAATACTTCAAAGTCTTGTATGTGAAAAGAGAACCTTGTGACACCTCCAAGGCTAAGAAGTTGACCACCATTTTTCATTCCTACAATTCTGGTTTTAGGAACTTGGTCTTAGCTAAGCCTGTGTTAGCTACTAAATCCTATCTGAAACTTTATTACAAGCTACTAGAACTGTCAGAAAACAAGACCAAAATCTAGAGTATTGATCCAAAGACAGACATATTTACAGTCTGCACTGACCTTATATGTATGTAAGTTTAAAAATATCCAATGCAAGATTCAAGTTATTATAGCTGAGTATAAAATTGTACTCCAGCAGGTTGACCTCACTGTAGCTCTCAAGGTGAAACAAAAAATAAAATTGCCAACAAACATATTAGAGCTAGTGATTAAGTGGCTTTTTACACACACTTGGAAGCACTGGGAGAGAGAGTTCTGATGGGAAAGGCATGATTACTTCTGATTACATTGTACTGTCCCACTGCAGATGTCTGATACCAGATTTCAGTGGAAAAATAATTACAAAAAATATGTGAAGTATATATCATGCAACCATCACAAATAACCACAGCTACAATGAACTTGAATTACATATCATGAAAAATTGCACATGGGATGTCCCTTTGAAACTTCCTTATTTATGTTATAGATATAAGGGTCTTCAGAGCTCAGGCATTTAATGGGAAGATATATTGAAAGGGGGAAATGTGCCCTTGTGTTAGGCTTTTCAAAATGAAATTAATTTCTGTTTTATCATATTTTAAAATAACAAAGCATGTTGCATACTGTTTATCATAATGTGCTAATAAATTTGATGTCAGGAGATGGGGAGAAGGTCTATTTGTTTGCTCTTTACTGTTGTGACTGTGAAAGGATGGGCTTCTTCAAATGACATGTAAAGCAGGGGAACCCTACAGATTATTCTTTTCTGTGTTTAAAGCTTGTTATACTTCTGTACTTAAAGCCTGCATAGGTTGAAAATGCATGGATACATGCATGCTCAGACTTGTGTAGTCAGTTCATAGAATCAGGGAGTAAGTAACATTTTGTAAAGCACGATGATAGGTTTGAACATTAAAAGGAATCATTAGGAGAAATAAATATTTGAGAGTTGAAAAGTATGTCCAGAGTTCTGGCACTGATAAGACAAATAAGGAAAGGACAAGAATGTGTGACCATGAATTTTACAACTACATTCTGTGCAACTATCATTTAGCAAACATTCATTACCATTATTAATAACATGACATAAAATGGGAAACAGCAGACTTAGTCCATATACTTGGCAGATATATGAAACAGCAGATGGTACTTTAAGTGGGATGGGAAAATACCCAGCAGATACCAACACTGCCTGGCCATAGACCTGGCATTTATATAAATGAGGCAAAATCTAGACCTAGTAAAGACCTCACATGTATACGCTTGTGTGCAATTATTTTTGTGTTTGCTAGGCAGATCGTAATTCTGGCTATGACATCCTTTTGCTCTCATCTGGGAAATGTTCCAGCCATGTTCAAACTAGGGCTGTACCAACATAGCCTCAAAAAGTCCTGCTTGGGAACAGATTACAGTAGAATTTTCCTAAGGGTCCTGCTTATGTGTGCCCTCTGTGACAATGAAGAACAATCTAGTCCTTGCCTGTCTCTTGAAATAAAGCAATATGTTACCCACAACAGTTTTCTATGTGGTATAAGGGGTGTATTGTTCCTAAGTAATAATTTTTTTAGAGCGCTTTATTAATGGATACAGGTTCATTCATATGTGAGTATACTTTGTAGTCATTTATACACTGTAATCCACACAATGTAATCCATACAACTGTAAATTTATTCCACTTCATATAATGACCTTATTTTATTCTATGTCATTTAAGAGAAAGAAGAAAATTTAGAAACTTGTATGTTTCTTTCTACTGGTTATATAATCTCATATGTTGCTGAAGACTAGAAGACACTGGTCATTACTCTTTCTTAGTAAGATACAATCAGATGAATATACCTGAGTTGTTTGTAGGAATGATGTACTACTCTGGAGAAAAGGCTATACTAATAATAACTTTCCAAAATTCAGACAGTTCTGAAGCTGCAAGATCCCTTTTACATTTCTTGGGAAAGGTCTATTTCTAGACCTAGGTTGATTGTACCCACTAAAGAAACCTTTGATAGTATGAAAATTTCATAAGTACCTAAAGTAAATAGATACAATTATATTATAAGATATAATTCTGATGAAAAGCTGCAAGGCATAGAACAAAAATCTTATCAAGGCTTGCTTGAAGAAACTCCAGTGTATAACCTAGCTTCACTTACTTTTGCATGTACACAGCTGTCAAATCTTTGGGTGATTTTGTAGACACACTTAAAAAACAAACTCCAGACCTAATGCCAATTTTGTAGAAGACAGTGATGTCTATTCCGGAGTACTCAGAACTACAGCTTACCTTAAAAGTTATTTTTTGATATTCATATGTTGAAACAACTGTTTTTTACTCTTTTTGCCACTGTAATCCAGGATCAAAATACTGCAACTATACAAACAATTGTTCTTTTTTTAAGGCTGATGAAATCAACATTATAGAAATCATACTAATGATATCAGTATTTGACCTCATGACAGCCTACTAACATTCAGTTCCAGGTCCACAAATTGTTAAATGTTTTGTAGCCTGGTCAGGATTAACTGCCATCTTTGTGGCCATAAGAGCTAAGAAATCTTTGAAAACTTATGTAGCATTTTGAGAACAAGTTTTCTGTGGGCCTTGCTATTATACCTACTAATCCTGCAGTATGAAGTTATTTCCCACTAAGACAAATCTGGGTAGCAAATTCTGATGTGGATTTTCCCTTGCTAGTAAAAATAGAGTGAAAAAATCTATAGCATTATTGGTGATGAAAGTATTTGTTTTCTTCAAGGAATCATTTTATAAGCTAACCTCCTGGCCTGGACAAAGCATACCTTTTGGTGATAGAAAAGCATTCATTTCTACCTTTCACTTTGCTGAGAGATTTTTATTCCTGTCTCTTCATTCTTCTTCACCATTATAGTGTCCTTTGGTAGGTTTTTTATTTGGGTTAGCAAGTAGCCAAATGTATTTGTATTTGAATTCACTCTATGAACAGTGAACTTTGCCTGTGCTTTTCTGAAAGTGATCCATTATGAGTAGAAGCACAATGAAGGTAGTTGAATTCAGTGACAGTTACAGATCCTTACTTGGCACACAATTCATGAGCGCTCCCATATGTGTGCAAATACTGCCAAATGACCAGTATTCAGAATGAAGAAAAACCTGAATAATGGTCTCAGTTATTTCATCTTTATAGGCAACTAATAGGCATGTACAGTTCTCATCTGACTTGGTTAGACTTTCGAGAGAAAACTTCTTTGAGAATGATGCACAACACTTAACATTTTCATGGCTTAGTATGAGATAATATTGCAAACCAAAAAGAGGCTCAGGAATAATGAGAGGAGCTTAAGCTTGAAAATTATACATCTGTTTCACAGCCTTTCTTTCTCAATGGAAAACTGTGTAGTGCAGTATTGAATAGTCAGATTAATTTACCACATCAAATGATTTTAGTAATTTATATTCGGCACATTCTATTTTTCCTATTTTGCTTAATGCTACACAAGAAAAACGTACCTGAATTGTTCTGCATATACACAATTCTGCTGGCAGCTTTTAGGGCACTTAGTGTTGGGGAGATGAAATACTCTTAGTCAGGAAGGAAATCAATTTTCACTCCCACTCTGAGTGAAAGCCATACTGAGTGGTTCAGAAAGAGACTCCCAGGGAAGCAGAGCAAGCTAAAATATTAGTTGCTAAACAGTCACAAAATATACTAGACTGAAAAGGAATCACTTCAGAAGAGACTTGAGTCTTAATAACTACTCCTCAGATTTGAATCCCCCATGCAGGGCTATGAACTATAAGCCCTCCTCAGGAGGTAGGTCCATCTTTCTTCAGATGAAAATGAAAGCATCATTCCAGTACCTCAGTGATGAGAGATACCATGCAGCATAGCAGAGACCCATTTGCAAAGCTCTGTCTGAATGGCAGGGCCAGGGGCAGCAAACCTTCTGCATTACTCAGGAAAGACCAAGAAGGGCAAGAGCCAGAGACTTATGCAGTGTGCAACTCAGTGAGCCAAGGCTGCATGCGTAGGGGACTCAGGGGAAACATGCCAGGTTACTTTTGGTACGTTAGCACACTCAGGGCCCTGACACAGAAATTTCTGCAGATGTCGTGATGTTTGAATATGAGATTCAAATAACTAAAACCGTCAGTTAGGCTATTAAGGCCCACAGTTAATGTCAAGATTTTGAAAAGACACTGTGAGAAATATAAGAAACATATTTAAATTTATTGTAAAGTAATCAGTCTTGCAAAAATATTTATCTTGAGTAATCCTATCATTACCCAGAATTAAAATAACAGTTAATGGCAATGAAGGCATTTAACATATGTCAGGTTTCAATTAGTGAACAGAAAAGGAGGTTGATAAAGATTTGGCAGTAAAACAGATGCCTCTGTCAAGGGTAGTTATAATGTTTTGGACAGCAGATATGGACAGAGTTTAATTAGTCTGATTAATAGATCCTTCACGGAAAAAGTGCTATATTGCAAGGACTGTGACAGATAAACCATGAATTTCCTATTTCTGATCTAATATCCACAACAAAAGAGCATGTGCATCATGAGGATCAATATTTCCTTGTGGGCATTTGAGAAAAAAAATTAATTAAGGAGTCAAAATGATGGAAAGATCTTTTTGTCAATTATGAAGCTGCTTCACTCAATTTGTGTGCAAAAGTAGTGTGATCTTTAGATAAGATACAATACAAAATAACTTCTCTTTTTAATTTTTCTTTAAGTTTAAGGACTCAGCAACTTAACCGCAAGATGTCCTGATGTTAAACCTAGCATAGGTTAAGAGACTTCTGACAAATATTTGGTCAAAAGCTGTGTTGTCAGCAGGACCAAGTACACCTAGAATTATAAAGAGCAGAAAGCTAGACCTACACTCCTGAAGACTTTTCCATTACTTTCTTCTATTACTAGCCTTGAGAACCATCTTGAGATGCTTCTTCTTCTTCTTCAAATCCCTCCTTAATTACATTTTTGCTAAAACAAAAACTTCACCATAGCATAACACTTTCTGCAAGAAGGTGCATATTTTGGTTTTGAGTGTCACAAAGGGAAAAAAAAAACCAACAAAACCAAAACCAAACCAAACCAAACCAAACAAAAAACCTAAATTGGAACCAGAGAAGTATAGGCAACACTTCACCACTTCTTCCCAGCCAGGTCTTCTTCTTTCAGTCTTCTTACTTCTTACTGCCTCTGCTCTAAGTTCTTCAAAAAAAACAAATTCTTTTTTTTTTTTTTTTGCTGCCTTTCTAAGATTATAGTGAGAATACATATTAACAGCCACACCATATGGGAATGTTTTGTTTTCACTATTTGGTTTACATAGAGATGGGCAAATAAGCAGAAAATGTATTCACAGAACGCAATGGCTGATACATTTTACAGTGTTCTGGAATTTACCAAGTATCAATAATATTTGACCATCTGTTCTCTGGAGATGTTTGAATACAGCAAAACAAGTAGATGGTGTTTCTTAAATCATGTGAGGGAAATAAATTGACATCATTTCACTTAGTTACCAAAAACTAGACTAGTGCCCATAGCAGTATTTCAATGTACCTAACTCAGAAGGTGTAGACCCACTCTTTTTGTTTAATGTCTGATTCAGTTTCAGATTGAAAAAAACCTGTAATCTTGTCCTTTATTTTACATTGATATGTTGAAGATGCTGCCTCTCCCTAGAATTTTTGTCAACCCTAACGTCTACTGGATTTAAATACCTGGGCCAGTGAGATTTAGTACAAGATCACGGAACTTCTGAAAAGAAAAAAAGGATCCAAAGAAATATTGGAGACAATAATTTCTTTCCTGAAAAGTCTCTCTTCTCATTCTGTGTAGGGTGTTTGCTTGCATAAACTCAATAAAAAACTACTATTACCCTTCAAATATCATAAATATTCAAATCCTTGGAAATCTGAGTATTCAAACATGGCCCAAGTGAAGCTCATAACATTCTCACTGCCTGCAATGTATTCATGGTCTCATCTAGAAGGGAATAAACATCTTGTCTGGTTCAAAGAGTACTGGAAAGAACTGTTACAGAACATCAGAAAACATGTTTCTGGGTAATAAAAATGAATTTTCTTATTGCAACCCCTTTATTTATTATTTAAAAATGTGTGAAATATAAAAGCTTCTTATACAGTTTTCTGGAAATAGAAAAATTTATATGTGCTCATTTCAATGAAATTCACAAATGGGACATTTTGATACCACAATTTAATCAGAAATAAAAAGAGAAAAAACTGAACAATACACTTCTAGTGTAAGAAATTCCATCATAAGTAAGTGAGCATTTTCTAATGGAAAGTTGTCTTTTTGCAGACTGGTATAACTGTGCCTTCCATGCTTATGTACAAGGCCAAGCACAGTCTAGTGCTAATCACACACTTATCACTGGATAACAACTCAGAACCTTGTGGAGTGGGAGTGAACAAGTTAAGCTTTTAAATCTTTGCAAACAATAAAATTTTAGGCTGTAGAGAACTGAGACAAGAAATATTTAATGGTTATACAACCTAATACATAGACTTTAATGTTAAAGAGGTCCCATATTCTTTGAAAACATATATCTGGAAGAAAACTCTTGATTTCACCATCACTGATTGCAGAAGGCTTGGCTCCTTAACGTTAGCACTTTATTCATACTCAGTTTGTACATGGATTATATAATTTAAAAAAGGATCAAGAAAAGATGATATTTAAATGTTTTATGTTTATTTTGATTAGCACTAGCTAATATCCATTATTTAATTCTGACAATAAATGCCTTTTCAGCCCCAAACAATGCATAATGAAATGAAAAATGTCTTTTATTTGTTAAATTTTGATTTGGTTGATTAAATAATTGCAAGTATATGTGCAAACATAGAATATATCTTCCTTTATTTTACAAGGCAAAATTTGAAAAGAGTCAAGTTGTCACTAATCATCACAGCTTTCACAATGAAAGCTTCACCACTGGCTCTTAATAAGAGTCTGATTCCCAAATATGTCACTGTGGATCTATTTAGATAAAGGAATTGGTCAACAAGGGATTGAATGGCCAATTTAAAAAGAGCAGTAGATAAAATTTTATCTTTTGATATAATTCTATTTAAAAAAAGGGGTTTCTTAAAATTTTCAATTATTCAAAAAAATGTGAATATGTAGTACTTTTATGCCTGTCTTTCACCTTTGCAATGGAATAAGGCTCTCATCTACACTCCTGACTGTAAGAGAAGGTTTTTTCCCCAATGGAAAATATTGAAAAAGTTAGTGGCTGTAAGGGAAGTAATGGCAAGATGGAAATAATAACTATTATCAGAATAAGACAGAACTGTGAAATATTTTTCCATAAAATGTGTGATTAAAAAGTGGAGGACACATTAATTTCTCCTATATTCATTTCATTCAAATAACCTTGAAGTGACTGGAGAGAAGGTGAGGGGAAGGCACCCCATCTCATCTAGACATAGCTGAGAGAGGCAAACACAAATAGAGACTCAGACAGTTACTTCTAGATGTCAATTCACTCAGATTCTCTAAAAGAGCACAGAGTGGAGTGAAGCACTGAAAAGTTTAGATGAGATAAATAACTTTAAGGCAGCTAAAATTTAGTAATATGAATTTGGTCTTTTATTGCTGTTTTCTTAAAGCTCTTTCCATTGGCTTTCTTTGAATTGATGACAGGAAAATGCTAGGGTGTTATAAAACAAACACTGAAAAAAGAACAAAATATGATGCATGTATTCATGTAGGGATAATATTTGTGCTTAATATATATTTATTTCCCTCCTAGGGCTTGCTTTTGCTTTTGCTGACTTTTCATGTCCTTTTTAGCTGCTAAATCAAGATACACCAAGATACATTTTTAAAAAGACCTAAAAAAGAGTATATTCTCATAAACGAATTTTGTGAGAATTTTCATGGGTAATCTGTGTTATAACAAATTAATAAAATAAACATCTTGCTGTCCAGAATCAGGCATATAAGAGACTCAAGTCTCCTAACACTACCACAGTGGAAAATGATGCTGCAAGTTAATTGACTAAACCAGCTGCCAGTCTAAGTAGCTCGAAGGGTTCAGGGATTTTTCATTTCTTTCCTAGAGAACAGTCATTATTATTAATCTTTTAGAGAAAAACAAGTTACTATTTAAATAACCAAATAATTTCTACCCTAAAGAGCTCATAGGCATAGCAAATTGTACATCATCCTAACGGCACTATGAGGTACACATGCTGAATAACCTGACACTTCAGCAATAGCCTTCAGAGAGTCTACTCTCTCTGATGGTACTCAGAAAAGGACTGAGAAGCCTTTTCAAACAAGAATTAAAGGAACTGTACCACTCCCTGAATGCATCATTGTACTGTATCCACTTGGTCTGGAACCTTGCTTATTTTGAAATTTTTTAGCATAAATCTGTACACAAAAATTAAGTGACACAGCTGAGAGACAGCAAGAATCAAACTGTCCAGAAACGCAATCATGCATTTGAATATTTTCCTGACATAATCTTCTTTTTACTTTTTAGATTACCATGAAACTGTGTTATTAGCTGTTTTATGAAAGATAGCTAAGATTTTTCTTTTTTCTCATCTCTTTTCAGGATGTATTTAACAAGCCAACATCACATGAAGGGTATCCAGACAACATAATTTTGGACTACACACTGTCTTAAGCTAAAGCAAATAAATTATTTGGCTTGTCAACAAAAAAAAAATTGTTTTTAGCTGATTTTGAACAAAATAAAGTTATAATATTCTCATCTAAATCTCACAATCTAGTTACTTTACAAAACAACAACAACAAACAAACAAAAAACCAAAACTCTAAAAATCCCTCTCAAGCTAAGTCTAGTTCAACTCTTAATGCACTTATCAGTTTCTGAAAACTTGGAATTCCAACTCAACTCTTAAAAAACATTCAGGAATAAATATAAAAGTAGTTTTCTCTACTTAATAAACAGCTATAGACTGTGCATAGCATGGGCAATTGGAAATGCATGATCTTTAAGTTCCCTTACAACCCTGGCTATTCTGGGATTCTATGATTCTATCACATTGTAAAAATGTTCTGGATAAAATGCAAGTACCAGGCTGTGACTGAGAAGTATAGTTTTTATAAAAGGAACCACAGAGTTATTTCAGTAATTAATTGGGACCTAAAAAACATGGAATAAGAGTAATCATACAAAGGTATCCCATAGATATGAATCTTTAACAATATAAACCCACATTTTTCTTTTTTTCTCTTGAAATTCCAGAGTAGTTGAGCCTAATTTGTGTAGCAATTAGCTTTGCAAAGAACTGCAGGGAGAACAAATAAGTAACAGTTTGGTGTGTATAAAAATCTCACACAAATTTTATTACTCTATTTTCAAGTAGCACACTGGTTGATTGAGGAATCTTTAACAAAGACTGAACTGTATCTTTAAATACTTTGTGGAGAGACATAACCCAGAACTAGTGCTTAAAGAAAACAGTGGCTCAGTGCATATGTTTAGACAGTCTTGATGATAGCAAATTAGTGCTGAAATTATACTGCTACTGTGTCCTCAAGGGATTGATTCTATCAAATACTTGTTTGTAGAAGTTTAAAATCATCACACTTGAGACCTATGTCTTTGACATGAAAATGGAGCTACCATTGATGCCATATCAATTTACTACGAACTTTGAGATACTTGAACAAGCATCATGACCCAAAAAAATCCCCATTAAATATAGTTGTAATTTTTTCTAGAGTGGCAATTGAATTGTGCAGTGTGGTGTCATCATTTGAGATTAATCATAGCAATGCCATGTTTTTCACTTAGAACATTATTAAAAATTATTAGAATATGGACCAGGAGTCCATTTCTAAGTCAAATGATTTAAACATTGAAAAATGTTGAACAACTTTTCTGAAATGTAGGTCTTACATATTTCTGTTTGTTTGGAAAAGGGAAGTACCAAAATGAGGATGATGCCATAGGCAACTCTGTGGCAAAATTTATTTATACATATATGTTCTTGACAATTTAATAAGAAAAATTGCCCTATTTGTGGAATTAGAGACTGATTAACCTAAATAAATGATTTTACTAATAACAAAAGAATTTATTAAAAAAAAAACTACATTAGCAATGAGTGGATTTTTAGTATTAAAAAATACAGGTTGTATTCCAGATCCACATTTGATTTTATCCAGAAAACTAATTAAAATGTGAGTTTTGTTTTGAATGTGACAGCACCATAATCTTGTGACTCATCTAAGCAAAAGCTTTTAACATCAGAAGTATTGCAAATCAGCTGCTATATTTATTTTCTTAGTCCTCTACACAGCTCACAAGTCCTCATATGATTTTACCCCTAGCCAGGAAATAAGCTTTCAAAGCTAGGGGTAATTTCTGGTTCAACCTATATAGTATCAGGTTTGGATACGGGAATTAAAGTAGGACCATCAGTGCAGTAAAATGGGACTCAGAGGAACACTAAGGCAGACATTTTCTTCCATCATTAAATGATTATTGCGGTGTCACATTCTTCTCTCACTGACAGGATATGTTTTAGCACTGGAGCTCATGTTATTTGCGCCACATTAGCCTGAAAGAAACACTTCTCCCATTATGGGATTTTTCTCTTTTGACCAAGGATCATTTGTTAAAAACTTAAATTATTTCAAATTCTATGGGACAGATTTTTTTTTCTTTCTGTTTTTTGTTGGTTTTTTTTTTCCAAATGTGTTTCAGACATTCAGTCATTTTATTGACTTGGCCTCTGTCATGGCTTCTAAATCTGTGGCCAAAAGTTCACAGCCTTCAGGCTGCTTTGCTGCATTTCAGTGCCAAAAAAGGGCAGTCTGATTCAGAGGGGGCATAAGTGGAAAGGAGAAGAAAAAATTAAGGTTAGGAAAGACGTGAAAGGATGGATTTAAATCAGTGCCAAAATGTTGTCAGTGTCAGTGCATTATGAGGACAGGGATGGTGGAGGCTGCCCATGGGCCAGGCAGGGTGGACGTTCATAGCCAGGGTCAGTTCTATGACTTTTGGGACCTCACCCAGAAAGGTCCTGCCCTTTCTGTTCCTGGGGACACTATCTCAAGATTATTTTTGTAACGTAGATCTGATATTTTCTCTTTTTTCTTCTTTTTTTAAGAAACTGAGACAACTGGAAATGCTTGCAAAGGACCTACTGAAAATCAAAATGTTTGACAGTAACAGTAGGACCCATTCAAAAATCAGTCTCCTAAAATGTTTTAGTGTTAAATTTAAGGTCACCTGCACTCCTAGTATAGTCCCCGATATGGAACAGGCACCTCATAGATACTTCATTGTTCTGGTTCATTGTTCAGTAATTAGGATTTCTCTCTAAGATGCCAGCCTAGAGAGGTTGTCTTTCATGTTAGAGGGAACTTATAGAGTCTGCTTAGGTAGTTAAAGAGGTTTTAAGATAAACTTTCCCAGGATATGACTGGCCATTCTCAGTTTGCAGTGGTTGGACTCTACTGGCATCCGTGCATCTCTGCTTCTTTCCCAAACATCTGATCTGAAACATTTAGTTTATCAAAGAGATAAGATGACTCTCTGTCATCCCAAGTGTTTCAGTGGTTAAAAAAAAGTCTTATCTTGATCATATTCTCTAATTAAATAACAAAAACCTGACATCTTCTTAAAAAGGTGTCAACAAAATACAAACAAAGAGCTGTATGGGATACTATGTCCCTTTCTGACATCGGGCACTATAATCAAGCCCAATTTTCAAAGCCATTAGATTCTTTGAAATTTTTAGGCATAATTTAATCTCTCTACTGTGGCATAATTTATCCAGGAGGCAAATTCAGAATACAGACAGAAAAAAAAAAAGTATAAATCATATTTAAGAGTACTATTGCTGGAATTAAGAAATAATTGTAATCTTCAATTGTAATTTCTGCAATGAAATATCAAGCTTCATAACCATGTATGCAACAAATACGTCTTCACTGTATAAACACAGACTCTAAACTCACAACGATTAGAAGAGTTAAGAATCGTGTCTATTTTAAAGAAAATAAAATATATATAAGCCTTGTTTATGCAAAATGGCAAACTTTGCTTTTCTTTAGGAAACAATCATGAGATTACCTTAAAACATGGGTATAATTCCAATGAATTCCTCATGATCCTGATGAAATTATAAACGTGAAAAGTTAGGGACATTCTTAAGTGCTGAGAGATGCCGCAGAATTCAGTGTATTCCAGAGAGAGAATCTGAGATGCAGTGAAGAGTACCTTTGGCTTGAAATTCTACAAAGGAGAAGTTAATTGTAGTTAAACTGCTTAGATCACATATTCACACAACAAGGAAAACCAAAATATTTTCAGGACAAAACCCACAGTTTTAATCTCTTCCTGACCTCTTATGTCTCCCACCACCTTACTTATTCACTAAATCCTTCAGAACATTGTTACCACCATAGTACATCCGAAGCATCCCACAGGGTGCATGCATGCCTTGTTTTATGTAAAGAAGAAGACAAAGTGGTTAGAGTTTAAATTCTTTGAGATGGGATACTGTCTTCAAATGTGATTGTAGACCCTGATGTTGGCTTTACTTTCAATATAAATTAGAAATATTACAGTAAGTAGCCCTATCTCACTCTGTCCACAATTATGAAGCTAATGTTTATTTGAAACAATTTGTCAGCCAATAGGTGGCAGTGAAGTTATCTAACATTTATCTAAATCTTCTATTTTCATTTAGAAAAATTCCCTCAAGTAAATGGAATGTTATGCTCACAAATTAAAAGCCAAGACACATATTGAATTCTGTCATTAAAAATATTAAGTACTTTTAAATAGTTGGAGAACTGTCAAGAATTTAAACCATTCCCTGGAAATATGAACAAGTGCATCATACTGCTTGTAGCTTTGTTAAAACCAAAAGTAGGAGATCTTTTTGAGATGCTGGGACCAATGACATTCCAGGGAGTAACTAACAATGAAATTTAAACTAAATATTTGAGAAAACTGTAGCATTCCAGGAATTGGTTTATACTGTAGTTTTTGCATGCCGCATGTCAATTTTTTCCCAGTTGCTTTCATTTTTGCAATCCTGTGAGGAAATAAGGAGGATTTTGTAGTAAATATAATGTAGTTTTTCATCACTAGTATTCACCAGAATTTTATTAGGACAAACTTTACAAGCAACATCTTCATTCTCTATGGTAAAAAAGTTCATAAGATATTCTATGAATAGAGTTAATGAGACATTATGATCAATCTCCATGTGCCTTAACATATTGATAAGGAAGCAGCCTTGCCATGTTAAGTTTTTTCTAATTTTAATATATTTTTTTGGGCAAATATGATTCAGAAGACATTAAGTATCAGTGTTTTGGCTTATACAGAATGTAATGCAGACAATCTCTGCACATTGTGTTTCATATCTGCAAGTTATAGTTCCTCCAAGCTTTTTATTGAAAGTTACATCAAGTTGGTGAAGTAGGAGTGACTTGTTCTGAAAAAATATGATATTGTGATACAATACAGAACCTAACTCTTCCATTCTCAGACCATTTCTCTACCATATTTGTATAGAAACCTGTCTTAAGAACAAATGTAGGCCACATAGGTTTTAGCTATATCAGATTAAAGTGTGCAAGGATTCATCCTACTGTCATCAACCACAGTGTTGCGGAGGACAAGAAGTTAATAACATTGAAATAAGTATGTCCAAAACTGAAAGTTACGTAGGGATTAACTCAGCTGTATCAACTCAACTTAATTACAAGGAACTAAAAGCTTTTAATACATTCCTGCCTTCTTAATTTCCAGACAGCAGGAAAATTAAAGTACCTTCAAATTACAAAGCAATAGAATACAATTTAATGCTACAGCACCAGGCCTCAGCAAGGTATAAGACTATCCAGCCTCACCTGAATTGGTTCTGGAGACTTACGACACTGCAGTTGGTAATGAGAACAAATGAATTATATTAGGAAGTATTCCAAGTTAAAACTTGAACCATTAATTTAAAGTTAGGCATTGTTTTCTCTGTTGAGGAAGCAAAGCAATGAACTAAATAAATTAAAGACTAAGCAAGGATGTAGCCTTAGCAATATAACTGAAAATGTCATCTTTCTCAGGTTACTGTGAATATAGTGAATATAATGAAAGAAAGACCAATATTTTAACTATGAATACCTTGGCCAGTTTATTCCTATTACACAATTTCTCTGACTTAATATTAAACAAAGAACCATTAAGGCGTAAGCAAATAGAGAAATATAAGTGAATGTATTCTTAAATATTCCAGGAAAGAAAAGTAGGGAATTTCACTGACATACATGTTTATGAATGTCTGCATAACCATTGCCTGATCAAAAATACAAAATTACATTTAAAATTTGCACATCTTAAAAATGTCATATATTCCTTTATTAACAATTTTCCATTAAAGATATTGTTGATTATTTCCAAATACATACATAAAAAAAAATCTACAAACTAAATTAAACATTTTGAGCAGCCTTCAGATAAATGGTCTGCTATTGTTGATTTTATTATTTATGCTAAGTTTGTGGATCAGATATTATGAGAACCTTATATATTTCCAGTTACTTTAGCATCTGGGTATTTGCAAATATATATTTGAGTAGAATTTGAATAGGTCATAAAAAAGTGAGAATCTACGGCTAATACTACAAAGTCAGTCTCAGGACTATGAAATAAATAGGATATGGTATTTCACAAAAATGTCTTCACAAGAATATCCGAAGTCCTGAGGTCTCCATGAAAACCCAAAAATCATGCTCTGTAAATTGCAAAAAAACAATTTCTGTGAGAGAGACACATTAAGGCAAAGAATACCATACAAACAAGAGGATCATCTACCTGATCCTCTTGTGACTGATACAGCCATGGGTAGTCATGAACAAAAATAAAATAAACCCCAACATAACAATAAAAAGAAGGGATTGAGTTATTTTTCTTCATTTATTGTTGACACATATAATGCTATGCAAGATAACAGGACCAGTGTTTATTCAAACAGAGTTTTATTTACAACACAACCATATGATTTAAACTTAGTCACTGTAGCTATTTCAACTTTTTCAACAAAATTAAATCCAATTAGTATATGCTGTTTTGTAAATCCTCCCTATCTACCAATATATTTGAAGAGTTTACTCATTTTGCTAGTTCTTGTATGATATTTGCTATCAGCTGTGTCAAGCAGCTCAGGGTATTCCTTCTTTAACATCACAGACTATCACACACCAGCCTTCTAAACTGCCTTCAGTCCTCTTGGTGAATATCATATAAGGTGTGGGAGATTCTTAAGAAATCGATGTGCAAACTTTCCCAGTTCCATACAAGCAACACTTACTGAATTCACTGTACTTTTATTCTTCCCAGATATCCTCCTGCTCAGACATCTATAAACTCCAGAGCACCAAAGGAGCAGCATTTTGAATGTATAGCAAGGTTTGTTTGGAATAGTGGCCAGACACTGAGTATAGTTATACAGGTGATTGCATCTCAAGATACATTAATCTTAGGCTATATAATTCACTCTGATGGGCCTTGGGAATCCTTTCAACAGTATTCTTTGTTCACATGGATTCTGTCATTGAATCCCAGTATGTCTAAAGCAGGCAGCAAACAGTGATTTCCCAAAGACAATAATCCATTATTAAACTTCTTATTATGTATTGTTTAAATGATTAATTAAGCTCTTCATTTCCCTATAACTGTTTCTTTCTTCATAAGGAAGTTGAAAATCAGCCCACAGTTGATATCCTAAACTTAACTCTAGCATGGGATCCTAGTCCAGAATAGATTGTACTCTAAAAAACATCTCCTATTGGTCATGTTATTTCTGATCTACTTCATGTTTATTTTTTCATAAAGCAGCAGCATATAAAATAAACCAGGGATCAGAACTCAGGATCTGCAATGCTTGCCTTTGCATATCTGGAAAAAGCACCACGAGAAAACTCAAGATGGAACAGCAACATAGTTATATTTACTTATATATATTTTTTTTATTTATATATAATAAAGATATATTACATATTTATTTATATATAAGTATATATATAAAATATATAATAT
>VWZF01001825.1:0-49348 GCA_013396755.1 Sclerurus mexicanus | reverse complement strand
ACAGCCCCTCAGGGACCCTCACACCACCCACACCCCTCGTACCCCTCACACAGCCCCTCTCACCCCTCACATCCCATCCCTCGCTCCCCTCACGGCCCCTCAGGGCCCCGCGCTCAGGGCCGGCCCTGGCGGAACCCGGCGCTGGTGTCGGGGTTATGAGGGGACGGGGAAGGAGGACGGGAGGCTGCAGGCCGTGTTCCCGCACCAATTCCAGTGCTGGGCACACGGTTTAATGTCCCAGCCGCCGTGCGGGGCTGGCTGCGCCACGCTCTCAGCCTGCAGCGATTTAAACCGAGTCTCTTCGCTACCTGTCTCATTTCTTTGCTACTGAATAAAGGGTTTTTTTCCCTTTTACTGACGGCCGTAGCAGAGAACACGGGAATCTTGCTGCAAAATCCAACTGCAGCTCATTGTAAACTACATAAAGCTGTGCTTGTAAATCAGTCACTAGTGCCTCTACGCTGTTGGGTTTTTCCCACTAGATCTTTGGGAGGATATATTTACTGTTCCTAAATTGTGAGCAATTACCCAGGCTAGTCTGGGATAAAGGACAGTCTCCTAGAAGATGAAAAATCACGCATTTATTTCATAACACATAAAGCCAAGGAATTCATAAGGGGTGTGAACTAAGTTTTTCTTAACCTCAACTCTGACCTGAATTCATTAATATTTTTTTCTTTTCTTTTGCCTTCTGTGTGTGTGCAAAATCTACAAAATACAGAATTCCTAACACAAATAAAAAATCCCTTCAGAATAAAGTAGGGCATGGTTTAGAACAGAGAGAAGAACCATAAGCACAGATTTTTGTCTGTTTCTTAGAGGGCCCACAATCAAACATCAGTTGGCAGTGACAGCCTTCAAAACATGTCAAAAACCATGTGCCATCAGTCTCTTGTTTGTTGAAAATACTGAGATGCAGAAAATAATATACACATACGTATTTAAGAAATGGACAACAGCTCTCTGTAGATGTTTATTCTACTTACAGTAACAAAAACCTGTGAACTCCCATATTTTAATGTACAGTGATATATTCTGCCATATAAAATACAATTTACAGAAATTTCTATCACATAAACCTAAACAAACACACTTTTTGCATACTTTTATGTATGTCTTTAAATTAGAAACATCTCATTAAGAAAAAAATCTTACACCGTAGTTGTTGTTTGCATTTAATACCATTTTTTTGCATGTTACCGTTTTCCCTCAGGTTCAGAGCACAAATGATCATCTCAGCCAGCAAATCCTGGATGTACAAGGACCTCAAGGATGCACCAATGTGACTGTGGTGACATACAAGCTACCTGTAATGTAGTCCTCAAGATAAAAAATGTTTCTAGGAATCGAGTTTTCCATTTCCTAAACTACTTTATCCAAATACCAAAATATTTACCTGACTGTCAATTTACATGGTCAAATAAATTAGTGAGCTTTTATTTCATACTTTAGAATTACACACTTGAGGACGACATGAAAAGTAGCAATGTAATGTATTTCACCGTGAAAAATGTCCCTCTTCAATCACAACATGATGTACCACAATAATTTAAAGTTTAATGCAGCTGTATCTTTTTCATTGGAAAGTTTTATATACACTGCCAGCCTAAGTAGGGTCTAACAAAAGAAGAGTAACACTCATTTTTCAAGAGCCCTTTTAGAATGAAAGAGCACTTTCAGAATGAAAAATTCAATCAAACTGGGACATTTCTTAAGTCTGTGGCAAAATTCTGCAAAACCAAAACAAAACCAAAAAGTGCTCCACTAAATCAGTTCAACTGAAGTAGCAGATTCAGTGGCTATTTAATGACATTTTCTTCCTTCCTTTGGTTTATCAATTCATTTGTAGTCATCACAATTTTCAAATAAATGTCAAATGCTTTTGTAAGCTTAGCTGGTTATAAAGGTGCTATTCTTGCGTGTTCTTTAATGACAGGCCTTTAAAAATGGGATATTTAAAACACCATGAAAAATAAACTAAGTACAACTTGTTTCTTTGCTGTACACTGAAGAGATGGATTCCAAAACCAAAACACCTGTATATAAAAGGAAGATAGTGCACTTTCAGCTTATAACATTCCATTTTCAAATCCTCCATCAGTCACAAGTAATCACTAACACTGTTCTTCTGCAGCCTTTTCCTAAATACACATGACTCTTCTGTTGTAAAAGAAACACGACAGCAACATTTTTAAAGTGTGTGCTGTAGGAACAATTTTGACACCAAAATATCACGTAAATGAGATGTAAAGGTATGGCTCCTCAGGTGTGGATTAAATTCTCTTATAAAATTACAATTCAAGTTACTGGAAAACATAACTTTATAATCTTAAAAAGCAATATGCTCTTCTTAGACATTTTCCATTTCTGTACTGTAAATGGAAACTTTAAGATAAAGATGTGAGTAGAAAAAACAAAATTTCAGTACAGGTAACATTGTGAATTTTTATAAGAAAAACATTATGCACAAAATGCAGCAAGTGAAAGTCCAGTATGTTCTTGCTTTTCATCTAACTGATTATTTTCATTCACAGTTGTTCAAAAATTGCTAATTTGTCAGTCCACTGGGTAAGGCTAGTTTTACAACAGAATTTTTGCAAAGGTGAGAATATATACAGTATATACAAAAGATGTGCAGTCCTTGCTGTGTTGCAGAAGTGTATTATTTGTGGGAAATACAGTATCGGTCATAGTTCTACGACTGATTGCTGGAAGATGAAGCTTCAGTTTCCACTGGTTTCTGAGTTTCCTTCGGTGTTTCTGGCTTTGTCTCTTTACCAGTTTCCTTACTCTTACTCCTATCTTTGCGATCTTTCCCTCTTTCCCTGTCGCGATCTCGGTCTCTCTCTCGATCTCTTTCCTTTTCCCTGCTACGATCCCGATCCCTGTCTTTATCTCTGTCGCGATCCCTGTCTCTGCTTCTCGATCGCTCTCTATCACGTCTTCTGTAGGAGTCTCTCTCTCTGGTTCTTGTCCTATCTCGGTCTCTGCTTCTTTCCCATTCCTTACCCCGCTCTGAATCCTTGTCTCTGTCTTTGTTTTGGCTCCTATCTCTATTTTTATCCCATTCCTTGTCTCTGTGTCTCTCCCAGTCCCTGTCTCTGTTCCAGTTTCTGCCACGGTCTCTTTCCCAAGGTCTGCCATGTTCTCGATCCCTTCGTCTGTCCTCAAAGGCTCTGCCTTGGCGATTATCTGCTTGCTGAGGCTCTGGCTGATCTAAACCCTTGTCTTTATTTCCTCCCTCATATCTCTGTCTCCCTTCAAATGTCTGGCCTCTGTATTCAGGATTTTTGCCTTCTCGGAAGTCAGATGCAGACCACTGTCCTTCTGACTCAGGTCCTTGTCCAGACATATTGGAAAGAGATGCAGATGGTCCAGCTTCATCCCACATCTCTTTTCTGTGAGTTGGTGGATGGCTTGGAAGGTCTAGAAGTGGTCTTGGTGGTGGTTTCATACCTTGTGGTGACTGACCTTGGAAATGATATCTAGAAGGGGGAGGTTCATCTTCTTCCTGAAACATGGCAGGTGGGGCTCCTCTTGGTCCCCCAAACTGATGTGGTGCTGGACCTCTCTGGTTGGAAAATCTGGGTGGTGGGCTCCCTCTCCGTTCTTCATATGGCTGGGGCAAAAGTCCCCTTGGACCAGGCATGTGATTTGGAGCTGGACCTCTCTGCCCTTCAAATTGATTTGGGTGAGGCCCTCTTGGTCCTCCAAAATGACTTGGGCCTGGACCTCTTGGCCCTCCAAACTGTGGGCCTCCTCTCTGTCCTTTAAACTGAGCTGGTGGGGGTCGTCTTTGACCTCCGAAAGGAAACGGTGAGGGTCCTCTGTTTCCCATAAATGGAGGGGAATCTGGTCCTTCAAACTGTCCTGGAGGCCCCATCATTTCATCATATTGGGAATCTGAGAATTCCCTTTGTTCCATGTGAGGTTCCCTGTGATCTTCAAAATGAGATGGTGACATTCCTCTTGGACCACCATGATAAGGAGCAGGGCCCCTATTATCACCAAAAAGTGACGATGGTCCATGCTGTGCAGAAAATAAGGAAGGAAGGGGACCCTTTTGACCTCCGAATCTTCCAGACTGGGGTCCTCTTTGCCCATCATTATTTGGAAAACCATGCTCTTCAGAGAACTGTGGTGCTGGTTCTCTATAATTAGGTCCATGAGGTCCTCCAGGTGTATTGAGCATCAGCGGAGGCCCTCCTTTCTGCCCAGACAAAGAATACGCTCTGTTTTCCTCAAAGTGCTGTGGGGGAAGTCCACCCTCACTCTGAACTGGTGGGGATTCAGTTTGTTCTACAAATTGATGAGACTGAGGATTTCTTTGTTCATCATATTGCACTGATGAAAGACCCATCTCTGGTTCAAAGTGACCAGCTGCCTTTTCCTGAGGAAACATTGTATTTGAATTGTATTCCATTCCCATTGCTTCCTTTGACTCATTTGGCCAGGGCACTTGATGCATATCTTGCAGGGATGAGCTGTCATTTGATGTGGGGAAACTAGGCTGAAAAGATGTAGCTGGAGGTGTTGGAAGCAGCACTTTACGTATAGGTTTGGATGTAGAAGGTTCTCCAGAAGCTGTTTGATTCAGGTTTTCCAAAGTGACTTGAATGGTGTGTTCAAATTTGCTGTTAGATGTCTCTTTCTGGGACACTGTAGGAGTCTGTTCACTTGAAACCCAATTTTCAGCAGTAAAACCAGGCGGAGCAGCAGAAATTAAAGTATTATCTTCCTTACTGAGTGAAGTCTGCAAAGCATTTGGAAAACTTGCTGGAGCAATTTCTCTTGTGGATACCTCATTCTGTATCACCTGTGGCTTTATTTGGGAATCAACAGTACCATTGTTCTCTGTTGCCATCCTTCGAGCCTGGCGAGGATCTCTGTTCTGTCGTGGGTCACAGCCCTGGTTTAAAACTTGTGCTTGCTGATTTAAAGATGAAGGTAAATCTGCTTTTTGTGTAGCCTGCTGGTCCTGATGGAATAATTCAGTCTTTATAAGGGAAGCTTTTGCTGGTGGTGGTGACATTAAAGCATCAGAAACTGAAAAATGAGCCATTGAAACACCAACAGCTGCTCTTTGTTGCCTGAGGGCTTCTTCTTGTTCCTCTAGTTGTCTTTTCTGTTCTTCTATTTGTTTGTTTAATTCTTCCAACATTTTCTGCTGTTCTACCAAGGACGAGGCTGCAGATAAATCAGGCACATATGAAGCAGATGTTTCTGAAGAACTGCTTTTAGTGTCTGTGTACATTTTGTTGGGTAAATCATCAACTGTAACTTTTGCTTCTTCCAAGATAGTTTCATCCTCTGGATCATAGGCCTCGTCCTCTAGTTCTGCTGCATTAGATGGCTTTTCCACATTGTACCGTTTTTCACTTTCACCAGTCTGCATTTCGAAGGCTTTTTCCGGGCCATACTCTTCCTCAGGATCATACGGTCTGTCATCCTCCTCCTCCTCTATAGCTCTGTCCTTTGACATCTGCCCAAACTGTTGCACAATGGGATCTAACAGAGGAACCGCTGACATTCCACTATCAGCAGCAGCTTGACCTTCCTGACTTGAAGACTGAACAGTTCCAGAATCCTTAGCAAGTGGCTCAAAAGTTTTCTTTTTCCCAAAGAGGGTCTGCAGGATGTGCTCGAGGGGCGTGGCCGTTTTGGAGGATGACGAGTGAGTGGCAGTGCTGCTGGCAGGGGCAGCAGTTGAAATTGGTGGGGTCACAGTCGCTGTGGGTCCACTTTTAATGGACGACAGTATTTTTAAAACTGAAGGTGTCACTGCTGAGGTGTCTGGAACAGGTGGGGGTGGAGGTGGGGGAGGAGGAGATCCAGGTGGTGTTGTACTCACAGAGGAGTCTCCTGAATAAAGTGCGTATTTTGGAGTTTTCTTCTCTTGTGAAGCTGGAGTCCCTTTGGAGAACAGTGATGGTTCGGGCTCCTCATGTGCTTGAATTCTGCTTCGCTTCTCCTCCATCTTTTCTGTCTCAATGCCAGTGGCAGGACGTTTCCCTTTCTGACAGATAACCAATCCAAGAATCAAATTTGGCCGAGATGACTCAAGACCTGAAAGGGAACACAAAGATTGTGTATGTAAAAATCTGATTTTTAATGATGCTTTCAGTAGAAACTCACTATGCTATATAGTGGCAGCTAGAAAATAATAAAAGTAACAGTTTTTCTAAATTCCATCAGATCACCTATTATCAATTTTCATTAGTCCATAAGCATATGCATTTGTTTCTTTATATATATTTGTATATAAGTTTAAATGCCTTCTTTGATGTATTTAATAAAAGATTGCAGCATTAGGTATTGTTAAAAAGTATCTCAGCAAAAGTTCAAACCAAAGGAAGTTGTTACATTTTTGTATTTTTACATTGTTTCTGCTGTCCAACCACCTCCACTTCTCCCCCTGAAAAACCAAATATTTATATGATTAAACAGTTTGCAAATATACTGTATACACAGGGATATTGAAAAGTGAGAACACCTGGGTTAAACACTGCTGTTTGTGTTACAATCTGCGCCTTAAGTCCACATTGACACCGGCCTATAAACATTTTGTCTGTCTACAAGTTAAACAAATACCAGTAATACCTAAAAAGATAACATTATACAAACTGTGTTTGGAAACAGAGTTAAATCTGGTAGCCTACTCCCAGTTTGTTGTTTGTTTTCCCAGCCAGACATTTAAGAGGGGGTGGAAGCAGGGGAGCTGCTGATGTACCAAACAGGCACAGATGTGTTTGACTGGGTGGGCACTGCTGTGCAGGGGTGAGGTGGCCTTAGAGCATCCGCTGCAGGACAGAGTGATGATTTTAGCCCTCAATATGTAAATAAAACAACACGATGAGCAGAATTACTCCTTTGTGAGAGCTTCCGACTTGAAGCCTTGGAGAAGTATATCCAAAAGTGATAGGAAAGTTTCTGATAAAGAGGAAAAGTGCAGAAGTCTGTAGGTCTGTTTCCTGCTATCATATTTCTTCCTCTCACGTGCACAGCTCCCACTGGCACTTGAGGCAGATTAACACACCTAGCACGAAGGGCAGGGAGTGAATCCTTTAACATACAGTGGTGGCAAATGTAGAAAATTTGTATAAAGAGAAGCCTTTTTAACTTCTGGATTTAATGGTCCTTAAAAGGTCCTCATTTGAGGGCCACTGTCCTTCCTCCCTATGTGCCAGTAGTTACTATTTTCATCCAGCAAGGAAGTGGCAATATAGAAACACAAAACCACCTGTGAAATGAGATAATATTCACTGTGGTTAAATGACCAGGTGAGGGCTCTGACCTACACTGACCCTTCTATTCAAAATCCCATAAATAAGAGGCTTTCATATATATGTTCCTTGCTCTTATTAAACCAACTGCTCATTAAGGAACAATTTTAAATATCTAATTATTAGCACTGAAAACTTTTTGATACCAACACAAAACCCCAATCCCCACAGTATGAGATACATTACTTTGCTGGAACAACTCAAAGTTTTATGGGGACTCTTAGCATCTAACAAGAAAACCATATAAGCTGTTTCCCTAAATTTAAGTTCATGTTAATGAATGACTCCCCAGTTGGTGGGTGTTGACCAGTGCAAAATATCTCATAAACTGGTGTTCACCCAAAAACTCCCAGCAGGCATTTGCTGTACTGCTGTTGTTAATGTTTTGGTTATTAACGTTCATGCAGACTTGTGATTTAAGCAATTAGTCACAATGAATCTCAAATACTGAATAACTGAAATAAACAGGTTTCAAAAATCTATCAGGCAGGATATCTAATAAACAGCAATTACTCAGAAATCAGGTCTGCATCCCTGTAACAGAGATCATGTCACTAATAAAAGCAGGATAAAATTTTAATACACTTTTAAGGTAATAAATTCCAGCAGTATGTTAATATCATTAGTTATAAATTATTCTGTCTAGAATCTAATAATAGAACAAAATTCATTAAAATTTTACACTTTGATAGGGGAATTTTACACAATTATTAGTAGTTTTGCCTAGCCTGGCACCTCCATTCACTCACTTCAAAGAGATCAAGTACTAGATCCTTCTTTGGAGACACACAACCAGAGCAGCTTTCAAAGGTCAGCCCCATTCTATCTCAATACCCATAAATAGGTTAAGTGCCTAATTTTAGGAACAATGAGATGTTGGCTGCAGTCTGCTACTATTGCTCAATGACTGCCTTTCACAAACACACATTCTGAAAGTGCTGCAAGCTGTGCTGGCAGAGTTAGAAGCTTTCAGTGCTAAATTATTTATAACAGTTATTATCCTATAGTGAATTTGAAGTCCACATGCTGGTTTTATTGAGTTACATCCTGTAACTAAAGCCATTAAAACAGGCTATACTAAATATTAGTATTGGATTAATATTTGCTTTTCTTAGCCTTGAATACATTTTTATCATTAGGACAATTTTACCATATTTATGTGTATATTGGCCACATCTTTCCCTGTCACCAGCAGCTGGTAAGAAGTATCTGCACTGTTAAAGACACAATTTCACTTCTGCCCACCCACAACACACCCACGGGAATGGACTAAGCACACCCGTGGTGAGTTTTAAACTGCAGAGACCTATACAAGGCACTATCTCTATTTTATCAATGCCATTTAAATATTTGTCCCAATTAATCATGGGAACAATTGACGACTGTCATAAAATTAGCTCCCCCTTAACTCAGGGCTCCAGATCACTCCCAGCACTGTGACCCTGCTCCATGTTCAGGTTCCTTTGCTGAGTGGAACTGGCTGGCACAGAAAACTGGGTTTGTAATGCCACGTTCTTCTACTGCTGCAGCTTTTCCTAACAGGATCTGCGGAGATGAAGGCACTAAACTCCATTCACAGTTCAGTTAAAATTTTGGTTCTCGTTTCAATTTTTAAGAGCATTCTAAACAGCATGAGATTACATGCCTTCATACTTTATGAAAAAACACAGATCCTATTGTAAACTACCAAGAGATAGAATCAGTATTTGTGCAACCCTTTGCTGATATACGGCTTCTATTAAAATTTCTTCCTTTTAACTACATAAAAGTTATTATGTTCCCAACACTGCCAAAAAATCCCTCAATAAATCACTATTAGTAATTAAGTCTGATTATACTATTTTTTACAAATGAAAGTGCTAAATAAAGTGGGTATGTGAAACAGATGTGAATTCACATACAGTAAACCACTGCAAAAAGACAGTGCAGATGAGCCTATGACACATAAAATCTAGTAATAAATATCTGAGATTAACTAAACATAAATTGGGATAACCTTCCATTTTCCTCTGTTTTTAAATCACCCATGTCAAAGTTTTCTGCAGATCTTCTAGGTACTAGTGCAGTTCAGAAGTCCTCAGTTGTGTTCCAAATCCAGTCCATTAGAAAACAGGAGAAATGCCTAATCCATACTGGAACTGGTTGATAAAGATGGAGTATCTTCTAACTAGGATTTCTGGAGTGGCAGGGTTTGATTGCCCTCTCCCTCCTCCCCCCTCAGCTCATATTTATCAAACCATCTAAAGGCAATGCTTTTTCAGGCCTTGCTAAACTCTGCTAGAAGGCACACAATTAAATTTAAGGAGACAATGACCACGTTCCACAAAATATTTTTATTGATTGTCAGAGAAAGAAAAAACAGTAAATTCCATCAGATGTCATTAAAAAGTGTGAATTACATGCTGTGGTTTTCATACATTCACAAACCCGGAAGAAAAGCTTACCTGATTCTTTTGATCTGGTTTTAAAACACGAACACAACTTAGCACAGCTGGCAGGTAAAGGCTGCCACAGGAGTTCCCAACAAGTGTGAACTGACGGCAGAACTCTAAGTGGGTCTTCTGTGAAACTGCTCCATCTCATGCCCTTGGAACCTTGTTTCTGTTGCTATTCTTTAATCCACTTGGCCTACAAATATCTATGTCAGTTTGAAAACCTGACTCAAAATCTGCCTTCGTGAACACCTGCAGATGAGAACCTGTACTACTTCTGAGCAACTCTCTCCAGTTTTGAAGTACTTTTGCACTTGAAACTCAGCAAAAGCAGGCTGGCATTACAAATTTCTCTACTAAGAGTACGGTTTAGCTACATTTGCCAACATCCCGTCTAAGGTGGTAGAGTTTCATTTGAAATGAAACCTACAATGGAGAATTAAAAGAAGTATATAAAGCAAAGCTGGTATTTCACCAGGAATGCAAGAGGCAATTAGTTAAATGTCTCCCTAAAGTAAATTATTTACCAGACCAGCTGACATTTACACCTGATTCAATGGCCAATCCCACCTTGAGCTATTGCCCAGAAAGGAGGGTGTTTCTTTTGTTCTGCTTGGATAAACCAGTCTGTGAATTAAAACTCTTTACCTACATCCCTGTGCCGAGGTGTTCCGCACTTGGTGTTTTCAATTCTTGGCTGTGAAACGGGAGTAACAGTTTCTGCCTACCTTTCAAGAATTGTGTAAGTTAGATTATGAGGTGCTGAGATTCAGCAATTCTGGCTACATTGCTATAATTCAGATAGCAATGATCCTGCCTTTTTAGCTATTCCTAAAAACAAATCACCTAGACTGTGCACTGCTCAAGGATGGACAAAACAGATTGGGAGAGTATCAGGAAAATCTTGTGTGAGGATGCAGAGCAAGTGCCCTTGGCCACCTCATGGAGGAAGGGAGAGCACTTAACCAAAGATGTTTCCTTTGTTGTTGTAAGTCATGAAAACCTGTCCCAGCTGCTGCTGTTCCTGCATATAATCTCTGAGAATGCTTTATTGAGCTTAGTGCTACACTTGTATTTGAGGAGCAGAGGACAGTCAGCTTTCCACAAAGGTCAGCTCCTCTGTTGGTTGTTTCACGCCCATCATTTAGTGCCACCCATTGCCACGACAATGGAGTTCCACCTTCACTGGAACCTGCAGCTCTTCTGCTTTTCAACTGGTATTTTCTCTAAACCCCCAGATCCTTATTTGTAAACTAAGCATATGCACCTCCTCCATCCTCAGATGAAGATGACTTCAAATTTTGTAAGAGAATGGTGTTTCATGGTTGAATTCATTCTCAGTTTTCCTGTCACCATGTTCACCAAACGTTACTAGAGGTAATTTTGTCTAAAAATAGAGGATTATAATATCACCTGCCTATACCAACTGCTGTCTGCCACCTGCTAATCCTCAGGGGGGGATCCTTTCCCCCCAAAGAAATGATTTTCTGAGGTCAGTGATTTGAGTTTGATCCAAGTAGAGTAGAACATGTCAAATACCTCGTGCCCCACATTGCATGTACAGATTAACACGGCACAGACAGTGACAATGCAGTGAAACCACCAGGAATATTACCTTTGTCTTCACTCATTTCTTGACTCCTTGGAGGGATAAGTTTCCTGCTTAAGTTAAGCAATGATGAATGGCTTGTATGGGTCTGGGGTTTGTGAATTTAGGGGTTGCTGACCCTAGAGTGGGAGTTTTTTAGTGTTTTGGGTTTAGTTTTTTTTTAATATAGTGGCTATTCTATATGCTGGATTTTACAGGTAAACTCATTCTCCTGACAACATATGAGCATCTTGTTGGAAACACTGTGTAAACTTCTGACAATTTCATCTTGAGCAGAGTTGGATTTCCAGTTTTCTCCTACTTATGTAGTTTAAAATTGGTTTTATATTTTTAAAAAATTTAATGCTTACATTAAGTATTCAACAACTTGTCTCAGATTTTTGTATTGTGATTTTACCTAGCATTTAACCTCCCCTGTTTTGTGCTTACCTGGTCCCTCAAAGGGCAAGAGTTTGGAAGGAATTGGGTCCTTAGAACTCAGGGGGATCAGGTAGAGATCCTTGACATGTCTGTTGTTATTAGCTACAACACCAAAACGACCACGACTGCTAAAATAGGAGTAGAGAGAGATATAGGCAACTTCTTCTTCTTCTGTTGCAGGATGGAAACGAATCAAACACAATTCCTGGAATACAAAAGCAAAGTGGAAAAACTCAACCTCTAACATACCAGCAAATAAAATGGTAAAGGGCAAATTCCAGAGGTAAAAATAAACTGCACATTTATCACTCCAACTATGCCTTCAGGGCAACACTCTCACTATAAGAGACAACTGCTGTTCAATTTGTAACATTAAAACAAAATCAGGTTTGTCATTTTCAGAAATACAAATTACTTGTGTATCTAAAAACCTTGAGGCTCAAACAAATTAAATGGAAAATTCTTAGTTTCCTGATTATCTCTATACACTGTGCCTAATTTTTTCACTTCTCAAGTAATTTTTATATTAAAATCTATTACATACATTAAATGATAAGTCTCTTTTCTTTAGGATTTCAATTTCAATCTTCACTACTTCACTTAGTAAATAGTGCGAACACTTAACTACTAAGCAGGAGAGAGAGATTAAGAAGATCTGCAGCTCAATAAGCACATTCCCTTAATAAATCAAAAACTTCAAAGTGGTTTTGGTAGTATTCCAGGTGTGATCTATGTCAGTATTTGGTGTTTATTACTTTATATTATAAAAAGTTGTCATTTTACATTGCTGTATATTTCTTCTGGGTTTTGCAAAGGATTTTAAGTTAATACCTTAGAAAGCGAAGATTTGAGTTTGCCAACATAATCCCAGACTGTCTTCGGTGAGATCCTCCCACCAATATGAATTGTATCTGGTAAATCCTAAACAAGAAGTATTACATGGTAGTATGAGAAAAAACAAAAAGGAAAACAAAAAAAAGCAGTGCAGGTTGCCCCATCCCAGTAGCCCAGTGGATAATGCACAACTATATTTAGTAAACTTTAGAACACAATTTTCTGACTTCAGACAGGCTGTTCCTAAATGTGGAGGTGTTAATTACGGCATGTGACCCAAAGGCCGACAGGATACGCGAAACAGAAACACACCTCCAGCAAGGAGAGCAGCAACACATCAAATAGTTCTGTACGCACAGTACTGGCATTTATGGGGAAGCTATACTATATATATATATATATATTGTTTTTATAGGGAAGCTGCTATCTGAAGTACAGATTTTCTCCATGTTTTCAGTGACTGCCAATCACTTAAGTTCTAGTGAACTTCCTGTCACAAGGACAGTGAAACTCATTTCAGCAAAATCAATACCCAAAAGAGCCACCAATCCTACTAATAAACTCCTAAAACAGACATTTGTGTTTGAAACCTCTTAACAGTCACCTAAAACATCCTTCAGAGAAAAAACAAAGAAAGAAATGCTTACTTATTTTAGCACACACCTTTCTACTGCCTCATTATTTGGACATACACCCTCCCACTACTGTACCATTCAACTGGTTTTATTTGAGAATTAGCAAAAAGGATGGTGTTTTTCATAAACAGCCAAACAAAATTTTCCAACAGATCACATGAGTGACCCATCTAGTTTGAGAACAGAACAAGGCATCCACTTTAAAACACTAGCTCTAAAACAATGAAACTGAAATAAAGCCACTATTCCATGTTAGTTCCTAACGTGTTGAAAGACGTTAGACTTCTTCACAGATTTGTGAGGAATATTTAAAAGGCTGCATTTTTTTTCTTGAGCTACTTTTCCTGTTACTGAAGGGATGCCATTTACCACTGTCACAGTTCTAATACAACTCTACAGACACAGAGTGCCCCCAACCTTTCCAGCTACAGGAACTGCAGCCCAGACCACTCCAAGCACACACACACACCAGTGCTAACCTCACTAAGATAATCAAAGCACCCGGAGACTGGATATGCTTTAGTGACAAATTTGGCCACACTTTGCATGTTAATAAATCCTTTCCAAATGGTGTTGAGACGAGAGAGAAAGAGGGAAGTGTCGCTGTCCTGAGGTGAGCGTGGCTCTGCAACACTGCAAAACAAATCCAAACAGAAAGGTTACACAATGCAAACGAGGATGGAGCCTTTTTTTTTAAATTCTCTTCCCTCCTCCTATTGATCCAATACTTTCTTTTAAACAAATAACAAATTTTTTACTACATGTTTTGTTAATGTTTTCCATTAACTTGGTATTAGTTAAAAAACAACAAGTAACAGAAAATAAACTGGTAGCCGCAGACAGGTAAAGAGATGCCAAAAGACATGACTTTGATAAAATTAAGTTAGCACTCTAACTGTTGTGATTCTGATTCCATAACAAACTAATTGGAATTACAGACTTCCCACTAATTAAGTCAACAATGTGCAGCAGAGATTCTCAACTAAAAGAATTTGCTATGAATAAAATCATTTTAACTGCAATTGCACAAGAATATACTCAGCAGTATTTATTTTTACTAAGGTATATACTCAGAATAGGAAAGAAATCCACTTCCTTTCAAGCTGATCAAGTGGTTAACTTTAGTTCATATTCAGATATAACAGTATTTTAATACAGGGTGAAAATCTGGAAAAGATCTTTAAACCATCTCTCCCATACCCTGTCTTCTATATCAATACACATGCAGACTTCTAAGCCTGCATTACCTCCAGTTTTGTCTCCCTGCTAATTCATTGTAGAATCTTTGCTGTCAACATACACTCATGCTCTGAAAATTTTACCAGCTAGAGAAGGCAAATGAGAAATGGCAAATAAAAACATGAATCAGGCTACCTGAGCTTTAAACCTGAACATGCCTTTTAAGTGGGGGAAAGGGAAGGGGACATGGGACTCTGGAGAGAACCACAGGAGGGATGTGGCAGCTTGGCTGGCTGTGGGGTATACGCACTTGATGTTAGGTGACTGCTGAACCGCCAGGTATCTGGGATCTGGTGAGGAGGATGGTTTTGTTAATATTGATTTGGGGACAGTCGCAGATGGTTTGGAAGTTCCCTGTTTGGTTTCCCCTGCTGAGACTTTGTCAGCTGCAGGCCCAGAATGCTGTGCTGGTGTTGTGGTCCCGGAGGAGCTGCTCATGGCCGTCCTGGGGTCTCTGCCAGAAACTGTCACAGTTGTGACAACTGGGCCAGCACAAGTGGCAGGGAAAGCAGAGACCTCTTCAGGTACAGCAGAGTCTGTGCTGTTCTGGCTCTGGCTTGTAGCAATGTAAGTCCTTTCTACACTTGGCTGAGAAACTGTTTCTGCCTCTGGTTCAACATCGATGTCCATTGCATCCTCAGCGATGGGCTCTTTGTCAGGCTCTGCTGCTGGGGCTGCTGCAGGACTTTCATACTTGGGCTGGGCTTCTGGCTTTGGTTTTGACTCCACCTTTTTAGCAGAAGCCCCTGACTTCATCTTCTTAGGTGGCACCTCATCTTCCGATGCTGAAATCTGACCTACAGATTTATTTCAAAAGCTTTTGATTAGTATTTCACAATAGAATAGTTTGGAGAAACTACTTCAGAAAAACAAACAAACAGTTCTTTTACTTTGCCCAAGGTCAGCATTGTAAATACCTGTGCAGATTTTGCAGTTCAGATCAAACAGATGGGCTCGATGTTGACTTGTTGTATCCTTCAACATGCTGCTAAAAACATCTAGAGAAGGAGCACTGTTCACATTGGGTGCAGTTCGGGTTGACTCCTGCTGTTCCTAAAAGTGAATAAACATATAAAATATTGCATTTGGTCATTAATGTCAACCATAAAAAAATACTTAGAAAACTGTTCATTAACTTCAGTTCTTAAGAAAAAGTAAATATTAAGGGCCTTGGTTAAAGCACATCACGTTAGACAGAGTTGTCAAGTTATTTTTGTCCTCATTTCATTCCAGAGTGTTTTGCAGTAGAGAGCTCATGTTCAGAAATAGATATCTCTGCAAATCGATGGCACAGGCTGAAAAACATGCAGCACTTTTGAAATGCCTCCAAAATATGCTTATCACTGGTTGTTGCACTCCTTCACACTTAAAGGAAAAATGCTCATAGCACACCCACTAGGCAGTGATAGCCCCCCTTCAGTTCAGTAAAACAATCTGCACTTCAGTTCACAGATTTGAAGCCCCAATTGCCATTTCTCCCCCTCTACGTCCTCATGCTGAAGCAACAGCCCCAGTACTCACATCAGAGTCAGACACTGGTGGGGAATCTTCCATATTGACAACTGGCGCATGTTCCCGTTTTACAGCTGTTTTCTTGACTTCCTGAGATTTGTTTCTTGACTCCACCAACTGAGAGAAACAAAACCACGCTGGTTAAAAGTCTATATATTCATGTATTATATATTTTGTTATCATTTAGCACATAGTAGAGAAAAAGTATATTGAAACTGAGTGTTATTAACTTAATATGGGTGGTAAGGGCTGGCAAACTTGGATCTAAGGACATAATGTTACTTACCGCCTTAGCTGGTTTCTCTTTCCACACAGACAGTTCTTTAGATAAAAGTTCTTCTGGTTTCATTCTCACTAGTTTTGACAGTGAGATTTCTTCACGAAGGACACGATGAAAAAGTCCCTGAAAACAGAAGCATTTTCCTCATTATCACCAGTAACTGGACTATCAGAAACTGAGCAGCAATTCTCCTGTTCCAGATCTATTGTAGAAATTCAAAGAAAAGTTTCAAG
The DNA here is from genome assembly GCA_013396755.1 of Sclerurus mexicanus. Classification (NCBI taxonomy): domain Eukaryota; kingdom Metazoa; phylum Chordata; class Aves; order Passeriformes; family Furnariidae; genus Sclerurus; species Sclerurus mexicanus. The sequence continues at coordinate 32,871 of VWZF01001825.1, read as the reverse complement.
TGTTCTCTAGTGAGTATTTTCATCTGTACCAGCACCTGTTTTCTTCTTTTAAAGTACAGATAACATGTATCCAATACATGTTACAGAATGTCACAAGCGAATAGATGAAGTACTTATTCATCTGTACTGTACTTAAGAAAGCTATTCTGTAAATAAATATTTCACACCAAATGCCCAAACTGAATAAATACCAATGACCAACTAACGTAGGCTTTGAACACCTACTTGGATAAAAATATTGTCAAAAAGGTTTGAATGGCTGTATAATAATATTTTATAGTTTAGTTAGTAAGTCTCTATCTTGAAGCTCTTAATGTTGAAGGTAGAGTCTGACATACCATTAAAGCCCAAATTACATTTCTGTGTAAGTTTACTCTAAAAAAAGTTCCAAACCTGGTTTTTGGGGTCCTTGAGATTGAACATGATGCTACGGTATTTACTCTTGTATCTGTTGTCCGTAACTTGGAACAAATTAAACATCTCCTTTTCAATATTGAGTGCTACTTTTCCTACTTCACTCTCTGTCATGACCAGGTCATCGCTGTCATTGACTCTGTTGAAAACAAGAACAGGTATGTGCAGTTATGTCAGGTGGGAATGGTCAGGTACAGTCACAAAACCAAACTTCTCAGAGCTGACCTCGGCTGCTCCTCACCCAGGGAGGGCTCGAAACTCCTTAAATGACATCTGAGAGCCAAAGTCTATCTCAGGACCTTGAACTCAGGCAAACTTTAATTACTGCCCACACGGAGCCCAGGCACTTGAGTGTCAGTCCTAGATTCTGCACTGTGACCAGCATTTTCATTTCACAGACATTCCCAGAGGGCAGTGCTCTATGATGTCTTGATGGTTGCCATTACCTTTAACAATGATCATGGGGGAAATCAGCCCCTTTTTTTGTGTTTGGGTTTTTTTTCTTTCCCAAGTGATAGTTGTCCACTGACCAGGACTTCTTCTTGTTGATTTTTATGTTGGGAGGGCAGGGAATCTCCCCTTCAGTGAGCCTTTAACCTTTCACTGTATTTCCTATACTATGTTCCCTACAACTCTAGAACTCCAACACTGCCACCACCAGATTTTAAAACTCAGAGCACCTGCATTATAAAAGCTTCCAGGCTGTAATTTAATTCTTCAACTGTAATCGCCCCAATATAAATGGGATAGCAAGGGTTCTTTTTCTTAAGACTTTTTCACATATATATTTATTTTATATCAGGAATTTTTATTTCAAATATAAACCTGAAATGCCAATTGTAGTAATTTGTAGCATAAATTCAATCTCTCAAAATTCCTTATCAAGACATAAACAAAACTCTGCAGGCTAAACATTTACTTCGACTTGTAGGCGTCCTACATAAAATAAGCGCTTTGAATTCCCACCTCTTCCATAAAATTTCTTTCAGGGATCGACGAATATTTTGTCGAATCTGAGAGTTAGGCTGTGACTGGACAGAACTGGGGGATGCTTTTGTTTGACTACTTCCAGCTGCAGCTGACATGGAAGGCAGTGAAGGCTTTTTGAGTCCTCCACCTAAACTGGAAGATGGAGCTGGTTTCTTGGAAACTGCTGAGCCATGAGACAGAGGTGACTGTTTGGAAGGAACACTGCCTGATGAAGGCCAAGGTTTCTTGGGAATGACACCTTTGAAACTTCCAGCAGGTTTCAGTGGTGGTTTGGTGAGTGTTGTGTTAGAGTAGGATGGGGGCTTCTTGGAAGGCAGATTTCTGGGGAGAGAGGATGGCTGTTTCTCCATTATAGACACAACAGTCTTCTTCGATGCTGATGAGGACTCTGCTCTATCTTCATTCCTTTTCTCTTCTCTTTGAGCTGTTAAAACAAAGAAAAAAAATACAATATTAAAGGCTTAACTTTGTAACTTTCTATTAATGAAGACCAGGTAGCAATCTATTAAAAAGTCTGTCAAATACCATCTCCAGAGAGCAGCTACAAGCAGGCAGTCTAAGCTATTTACTCTCACTAGCCTTGTTAAAAGCAATTTTAAAAACCATGCCAAGGCTGACACAGGGGTTTTTTGGTTCAAAATTTTGTTTACAAGAAAAATGGGGGGGAAAAAAAGGCACCACCTTCAAAGATTCCTGAGAGAGATTTCATGGTTAAGCTTCAAAAACTCCCACACATAGAAAAAAATAAATACAAGGCAATAAGACTCACATTCTACATTTAAGCAGAAAAAATCCCAAAGCACCTTACAGAACCAGTTTATCACAGAACTGATGATAGAAGTCCACGAATTTGAAACTGCATTAATATTACCTTTAGTATTATTGAAGATTAATAAACCTATTCAGTTACTAGCTAAATTCTAGATTTATAGAATGTTTAAATATTAATGCTGCTGCTCAGGCTGTGGCCATCTAATTCCCACTATTCTCAAACTATTCTATTCACAGTATTCAGATTTGGCATTTAAACATCTTTTTTCCACTGTTACTAGAACAACTGACACATCATACACAAGAAAATTTATGAAATCTTAAGTAAAAGCTCTGGTTTTCACACCTGTTGAAGACACGCTTGCACAGGACTTTAAAAGCAAACCTGTCATTAAATTGCATTTAATCCATCCACCTTCTGGCTCTGACAGGAACAACTGAACACAGCTAAAAAAGCCAAAACCAAAACACACTCCACCTCCTGCAAACAAAACATATTTTACAAGGTAACAAAGTTACAGTGGGCAAACAAAACACATGGATCCTGAGAACTCAAACAAGGATGGGTTCTGAGGAAACTACAAAAAAACAACTACTAAAATAGTCGTTTCAAATCCTGTTGAAGGTTTGTAGAATTAGCCCACAAGCCCTGCGAGCAAAGTGCAGGAATTTAACTTCCAGTAACTTCACCAAAGACCAGCTAGTCCCTCTTCACCTTCCAGGTCTGCTTTGAAAGCAGAAATCACTAGAAAGGGTCTAAACTGTCCCATCCATCTGTTCTGAGATGGACTTGAAGGAGACAGAGCCCTCCTGGGGAGTGTGGTTCAAAAAACCCCACACATCAGCATAAGGTTCCAGTGGAATCATCCCTCAAACTGGAGAAGATTTGAAATGCTTAAGGGACATGTGATACTCCCTCATTTCAGGAAGAAATGGCCTTACAACCAAGTTCAGGTACCCCTGAACATCACCACATGCTTCCAGCAAAGCCCCTCCTCACCCCTGGCCCTTTAACCAGCCCTCACTGCTGGCAGCAGCCCCACAGACATGGGCAGGAGACAAACCAAGAAATGTCTTGAGCTGTTGTAAGGTGAAGTACAAAGGTGTGTGCTGAACTTCTGCTGGAACACAAGGAGAAGCAGCAGAAGATACAGAAACACTGTATCTTTATACTTTTTTTCCTAAAACTATTCTACAATTGAGCAAGATTTAACTACTTGAAGTGTGAAACATAACCTGTTCCCACCGTGCATTAAATCATTTCACAGGGTGTGCTGATTTTGCTGTAAAGATTACAATTATTACACTCACACCACTCCCCCGGTTTTCCCTAGAGACTGGCTGTGGTTTCTGTCTGATTGAGCCCAGGAAACCTTCCCTATGACCCTCAGTGTCTCTCCCTGTATTCCCCCCATTCTCTCCTACCCCACTAACACCATTCCAGTCATCAGGAGGACTCCGGCAATCCCAGGAGGGAGGAAGAGGATAAGGAAGTATTGTTGATGGTTTTTGTTTGGTTGCATTCAGCTGCCAAAACCTGAGGGGTCACCAGCCAAACTATTTTGAGGCGAGCCTTGGAACAGAGAGGAGGCAAATATCTGAAACTGGTAACTGCAGAAATTACTTCCATTCTCTTCTTCCTATTTTGTCCTCTGCACAGAACAGTATCCTTTCAGGCAGCTGGGACAGCAGCACATTCTGTGACTTATCATGGGGCGGCAGGACAGCACAGCTTGGCTTTCAAAGCAACAACAGCAAAATTCAGTTCTCAGCACTAACACATTTAGTTCTTTTTGGTTTACAGCAGAAGTGTAAATTTGTACTTAACCCTCTATCCCTTCCCTTTTAATGATTAGTTCAAAGCAGTTTTTGTTAACTACACTGACAAAACTAAAAATAGCAGAACCAAGATGTTTTGTGTCCATCAGATGTTGTGTATGAGAACTGTACCCACACCACACACCTTTGTTACAAACAGCTATACCACAATAAGAATATGGACTTGTAAAATCAATCAATAAATAAAAGATATTAGTACAAAGGTAGATTGAGTTCCCAGGGCTGAAGGTCAGCAGGATCTATGAGGCCTGAGGAGACACAGAGGCATCCTTTAGCCTGCCAGCTGACATCATGACTATTTAGAAAGGTTTTCAAATGTGTGTTAATTCTGTGCTTCTTTAGCCAAAGGAAAAAAAATGCAAATAGTTCATAAGAATCATGCAGGCCTGGCAGTTTCAGGCTACTTTATCCCAATTACAACTGTCTCCCCAGTAGGATTTGTTGATTAGAGAAGTGGATGGTAGATCCTGCATGTACTAAAGTCACACACGGCTCCTTCTGTGCTTCAGAGCTACCAAGGACCCGTTCAAACTAACAGGACACAGCACGATCTGATGGACACTGTCCAACTGTGTGCACATTGTGATGAAGAATCCAGGCTACTTAAATCCTACATATGCAAAGAACCTGTGACAGCTGCAGATTAAACTCATCTAAGAAAAACTCTTGCCCTGTTTTGACTATGAGAAACCAGAATTTTTGTCCAATCAAGTTTTGGTTTTCAGTGTCAAGATCAATATACTGCCACATAATTCAGCTGAAGGAACTCACTGTATCATTACACAGGTCTTGGATCCAATGCCCAGAAGAACCCAGAGGATGGTAGAGAAGGAGCAGGACTGGTTCTTTGGGTGGCAGCTCATCCCCCTATTGACCTACCCACAACATAAGCACACCTAGGCCTGCAGCACCTCCTGAAAGGAATGGGAACACGGCTGGTGTATGTTTGGAAGCACTAACATAGGTATGTACTCTTTCCAGAGAGCACTACGCCAATTTTACTTCTGATGGCAGTTGATCAGCAAATGGATGGGATGTATCATGGAGCAGGGATTCCCTCAGACCGTGATTTCAAAGTGCTCAGCTGTGAAATCCACAAGCAGCTTGAGAAGAAGGTGCAGCCAGTGCTACTGCACAGACCAGTCACTGTATTTACACCGTGGGGGTTTTGGTCCTTTTCATCAGTAGCTCCAGGATATCTACAATGAATGCTCTAAAATTTAAAATAAAAGGATGAGACAAGCACTGAACATCAGCCTACCCCACCCAAGAGGGCAACAGGGAGTTTCACCACAGGCAGATTAGTGCCAGAAGGCGGCAATTAGTGGCTCTTCTACTCAGCACTTTTAACAAACAGGTGAACCTCCTTGGCTTGATGTTAGAAACTAACTATTAAACTATGTAAAACAAAACATTAATTCCTATTTGCCCCATTCTGTCCCATGGGCCACTTGTTTGGACAGGAACAGGATCCTTACTGACTAGAGAGAAGGGAGGGCAAAAGGGACCGAGGTTCAGATGGAGCTGAGCCAGCTCATTCCCAGGGTGAAACCCAACGAATCCTCTAGAAGAAAACAGTGCATTCCTCCCAGGCTTAAGGAATAGCATTACGTCGGTATGTTCAGAACAGACAGCAGCAGAATCTCTCCCCCCAGATGTCAACAGACACAGAAGCCCTCCCTGAGGAAATTCCCCGTGCAGCTAAATTAGACATTACAACACGCAGGAGGACAGAAGTGCCACAGCAGCTGCTGTTACAGACAAGCCCGACGGTTACAGGTACTTCACTGTGAACACCTCAGCATGGATGTCTCAGCGGTGCCATGCAGTTGTGGAAGCCCAGTTTAGCAGGCTTTCCAGAGTAGGGCTGCTTAGCTTTGCATGAAGGATTTGCAGGCTGCACTTGTTACCACAGTCCATAACCAACATCCAGACACCCAGAGGTCGAGTTTTATACCATGAGCATCCATGTTATCCAATGGAAACTTTACTTCTCCTTTGATCTCTTAAAAATATTTCTGTACAGCATTCAAGCCTATTCTGGTTCTACTCCTTTTCCCTCTTCACCCAACCTTTCTTTGGAATAGCAGCTTTTGAAAGCCACTTAAAGAAACTACCCTCCACCACACCCCTTGGTTTCTAGTTACATTATCTCAGTTGTGATGAGCTGTTTTGCTGGAGACAATTTTTTTCAATTCTTAAATACCAAAAGAAATGTGCTATTCCTTTTTCTCTGTATAGTTCTAAAATAATTTGAATCAAAGTTCTTTAAAAAATTTTAATATCTGGCTCTAGCTGATACCAAAACTTTTAAAAGTTGTGTAGATAAACCAGAGGCTGCTATACCTGAAGAGCTCATTTCACAATGACTCTGGTAAGGCTGTTTAGTGTTTTAAATCTTTTTTAAATCATCACAGCTACTATTACAAGACATTAAAAAGACTTCTGTGAAGTGTATCTTGCAGACATGCAATCCGTTTTGTTACAGAATACTATTAGAAATTTCTGCACAGAATTTAGATTTTGGCATAAGGCTGTTCCTGCACAATTGTCCCTGGTGTCTAGTATCATCTCAACATTTCACTGTGTTCTCTTCCATCTATGTTAATCTACATTTTTCTTCCCTCAGGATGAAATTCCTCCAAGCAGTGTGTGAGGAGCCGATGGCTGCATCGCATCCACCTTGCACAGACCCATCCGCAGCAGGAGCAGAGGCCCAAGGGAGCAGGATGTCAGGAACCCAGCACTTGAGGAGACACTGCCCAGCACTGAGGCAGCCCAAGCACGTAGGGGTTTACTGTTGCTTTTCAGACTTCTCTGTCGCTAAAACAGTTATAGGAAAAAAAACAAAACCCCACAACTCTACTTTTAGTCTTATGCACAGTATATGAGTTTGTGTGGCAAACAGTAAGAAAGCTGGTAATTAACCATTTTCTGTAACAAAAATAGATCTGTAGAATTCCACAATAGGAATAATGAAACCTAAGAAAGAGAACAGCTACTTGTGATCCACCTGTTCAGCAGTGATCATTTACACTTTGACTCGTATGTCCTTAGAGGGAGGAAAATTCACACTAATGCAGCATTGCAGTTGTTAAAATCCCAAAAACACCTTTTAGAAAATATTTACACAGCCTGTGCAAGGACAGAGCTGAGCAGTTATGTACTGTCAGAGGAGCTAATCTCTACAGAGGCACTGGCCTTTACAGCAGAACCAGCTGAGAGGAGCACAGATGTGCAAAGCCCAGCAGAGGCAGCCACCCACTCAGGCACTGCCCTGCCAGCATTTTGGGTGTCACACACAGCTTGGCCTGTGAAGTCCCGCTCGGTGCTGCAGCTCCTCCGGCTCAGGCACAGGTGGCTGCAGTGGCCGTGCCTGTGCCGTCGCTCCAGCGCTGCAGGTGTCCGGTCCGAGCGCACGGAGGTGAGGGCAGCCCGCTCTGGCACGGAGCACAGCACAGCAGCACAGGCTCCTGGCCCAGAGATGAAACACCTCACCCCTCTTTGCCAGTTCTCTGAGAAGTTAAGAACTGCATTTTTCCCTGCTGTGAAACTGTTGAAGCAGAGGATGGGCACGATCTCTCAACCTTAGAATCTGTGTTGTTCAACAGCTTCCCTTTGCCACTCAGCCCATGCCCCAAGTGCACTTGTCCGATGCGGCTGTGGCCCTTCCTCCGTGACTCGTGACAGAAATAACCTGAACGGAGCAGAATTTAACCAAACCCCTCCAGCCCAATGCAGAGACCAACACCAAACTTTAATCCACAGGTTCTTTTGAGGTGAAACCTTTCAGTCCATTACCCAACTTTAAAAAAACTGAACAAGAGACACGGGTGAGCTGGTGCTTTAGCTGTCAGCCCTAAAGCACTCCACAACGGGAAGCTACTTACCCCTTCCGAGCCGTCCCTCGGGAGCAGCTGTGCCGAGTCGCAGCCGCTGGGTGCCCCTGAAGCCCCCTCTGGTGGCACCGAGCACCGGCGGCTGTGCAGGTGAGGGGCTCTGGGATCGCTGCAGCTCCGCGGCTGTTCAGCTGCTCCGACACCTGCTTTTGCTGGACCCTGGGTAATTTCCCTCAAAGACAGCTCAGTGCTAGCTCTAATTCAGAAGCGCTAATCGCTCTCAGTGTTAGTTTTCCCTGTTAGTTTCCCCCAGGAAGAGGTCTGCTTCCACTCTCAAGACCGAAACAGTTTATTGAACACTAGTGGCTGAGGTGTGCTGCCTGCCCTGCTGCTCTTCTAAAGCCTCTACCAGCTCTAATCTGCGCTGCAATTACGATGCCTGTGTGCCAAGCCTTTACAATCAGCCACACAAAAGAAACTGAACTTATCTTTACAGTTAATTTAGAAGACTCAGAGAAAAGGGGCCTGCTGTGGTGATTTCTCTGCAAGTCAACCTGTAAGCTCTATGCTCATGCAAATCTGTAGCTTTGACACACAAGCTTTATTTTAATCTACATGAGATTATAGTAATCTACCTATGTTAGACAGCTGCCTCTTCAATGCTTCCCCTCTCCTGAGTGAGAGAGAGACACTACCTGCAGCAAAAAAAAAAAGGCTTCTTATTTTCCAGATTGTTCATGGATTGGTATCATCACTCCTTGCAGGGACAGGCCATCTTCGGGTTCCAAGTTCAGCACAGATTGGACACAGCAAATCAGCAGCAAACTTGACTCAAAGTGCAAGTCATCACCTCAAAAAACCCCTTTTATTTGGGGACTAGCAAAGAACTTTTTCACTGGCAATGCAGTCAAGTGAGCAAGTTCAAAGGACTGAAGTAAAATTAGAAAAAGAAAGCAAAACAGCAGGAGGGTGGTGAGAGTTTTTAATCAAACTTTCATCAGTGTTGATGACAAGAGATAAACCACCCTCATATGCATAGTGCCTCTGTAAGTGATACCAGGTTTCTGTCCCCCAACCCTTCCCCTCGGCAATGGTTCCTCACTGAAGCCAAGCACCCCTGATGGCAGGAGTGCTGGCCTGCTGTCTCCAAGTGCCTCGGGGGTGTTGGGTGCTTCAAAGGCAAAATAGGAACACACCAGGAGCAGGGACCAGCCTTCCTAACTTAAGAGACAGGGCAAAAATCTTCATGTGGCTGAGCCACAGAGCGGGTGTAACATACCTTGTAGAGCAGAGAAGGGGAGTTCCAGGAGTTCACAGGCAGGAGATGATTACGGCTCCCCAAGGATCCCACTGCTCCCTTTAACTGGCTGGGTGCCAGGGGATGTCGCCACTATGGTTTGCCTCACTCCACAGGCAGGGCTCAGGTCCTGAGCCAGCACAGCCCCTGCCAGTGTCATGACAGGAGTTCAGCACCAGAGCTGCCTTGTTACACCAGCCACTCCTGTACCATGACCCTTTCAATACCGTAAGTTCTCCAAGGTGAATTTCTCAGAAGTTCTGGCAGATTCATCTTGGGTGTGCTGATCATTATGTGGTCTTTCAGCAGCCTTCCTGAAAACTCCTCTAGTTACAAAGGTTTAGGCCAGACCTACACACAGGGCAGCCACACGACCCAGAAAATGGCCACTAACCAAGTATTACTTTTTATTTCCCTGGTACTATTCAATACTTAGTGCCTCTCAATATGGCCATACATTGCACAATATGGCATTAAACAAAGACCCTTGGCTTTCTAGGAGTTAATTCAGATGCCAGAAGTAGTTCAGTTATAAGAGTATGGAACCTGGTACAGCCTAGTTTTACTCTGTGGGAAAGCACTCATAGCCAAAGGCATCCAGTTTAAATACAATCAGTCCTTGCAGACGACCATACATATGGCTTAAGCGGCAAAGTGTAAGTAAAATATATTTTAACAGTTAAGATAAACCAAGAGCAGTATATCCACATCCACTGTGCTCAACTGAGTCACAACTTCAGCTGGTACAATCTTGCTCAAAGAACAGCATTAAACTGGCACCAGCCTGTGTGCAGACAAGGCCTCGCTTTCTTCTCTTCACAACGGTACTTACAGCTCCTTACACCACTTTTACATTCTGACCCATAGCTCCTGCATTTAGTGCACTGTTTTCCCCTGCCCTCTTTATAGTGGTGTTTTCTTTCCTTTCTGCTCATACTAGAGAAAGAAAAATAAATAGACACAAGAAAAAGCATACATAAGTTATGCATCCTAAAATCCTGGTATTTCAATATTTCCTGGTGGGGCATCCCCATCTCACTGCATTCCCTTTACAAAGCCTCCGTATTTTGTAAGAGGTATACAGGAACATGCCGTCCAAGATCTTTAACTATACAAGCAAACACTATTCACTTTGTGAACAGCCTTGAGTGCCAAAAAGTTCAGCTGCAGAAGAAATGAAAAAACCTGACGGGATAACAAAAGGAAATTTTTATCACCAGTCAGGGCTCCCACTTCCAGGAGGTGGCAGCGTTGTCTCTTCGTAATTCCCCACTGGAAAGCAGGAGCGTGATCACAAACACTGTGCTTTTCTCTGAAGGAAACACTTCCTCTTCCAAGTCTCACTTATTAATAACTTCTGTGAAATACTGGTACCAAATCTGGTATTCCCATAAATCACTATAAATTCACACTATCTGCCTGCAGTTACATAAACAGAAGTTTAGAGGTTTAGTGTGACAAGTGCTTTTTACTCAGAAGTTCTGCCACAAAAAAATAGGAAATTTAATGTTTAGGTGTTTTTTATCTAATAAACCCTCCTCACTCTCCCGCACACTTAGTTGCTTTTCTCAATAAAAGCAGTTTAGACGGTTAAGCACTTTTAGCACCTGAATCGAGTAGATTATCAGTTCATGTATTCGTTTTTAAGTCTAGTAATGTAAGTCAGGTGAACTTCAAAGCTTTGAAGCACTGATAAATACTTGGTATACTTATGACTGGTTAGTTTAAAAACTGGGATACTGCAAGTGTTTACCCTCTTCCCCTCCCCTTCTGGATAAATTTTCTATTTTAAAACTGAGGATATATTTGCTGCTGATTTCTATTTGAGATTTAACAGCAAAAATATAGAAAAAATTATATCTTCCAAGCGTCGCTCTGTCAAACAAAAACCTGAGTTTAATCATGTTAAGTTTTCTTAATTCCTAAAAGGCCTCATGCACCAAAGTTGCAAATAAGGATCTGCTGAACATGGCTGGAAGCTCTGGGAGAACACAGGCAGCATTCTGAAACACTGCATTTGGAAGGATCCCATCCTTTGCCTCCTCCAGACTGCAAGTCCTTCATAACCAATGTTCAGAAATACTCATTTCTAAACAGGGAGTCACCTTGAGATGTGTCTAAAACAGATTGTATGTTTGGTCCAATAAACATGTTTTCCATGACAGACTAGCTCAGACTTAAGAGGTCTCACTTTTAGATACCTGAAGTGAAATGAGAGGACTTATGAATTTCCTTAATGCTGTAACTTCTAGGTTTTGAACAGCATATGAAGATTTCTTAAGTAAGTAAAATCTGGTAGAATACTCTTGCAAATGGTGCACTGGCAGTTTCTCAGGAAGATTACAGCTCAAACCCATCCATCAAAAAGCAGGACACATTTTTTTGCAAATACACAGACAGTTTAACTGGGCATTAAGTAATGGCACAGAGTCCCCAAGTATCAGTGCAACTTACCTTAATATAAGCAATCTGAAGTTCTTCCTTGAATTTGATATGAGAGTTCTTCATCACTCAAACTATGTTGTTCTCTGTTTGTTACTAAAGTTTGGTTTTTACATATATTTTGGAACCAATTTAACTACTTAGCTACAGGAATCCAGGTTTCTGCTGGAATTGGTTAAATCTGTAAAACCTCCGGTATGGTAAAATTTAAGAGCAACCTCTCCTATGAAGACCCTCAAACTTTCTGCCTCAAAACCTGTACTCCTGTCTCCTAGGAAAAAAACAAACCCTATAGCAATAAAGACATTTTAAGTGAGAGGGTTCTACCTGTAATTGTATTGATCAGAAAGTGTCATAAACACTGACACGTAAAATAAGCACTTATAGTTTATGTCTTTCTCTCCTAATTTTAGTTATGCTTAAAACACTATTTTTTTCTGACAAAAAAGCTAAAGTTTCTTAAAAAAATATTACCTTAAGAGAGTTCACTATAAAAGAGGCACAAGGCCTAAGCAGCAAAATAATTAAGGAAAACTTATAACCATTTAAACATTTGACATGGGCAAATACCATTAAAATATAACTCTTATGGTGTACTATGTGCTGTGACAACAGAAATTTAGGCTAGCTGGTGCTCCTTCAATGTTTCCAAATTATAACTAAAAAATATCAACTTAAATATTAAACACTTATCAGTTATTTTACATAAATTTTCAATAACAAGGTTTACTTCTGAAAATAAAATGTAAATTGGCTGAAGTATGGTTACAAAAGCTGTGAGAACTGAATTTCTGAGTTCATTAATCTTCAAGTGAGTAAACCTGACACCAGGTCGTGTGGTTTGTAAGTGTGAAATGTCAGATTTCATCTGAAGTTCCATAACTGCATTATAAAATTACTTAGATGGAGTCAATCAAAAAACGCCACAAGCAGAAGGACCTGTTCAGGCTTCAAAGCAGTATTTACTTACCTTCATATGAGTTACAAGGATGCTATTTAAAACCTGCAAAAATATGCAGGGCAGTATCTCTGCCTGACATCCACTCAAGATGTGTTCTTGTGTGTGTGGATAATGTGTGGAGTATGAACACACAAAGGGGAAAAAATAAAGAAATAAAAAGATAAAAGGGTTCTGCCTCCCCACAACATAAAAGTAAAGAATGGTCCAATAATTATTTCATGGAAGGAAGAAAAGCAGCAGGAATATACTTGACAGTTAAAAGCTGTTTGCAGAAGTGTCAAGTATCGTTGGATACCACGCTGGAGATTTCATTCTCGGCACCAGGCACTGAAAATGCAAGACCTGAGAACCCGGTGCCAAATCTAAATTACAAAAATACAATTTAAATTAGTACAGGCAATTGCTGATTCATGGTGCACACTGCACAACCTTCTTGTAAAACTTAACACAAATGTATCAATACTTACCTTCTAGATTAGAAACAGATACTGTCTGTATGGGAAAATTTCAAGCTTAACCATGTAGTTTTCATCCAGAAATCAGATGGGAAGATCAACAGGCTCTTAATCATACAACTGTCATACGATACAAATGAAACTTCTAAAAGTGTCTCTCATTTGTGTGTATCTGTGTGAGAATCTTTGAAGGTGCAGAAAAGCAGCTTGGTGCCACAGTAAGAAAACCCCTCCCAATTCCTAAACTCCCTAGTCTTGCAGAGCCAAGAATGGATGGGTATTCAAAGAAAATATGATTATTCAGGAATATCCCTATGCGATACATACATTTGTACAACAGTGCAGGTGAAATGGCAGCAGTCCTTTCAGGCTTTACAGCATTGTAATTATGATCGCTGGCCCAGGACGGTGTCACAGGTTCTGCTGGTGGCTCTCTAGCAAGAGGTTGAGTGTTTGCCTCAGTCTTGACCATTGTCACAACAGTCTTCTTCACATTCACCTCTCTTTTCTCAGGGAATTGTCTCTTTTGGCTTGAAAGTGGTTTGACACTTGCCTGTATAATTAAAAGAAGTTTGATTACTAATAACCATCAAATATATTCTATTTTACAAACAAGCAGAGAAATAGTTACACATGTACACTGATTTCTTTTATAGCAAACTCCTGTAAATTCACATTCAAATCTACAAAGCAAAGGTGATTATACAGGGTAACTTCAGGAGACAGGAATGGTTAAGAAACCACCTCAAAACAACAGTATTTATCAACAGACTTGGGAGGGTTTCTTTGTTTCTCTGAAAAACTATGGTCTACTCTATAGTGGTTTCAAACATAAAAGGAGAAGGCTCTGTTTCCATCTTTCTTCCCAAAGCACACATACAATGCAGTCACATTATTTCACAACTCACAGTAGTTCCAAATTACTGTTCAAAACCCAGTAATTCAGAGTTTAAGGCAAAATTAATTTGAATTAAATGAAAATAAAGAGTATGTACTGCTTATACTTTTTTGAAAGGTAAATTAATTTGGAGTTACTTAATTTTTTAAGTGCATTGCCATCTAGAAAACGCTTATGAGAAACCATCTCCATCTAGAGGCAATTATTAAAATTTTCTGAAAAGTGACATGAAAACATTTTACTGTCAGAAGGCTGTTACCACAGAAAAAGGCAAGAGCATAACAAAAAAAAATAATAAAAAGCTCCTCTTCAATGCAGGACTTGGCAATTTTATTTGACCCAAAAAAGAGCACAGAAATAAACCACTGTGCTTCAGGACAACTGTTCTGGATTATGAACATGAGCTTACCTGCTGCTGAGATTTTGGCATGCCAGGTTTTTCAGATTTTGGCTTGATCTTCTCCTTAGGTTTTGGTTTTGTGTCTTTGCCAGAACTCAAAATCTTCATGGTGGCTGCGGCGTGTTTGAGAATGCAGTCATTGCTGCAGTACACGGAGTCAGGCTGAGCCACGTTGAAACAGCCGGGACCGATGCACTTGGATGCACCAGGAGCTTCGATTACCTACAGAGTGAGAGGGAGTGAGCTCAGCCTTCAAAGAGGAAACAACAGGAATGTGCCTTTACAACATGGAGAAATGCTTACACACCGTATGTGCAGACTGCAGCTCTGTCAGTGATCTGCACAACTGCCAGCATGAAAATGACTGTCGCTCAGGACAGAACAAACTCATACAAAGGTAAGAATTTCACTCTTTCAACACATTATTTTCAGAACTTGCTGCATTTTCAAGTGGTTGGTCTGCTAGCATCAAAATAAAGGAGGCTGGCTTCCTAAATTTTTAAATCCCACAAGCACACAAATGCTTTTTTCCTAGTCCTCTACATGATGTGAGAAATCTCCTTAACTCACAACTGGTTTCTCACAAGCAAGGTCTCTAAACCATATTTTACTCCTGTATCTCCATAAGCTGCTGCCCTCAGCCATGCACACGTGCAAGAGGAAGCACTCAGCTACTCAGGTGTACAGATTATTCTTGCTCTAGAGATTTACCAGTTTTAAATGTAGAAGTCTCCAACTTAGATAAAAACAACCGTTCTCCCAGACAACTTGCCCATAGCCTCCTACTTCTTACATACTTAGAGGTTTGCACATGCAGTGTGTATTTTCCTCTACTTCAAAATTACTCTCCATTTATATCAAATTGCTACATATGAAGCACTTCCTCTTCAAATGTTAAAATTCAGAAAATAGCACATTCCTTGAAAAGCGAGTACATTAGGCCAAAGTCTAGAAATATCTGAAAGCTCTTTAAGTTCCAGCATATCACCTCTAGATATGCTTTAGTCTCTCCTCCAAGGTACTCTTAAAAATGTTACAACTAACCTAACGCTCAGAAGTACTGTAGTTCTAGACAGCCTCTCCCCATTAACAAACTGCCACCATTTGTAATTACCAAAAGTTTTTCATGAATACTTCCAGCTAAATAAATATTTGCATAGTAGTTTTCCCCAGTCTAAGTCAGTAAGACAGCATTATCTGCTGCAGTCTGATAAAACCTGGAGTTGAGAATTTTCCCATAAAAATGTTTATGCTTTAAAATACTTTTCCATCTTTTACCAACTTAACTGAGAAGATAAAGAACTACCAATTCATGTTGCCTAAGAAGCTCCTGGAACTGAGCTGCTATTTCTAATTAAGGGCATTAACTCAGATGATGACAAAACTTCCAATGTTGATTAGACAATTTATTGAGTTTTAATCACAAACCAAAACCCTGCAGCTATAGGTGCTTATGGACAGCAACAAAAAGGAGCCTTTCTCAATGCTTCTGAAGTAAGAGAGCAGATAAATTGGAGTAATGAGAGTGTTCAGTCAGTGTAACAAAGCGATTCCACGGGAAATAACAGTGATCTTTATATCTGGAATGGGCAGGGAATTCTAGAGAGGGATGCTGTTTATACAAGCCTTAGAGAGATCTTAAGTGAGGTATGAGGGACAGCGTAGGCTAAAACACAGATGCGACAGCTCACTTCTCTCAAAACACAGGTACCACAGGCAAACACAGGTAGAGCAGTTCCATTCCACTGTCAAACACTAAAAGAATACCTAAAATACAAGCACCCCTTCCACAGGAGGCAGGGAATTAATGATAATTAAGTTTCTCTTTCACTAACAGAGAGATGGCCAACACATTCGAGTACCTGGTCAGCATGCAAAGATCAGAGATACTCAGCAGCAGAGCCAATGCCAACAGCACTGGACTTTCAAAAGCATTTCTACTGTTCAAAGAAGTACAAATGTATTTGAAAACATTGTTGAGAACACTGCTTTCTACACACTTATCTTAAAATAGTAAATATTTCTTATTAAGCTGCAACTGTTCTGATCTGTACATTAATCTCACTGTGCAACTATGGACAGCTCTGATATTAAAACTGATTAGAAGTGAGGGAATGTTCCAGAAACATTTAATGGAAATGTACACCAGAAAAAATTCTCTGGAGAGACGCTTATACTCAAATTTACACTATTTATTCTAGGGATATTTCAAAGTTTAAAAATTAAACGTGAAAGAATAAATTCATGGAGAAAAAAATATAAATTGCTGTTAGCATTTTAAACAGTAAATTCACTAAACATGTTTTGCCAGGCATAGCAAGAAGAAAATGGAACTGTTCAAGATGTTGGCATTACTACAGTAGTTTAGGCAGGACAAAGACAACCACTGTAACATGAAGTTTTTTTAATTCATGTACACTGACTCGAAGAAGCTTCTATGCATTTTAAAGTGGGCCTGGAACTTATTACAAAGCTTAAAACTACTTTTGGATTTTGCAATAATTCAAAATATACATATTTAGGTTTAAAAGGGCAGTATAAAAGAACTCTCTATTTACTAATAATGTAAAGCAGCAACAGGACAAAAATCAGAACTTCAAAGTCTAACTGGAAGTACAGCTGCAACTAACTCCAACAGACACTTGTCAATGTGAAGTAAAAAGTTTCACTATCACTGAATGTCCAAAATCCTTTGAGATTATTTCAAAGATAGTATAAACTAGTCCAGATTTCTAATACTTTTATTAAAAGAATACCTCATCATTTGATTTCCAAACTAGTATTTAGAAAGGGCAGAAGAGCACTATTTCCTACACCTACATAAAACTTCTAAATCCCTCACTTGAAATGAACAGTTGTAATTCTTGTACTGATAAAACTATGGATAAACTTCTGCTAAACAGCAGTATTTAGTGAGCTGCTCAGCTTCATGCTTAGCTTTAAAAAACAAGTCACATTTATAGCTGTACAAGCAAGTATCTCAATGACACATGAAAAATAAGAAACAATTAAAATACTTACAGGTTGAAATATCTTTAGCTTTTTCTTTCCACTTGGATTTGCAGCTTTTTCAATCCTACCCTTGATCCCTTGGTCCTCTACTGATTTTTGTTCAATTGTTCCTATGCTTGTGAATTCTGTGCCATCCACATTTCCTTGCTCCGCTTTAGCTTCCTGCTGGTCTAGTTCTGATACAGGCTCATCCTGTCCCTGGAGAATGGTGCAGTTTGGACAGATATAGTCCTCACCATTCCTTTCCAACAATCGCCCTCGAGCCTCAGAAATACCCACGCAGTCACCATGAAACCATTCCTCACATCTATCACAACAAATCATAAACCTGAAAAAAAAACCCACCAAGGAACAGTAAAACACTGTGAAATGAAAAGACAATTAACATTCAACAGATATTTCAAGCAGCAGAATGCAAGCATCCCGATAAAGCACCAGTGCACGGTTCTGCCTCACCGGTCACTTCTGTACTCCTTTATCCTCTTAAGTGTTTGTTATAAACTCCCCCCCCAAACTTCAACAAACCCAACAGCTCATTTACATATACTCAAAAAGTAAGCATGAGCATTTGGTTTACTTTTCATCACAGAACTATTCCAACTCCTTGCACTGTGTCTCCAGTTGAACCCTTTGCCTACCTGTTGTTATGAGGCTGGCGACAAATACAGTACAGAGCGTTTGGGTCATAAATCTCAGACTCAGGTTTGCTTTTAGGCTGCTCTTCAGGCTCTTCATCTGTCGCCCCCTTGGCACTAAGGGCAGGCTTTTCCTCCTTCTGATCCTGGAGATCTTCAGTGTCTTCCTCAGACACAACCACTTGACTTGCGATCTCAGTGCTGTCTGCAGTCTCAGGCTCCTGTTTGACAGGTAGCTCAGGCTCAGTCTGTTTTTCAGCCAGGACATCACCTGCTTGGGTAGGATCTTGTTCTGAATTCCTTTTCTTCAGGTGGTTCTGCACATCCTTCAACGCAGGTTTCTGTTCAACACGTTTCTTCCTTAGTCGATTCTGCAGTTCCTTTAGTGTTAATCCATCACTGTCACTATCAGAGGTAGCATCTTCTTCCTCTTCCTCCTCCTCTTCTTCCTCTTCCTCCTTTGCACGTCTGCTTTTAGGGCTTTTCTGATCCTTACAACTCCTAGTGCAAATCCTTCGAGTGACAGGTTTTGTGTCTGGAGCACTCTCAACACTATCTTCAGAAGCAGTTTCAGCATCCGTAGCTGGCCCAGACGCTGCTTCACTCGAATCTTCCAGAGTAGTAGGAACACTCCTCCTCCCTCTGCGCCTCACTGTTGTAAGGAACTCTTCCACTCTCTCCGTTCGCTTTGGCTGCCGTCCGCTCCGCCTGAGATTCAAACCCTGCTGCTGCTGCTGCGGCTGCTGTTCACTGGAGTCCACATCAACATCTCCTGCACCCTCTCGCTTGGCAATTGTGGTCCTTCGAAAGCCCCAGGTTTTCCTGAATTCTTTACTTGTAGGCTTGATAGACTTCTGTTCCTCCTCGTTGCTTTGCTCACCTTTATCATCCAAAACTGATGCTAAAAACAAGGGAATAGTTACTAAACTGGTGGTGAAGAAAGATGCTTTTCCTTGAAACTTTTTTCCCAACATGTTATTATTTTCTTTGTGATGCATTTATCTCCACCTATTATGATCCTCAAAGAAGATAATATATTTTCTTGTGAATGTAATGCAACAGCAGTAGCAATTAAATACATCACTGATCACTGTGCCAATGTAATCCAGCTGTTACAAACTTGTTATTTTAAAAAAATATACATATACACACATACACAATAGATAAATATGCATATTTTCTGCTCAATTGAAAAGGAAGAACTCTTACCAGGAGAACTACTTTCCATGTTGTCAGTATTAGGTTCAGACTCTAATGGTTCTATGTTTACAGCTTGTTCCATAGTACGGGCAACACTGTTCTCACACTGAAACACTGAAGAGAAATGTAAGGTTCAAAAATCTGATTCAAAAATATTCATAAGCCTAGGTAATTACTAAATATTTTGATGTAATCTCACGATTTTCTGTAACAAACACTCAATTTGTATTTCAAGCACTGATGTTCTTTCAAAGTATAAAGTTAAAGATATGGGTTGGGATACAGTACTGACATTTTATTGAGTAGCCTTAGGATTCCTGATATTTCTCAGAAAAAAACCAAAATCCTTCATAGTATGAACCCACTCCCTAGGGTTTGTCTAGGGAAAAACTCTACAGCACTTCCACTCCCTACTGGACACAGGAACCAAGCATGCACCAGTGCCAAGGATCACAGAGCAGAAAAAGGAGTCCTCCAAACAGACACAGTTCCCTTTCCAAAGGTGAGAATGGTATTTGATATGAGTAACATTCCCTGGTAGAATGGAATGATTACCAACAGCAGATCAGAAACAAGACAGAACCAACAGCCAGTTTTAGGAAACTCAAATGAAACTTAGGAAAGCTGTTCCTTGACATGATTCTTTACAAAAAGGTCTTCAGCCTATGCGATCTACCAGAACGACCCAAAAAAAAGAACAGATTCAGCAACTGTCAGATGGAACAACAGAAAAAAGACAATCTGTGCCAACAACCAGGATCCCTTTTTTCTCAAAAGTATTTTCCAGAACACTAGGAGACTCTCTTATTTGAAAAGACAGAAGCAAGAGAGATAAATGTAAGATGTGCATTTTGAGTAACTCCGGAATAACCCGGTTTGAACAAGTACTCAAGTCAGTGTATTTCAAATGAGCTGCATGCCGTGGAACTGCTCCCAAACCCAGCAGCTGCTGCCATTACACTGCTCATATGAAACTGTAATGTGCAGTGCTAAGTAAAACAGCACAAAAAATGACCTAAACACGAACAGTAATCTAAAAACAAAGAATACCCCCAACTCTCCCCCCAGGGACGTTTCTGGAGGAGTTACACATTTGGCTAAGGGACTACAGAGGTAAGCCAAAAGAGAACATCGACAGAATGCCTAAGTAACAGTACTGGAGAATCAGGTATTTCTAACAGCTGTACTGATCACAGCTACATTTTCACAGGCATTATTCAACAAGTTTTCCCAGTCTTGCAGTGTATGCTGGGGATAAATGCTTCCTTATTTCACATATTGCATCACTTACATTGCTGTTCTGTCTTAACACAGTCCCTCTGTAGTGCTTTCAGTATTACATTTAATACTGCTACAACTGAAACTTGTAACAGGCAATACTATGGAAGCATAAACATCCATGCAGGTATGTTAAAAAAAACTAACACTTCAGCTGTAACTTCAGTATCGCGTTTCAGTGAGATACTATAAATGTCACTGTAAAAGCAGTAGACCTCAGAACACCAATTTAAATAGTAACTGATTACTTTTAACATTACAGACAGGATAAAAAGTGGAATTTAAGCCTGTAGTACACAGGTAAAAAGCTGAAACTGATTCCATCCAATAAGAACTTACATTAAGTTCCCCTCACAAAAAACCCCACTAACTATAAATTGATTTTTTTTAAATAAACAAGACAAACTATATTCATACCAGAAAGGTTGCAATAGAAGTAAGGGAACATGTCAAAACAGTTAAGGTTTGTATCTTTGTTTACCC
The DNA here is from genome assembly GCA_013396755.1 of Sclerurus mexicanus. Lineage (NCBI taxonomy): Eukaryota > Metazoa > Chordata > Aves > Passeriformes > Furnariidae > Sclerurus > Sclerurus mexicanus. The sequence goes on along the minus strand of VWZF01001825.1, from coordinate 11,957 downwards.
TGAAAGATGAAGAAATGTTAAAAGCTGCAAGCAGAGGTAATTCTGAGGTTTAAATTCCAGACAAAATGTAAAGAACTAAGAAGGCTCTTCAGTGTCCTCTCTATGCTTTACCTGACACAGCATTAGAGGTTCCAAGGGTTTCTCCTTGAAGAGCAGAACCAGAGGAGGGCAGCACAGGATCAGAGTCATTCAGCATTATCCACCCAGCACATGCTGAAATTCCTGACTCAGAAGTGCCAAACTGAATCTCTGAGTTGTCAGCAGGTCCAAATGCTGATCCAGTCAACCCTCTTTTTCCTGCTGGCTCCTGGAAAAGAAGAAAGGGACAAAATAAGGCACTGATATATTTATTAACTTATCTTACTATTGCTGACCTAAATTTATAATTGTTTTGCCTCTATTACATTATAAAGCAAATTCCATTATTTTGTCTTCTTGACAGCTTTGTACTTTCAGAAAAACACTGCAACTGGAAAGAAAAGTCAAAATAAAGCAATATATCTCACCACTTATCAACAGCAGAGACCTTTGAAAGAAATACAAAATAAAATTACACTCTCATGAATTTGTTTAGATCCCATTAAGATTTCCAGAAGAGCAATAAACTACAATCAAGAATCTATTTTGTGTTCAGTATTCAAAAGCATTCTGGGAGTGGAATTTACCAAGCACATACTGTGCAATGAACATACAGAAATGCTTTTGAACTCCATCGGCATGGCCTGGGTTCCAGTAGTGCAGATTTACTGGTTTATACAAAATTTAATCACAGAAGACATGCTTTGAGCATGTGAACCTGAACACCAGTAGGAAATACCTGCATAAACCCAAACTAGTCTACTAAGACTACAAGAATACCAGAAAAGAATCTAGGAGGAAAAGGAGGACCAGCTGGACAGGATGAACTGGACTATAAAATAAATCAGTGAAGGCAAAAGAACAAAACTGAACACAGACCCTGTGTGTCAGCATTCTGCAATTAAAGATGCAGGGAAACTGCCAGAGCAGGTGTAGGACATAACTAAAACATTAATAATTCTTTCAAAGGAGTAAAAACTGTTTATAAACACTCCAGATGGGGAGATTCTATTTCAAAATAGATTAGATAATCCATATCGATACATAGTCTAACTTTGCTTTGCAAATAATTACTTTTTTTTCCCAAATCTCTCAAGCCCCCAACTCTTAAAGCATCTTTGTTCTTTAAAATCGCTTTTTATTCCCTAAGCAATGATAAACCCCAGTGTTCTCCAATGCCATGTCACCATCACAAATAAAAGGAGAGGGGAAAAGACAAACTCCTTCCCAAATCTGATTTTCATCAGTGGATCACTTTATTATTTCATGAACAATAAATCTAAAGATTTGTATGACTGTGGCAAAGCAGAATTAGGAAAAGCAACGTGAGTGTAAAGCTAGATCCACATCAGTAGTCCCTTCCCGTGTACCTTCTCTCTAGAGGATTATATATATTATGTACATTCTTTCCCTCAGCCAATTATTCCCACTTCAAAAACAGGAAGGAAAAAACCAATAACAAAAAAGAAAATAGAACAAATTAGAAAGACCCTGATGCTATATCTCATGGCATTGAATACCTGCTCTAATATGTATTTTGCTCCATTGTGTGAACCAGTGATTATATCCAAGGAGTCAGTCACTGAATTCAGAATGCCTTCTTCCACGGTGTAGTTCAGCAATAACCTTTCAATGTCGCTGTTCAGAATCTCCAACTGATCACACATCATGCAATTTTTAAGTGATATGCCTAAAGGAAGAGGGGCAAGTCAGCTAACCACTTCTTGTTTAACTCTGTATTAAACTATGAAACAAACTATGCCTCTGTATCACACAAAAAGTGCATCCGGTTTGAGTAATTTATCTGTGACACGCTATGGAAAGAACTGCCAAAGGATCATGTTCATGGTGCTCCACCTGGGCATTCAAGGCCCCGTGTGCAACACACTCCTTAAATTATGTTTGAGTCACCGACTGTGTCACTACAACATTCCAAATCCAGAACCAGCGTGGTCTCTTAGGAGACATGGCTGGCTGAACTCAACATACATTTTACAGCATTAGTCACTCCCCACCCAGTGGCTGCACAATGCACAGGCTACAGCTCTGACTGAACATAAAATAGCATTAACATCACCAATAACTGAAAAGTAAAGAGATTCCATACCAGAAAATTCTTCATTTTGCTTTAGTAGATGCTATCTCATTGCTATTACCTGTATCATCTCTGTTACTTACAGGAAAAAAACTTTTACAGAACTGTAATTTTAAAATAATTTCAAATTTGAGAGATATAAACATACAGTGCACTTAAAACACTAATGTTTGAGAACCCCTACATTTGCTGTAAAATGCTTGGTTGTTTCTTATTATTTAGTATCTCCATTTTTTCCTCTGCCATGTGGTCCAAATTATTTTTCATAAAAAACAGAGGAAGCTTCAAACTTATTTTACATGAACCTGCTCTTAACAGAACTGCATCTTAATACAGGTAAAACTTAAGTGCCTAAAAGAAGCTTAAAAATCAAATATTATCAAAATATAAAGGAATCATATGAAGCCTTAACTCACAATTATACTTTGCACACCTAAGCAAATGGTCTACAAACTGCCTGCAAAAATATTTACTACAACATACAGCAACTTGAGAAGCCTTCAAATGCTTGTTTCTTTTCCAAATTCAAGAGGATTTTTTGTTCCCAAGTTCACTATTCAATTGCAGCTGAGATACTGATAGAAATGTCAACTGAAGCAGCAAACTGGCAATCTTTGTTTAAAGGAACTGAATATCCATGATAACTTGACTTATTCCTCCTAATACAATAATCATATTTATGAAACTGGAAGTTTGGCTGGAAAATGAGAATTAGTCTGTTTCCCCAACAGACAATTCCCACCAGCACCATCCTGTCTTTCTGCCGTGTCTCCTTTAGAAAGGGTATTTTGTGCCTCTAAAAAAAACTGAGACAGGAATCTCAGGTAGGACAGAAAGGCAAACTAATGTTAATAAGCACATACACTGCTTCCTATTCGAAAGGCCCTCTGGTTTCTACTGAGGTTAACGCCTTCTGGGAGAAAGCCTCCAGTGTGAAAATACCAAGTTTTTCAGACCAACTATAAATGAGTTTAGAAACTCAAATCAAGAGTTGCTGTAGTAGCAGGAGCATTCCAGTGAAACAGAACAGACACTTATCTAAAAGGGGAGCATAAAGCTGATGCACAGTATCCTAAAAAAGAACATTCAGTCATGGAAACATTTATTTACTTTTTTCCTCTCCCGTTAGTTTACAGGTAAAATGTTCCAGTTACCCCAGAACAAGTTAGGCTCTTGATTTCATTCTGGACTTAAAATCCAGAAGCAATGGAAGCACAGAAGTACTGTACCCTAGGAAGGAAAAAAAAACCCCACAGAACTGCCACAAGCTTTTAATTTCTATTTGGTCAACTGGTCTCAAGCAGTATCAAACACAAAAACACAGGGCTGCAAAAGCACAGAGGCCAGTACTCATATTCAGTATCCCTGTGGATTCTCCAACTACTGTAAATATGTGTGGTTTTCAGTATACCTGGACTGAAGAAGTTCCAAGACAGAGCCAGCAGCAGCCAATTTAACGAGAGACAGAGAAGATATTCCCAAATTTCAAATCTTGCTACTGCAACACCTCACAATCCATATTAAAAATCTATTCTCCAACACACTTTCATTAAACAAACACACTGTTTATAATATTACTCGACTTTTCTGTAAACATATTCACCTCTTCACATTCAGACAAAACCTCACACAAAACACACTTATCTACAGATTCCTGTTGTAATGCAACACTTCACAAATCCCAGGCAAAAAAGGAGAGAGATTATCTCTGCTAGTAACACAGAACTGAGATATGAATGGCAGGACCTGCAAGGAAGACACCTGGATCTGCTCTGCTGATGGTGACTTCATTAAACCCTTTTTAAGATGCCCCAATATAGTACCTTAATATAACAAAGTTTTTAAAGAACACCAACATTTCCCCACCATTTTTGTGTTCGTACTTTAGATAAAGGCCAATTCAATAAATCATCTATAAAGAGACATTTAGATCAGGATCTCTCCTTCTATTTTTGCTCTTATTTCCCTGAAGAGGAAATAAAAGCTCAGTGGGTTCTCTGAGGGCATAAAGGTTGTCTCCTTTCTAGAACTTAGCACTTTAACTGCATTAAGAATTCCCTGCCTCAGTTGACTGGGAAGACTTTTAAATAAATGATATTAAAAAACATCTTATTAATAAGATGTTTGTTTAACTTAATTTCTCCTTTCTCTGAGAACTTACATTAAAAAAAAGGTCTGTTAGTACTCAGGGTAAATTCTTCAGTTTCACCTTAGTGAGGATTTTATTTAGTTTCTTGAGGAATGTGTATAAAAGACTAGTAATCTTTATTGCCTTACTAATAGCAATTCTCATTGTCACAACGAGGTAACAAAATATACTGCACCTTATCCCCTGATCTTGGATGTCAGCACTCAGACAATTTGCTGTAATCTGCACCAACTCTGCTATCTCATCAGAGATTATACCAGCCCCTTGCACAAATACTTTAGTCCAAATGATTAATATCTGACACCTATTAGTTTTTTCATTCCCTACTCATACTAAGAGCTCTACAGAAGGATGTTTTCGATTTTGAAAGATCTCATGCATATTTTCAGATTGAAAGTTTTAGATACATTTAGATACTGGTTTAGATACATTATAGAAGTTCAATGGCCAGGGCACAAAAACAGCCACAACAAAAACATAGCAGTTTAACATGAAAAAAAATTGTCTGAGAAGTCATATAAGAACATAATTTCTGATGCAAATAAAAGAAATGTTGGCATGGCTTAGCTTATACGTTCCCACTCAGAAGACTGATTCCATTGAAAATTACTTTGCATCCCTATTTGTCAAAAATGACAGCTGGGAAACCTACACTTTCTGCTAAGCAGTAACAAAATTAATCCCTTGAATCAACAAGCACTACAAAAGCAGCCCAAAGGATGCCAGTAGGGCAACTCTCACATTGTACATGAACAAGCAGTTCCAATGAGACTGTGGACAAAAGGTGCAATGCACTGACCCCAAGAACAGCAGGGACCAGGTTTTGCCCTGGCACTGGAGACAGCCACGTGCACACAGGCCTGCAGGGTCATTCCCTTCATCTGCTCGGCCACGAAAGATCCAAGAACAGACTACTCAAATGAAAAGCAAGAGAAAATCAGATAACCCAGTACAATTAGCACATGGCCTTTAATGTTCATGTAAAATGCATCCAACGCTGACCCATTTAAGTATTTTATGAAAGAAGGGAAACACCTTCCAAGCAGTTGTGAAATGGGAACGCTGTTACAAGAGAGGCAATGAGAGTTGAAAAGTGAGAGGTCACAGTCCTAAAGCTTAAAATTGGACATTGTGAGACAAGAAAATTGTGATCCCAAACTCCTCCCCTGCACTCCACTACCTCACTACGTGACTGCTGTAGACAAGCTGCAATTCAAGGTCAAAAGTCCAGGCATCCCTTGTAAACACAAAAATTTTATGCCAAAACTTTACATTTGAAAATGTTTAAAGATCATATTAAAAATGAAAGTTGCATAAAAATAAAGTATTTCAACGCTTACAGTTAGACCTAGAAGAATAAAACCAAAGAGAAATAACACTTCAAAACCTGTAACACTTATCTGTAAGTGCTTTGCTGTCTATCATTAAACACACTAATTTAATTCCAAGATTACAAAGCTAACACCTCATCTACCTGCAATACCAACAACTTGGAAGTGGCGGTCCATTCCCTCCTATTCTAGAGTTAATATATTATTTCCATTTAAAAAATTTAATAAGCTTTTCAATTTGCAAGATGTAGACTGAGTAACATCTAACTCAGTAATACAGCCATGTTCCTCAGGAACAACCCAATCTAATTTAGGAAATGTGTACCCTTCTTAAACAATGCAGGAAGCATTAATAACTCCAGGCAAACACGAACAGTGCTTTATGGCCAAATTAAGACAAAGTATAACTAAGACCTAGTTTTAAGGTAGCTTTTACTATCCGAACAGTATTTCGCTCTCTGATGCACAGACACAACATGGTATTAATTTGTCAGGGATGGCACCACAGACACCCACAGTCTAGTCCCATGCCTCACATCCACCCAGACCTGGTGGTTCTGCCCTCACCTTCCCACCTCCCATTACAGAGACCAGTTCTAGTCCTTGTAAAGCCTCATTTTTCTGTGTTAGGGAGTATCCACCAAGTTCCTGCCAAAAGTAATGGAAAAGAACCAAATGGATTAGTTTGGGAGATCAGGCTGCCGCAGGATAGAAGTGGCTGAACCACTAGACAAAGAGTCTGCACCCTCTGAAGGTGGTGGAAAGAAAGGATGTGATGTATTCACATTGCAGAGGCAAAAGCTCCCCAGAGACACCTGAGCACACCAAGGCGATCAGATCTCCAGATGCAGCCTGGGAAAAAAAATTAATTCAGAGGCTTCTACACCTCTGTTGAGATTCCCTTCTTCAACCTCACTGACATTTTTTCAAGAGATCTGTGAAGGTACTGTAAGACCCTGAGGTGTCATGATGTGGCATCACATATGTGCTGTCCATCACTACCACCTCTCTACAATCAGACACCTCTGGAAATTCAGACCATTTCACTGTAGCTTTGTGAACTGCAGACTTTCTGCCTTTGAATGCAGCTTTTTTTTTTTTTGCTTGATGTTGAAAAATTACTTCAAATGTCCTGAGAATGGTGCAAAACACTCATCCTGTCTTGGTACAGAGAGCCCAGTAAGTGCACATTTACATGACACCAGGTACTACCAATACATGGTGTTGATACTAATCAACTAATGAGATTAAACCTGAACATTAATTCCTTTCTTTTTTAAATTTCCAAAGATGCAGAAACAATTCTCCATTTTCTTCCAGATTTTTCTCTCACGAAAAATGAGTCAGTACATTTATACATTTCCCAGGATCAATACTTTTCTCAAGTCTAGAATACTGAAGAAATGTCTTAAAAAGATTTTATAGTAAACCAACTTGACAGTTACTTTTAAAATAAGTAAGAAAATGGATGAATTACAAGAAGAAACAGCTTCCCTTAAAAACAACAGACACATTCACTTGATCTCTGTACTTGTAACAATAAACAAATTAACCCTTCAAAATTAGTATGTTCTTAGTCATATATTATTATAAACCCTCTCTGCTGTGTTTCTGAAACTAAAACACATACCATCACACTTTCCACGGTTTCTGTCAGGCTGCTCACTTACCTCAGGAAGCCTCACAGGAAGGCCAGGGCCTCAGGATGGAAACCTGTGCACTCACAGGGATCCTGCACATTTGCAGTGAGTGTGAGACCTCCTGGAGTGATGAATTTAATGGGTGTGCACATCAGATTTTCAGATCACCAGCACACACACACTGGCCACAGTAGCAGCTGGAGAGCAAAGACAATGAGCCACTCCACAGTATGACAGGACTGCTCCAGGAAAAAGCAGAGCAGCCCCCTGCTTTATGCAAAGCAAATACACGCACTAACGTCTATTTTGATGTCTTTCAGGCCAGAAAATCATCTTCACAAGCAAAATATTTTTTAAAATCCCTCTTAATTCAGACTGCAGCACAGGGGACCAGAACAGTCAGAAAAATTATCAAGGAAAGAAGGGATGAACCACTGGGCACATCCTGCAGTAGAATTCGAACAGCACCAGCTATTACAGAGGTATTTTATTCTGGGTAAGTAGGAAAAAGTGCTTCTTTGAATCAAATTCAAGTTCTAGGTCAAATTCAGCTAAACAGCAATTTTTCATAGAAACATTCAAGGCATTTTTGCAGAAGGTCCACCAGAAATCTGGCAAACATATTATTTAACAACAGGTAGTTTCTATACTACAGATGTTCCCTGTCCCAACTGGCCAAGTCAGGAACGTTAAGGGCTACAATCCTGTACCACAGAGCCATGCTGGCCTAAGTGTCTCATATTGGTGCAATTACACCTGCAAAACTGTACTTCTACCTGTATGTGCTGTTTGCAAGGTGGGGCAGCTGAGCACCACCCCAGTGCAGTTGCACACAGAACCACAGCTTTTTCACACACTGGCACAGACCCCTCCAAGCAGGGAAGCAGCTCAACTCAGCGGGGGGAAAAAAGAAAAAAAGAGTTTGAAATTCACTCTAATTCCTTGAAAGAAAAAGTTACATAAGCAAACACATTCTAAGGTATCTGTGTAGGCAAAAGAGGTTTTGCCAGCACGGCTCTGGGTTAGTAGCTGGAGAAAGAACTGTTGACAACTGCACTGACAGAACTGCAGCAACCCTTAACACAAAGCACTTACAGTGTCACATCCTACATTATAGGAGGCCCATAACTGTTTGACAAACAAAATCCATACCAATTGTAGTGTCTTCTGCATTTGTAAAAACATTAGCTAATGTTAAGAGGAACGAACAGTATCATATACACGTTCCTTTTATCTTCTAGTCAGAGCTCCATGGATGGTTAACAGCCTAGGCAGATACTAACAGACCTTCTCTTTTTTACTCCTCCTACAATACTTTCTGAAGCCTTTAATCACATTCTTCTGAGTAAGATAATCCCACACTTGCCCTAAAAATGAAAATTTACCCAAAACCAAAATAAAATCGAATTTCTGGGTCAGGTTTGCTTCTGCTTTCAAGGTCCGAACAGTATGAGCAAAAATGAAGAAACAAACAGATTTTGTTAATCAGGGAAAGTTGTAAGCAGAATCAGGGCAGCACAGATAGTTCTGCTAGTTTCTTTTTCCCTTTTACACAGACTAAAACACAATGAAGGCATCTTGCCATGGTCAAAAGCTTAGATGTAAAAACCAAGCATAACCACCTCTGTACAAGAAACCTTGTAAAGGCCCGAGTACTCACCAGTATTACAAGCTGTGGTTTTAAGTTTACACAATAAAACTATCTCTGATTGGGTAAATATCTTTACCGTTCCATCACCTTGAATGAAAATATTTTGCAAATACATGCTATTTATTTGCCTAATGCTCAATTTCTGCTATTGAACTTTATCTCTTCAGCAAATGCCCAGAAAACACTGTGCTTTGGAAAGGCAATTCACACCCTCTGGCATTCCTCCATCAAGGAAATTAGTTCTTTATCAAGGCTGTTAGGAACACTCAACTGTAATCCCAACAGCTAAATCCAAGAACCTTACAGTTTAACTCTTTCTCATCCCACAGTTTGTTTACTTTCAAATAACTTATAATTTCTGAGCCTATCAATACAGCTGTTAAAGAAAATAAAATCATGTGTTTTTACACTTTTCTCCGTTATTTCATTTGTAAAAAGTGAGATAAAATATAACTTCTGAAACCAGCTATCATTTTTATTCTTATTTCATAAAATGACTTGACTAATCAAAGCTTAACAGAAATTAACTTCTTCAAAATGTGGTGAAACAGGGCAATTACAGCACTCTTAAGATGCAGTAAATACAGTTGAGTTTCCAGTTTGATTAGGGTTTACAGGGAAAAGACATATAATTCACATTTAATCTGTGTGTCTTAGCTCCCCAACCAGAGATTTAAGCTTTTTAACCTCAGAGTCTATCAGTGCTCTTGAGACTACCACCATTATCAGAACTGTGGAGCATCCCCTTATTTCAGAATCTAGGTTAGATAAAAACTTCAGTGTTAACTCCAGGTGTTAACTGAAACTTGACTGAAGATTTTCTCTGTGAGGACACAGGCTTGACTGCACACACAAACAGGAACCAGTTCTTGGGTAAATCTTACTTACATTAAAATCCTCTCCTTAATTCTCCCACCACTGCCCTGCTATTTGTAGCACTATAGGAGAAAGTGCACCAGAGAATAAAACCAGTGCAGACAGACACCGCCATTTCTATCAGCTAAAATCACTTCACCTTGCTCTTGACAAGTACAGGCCCTTCTTTAATAAGTTACATTTTATAAGTCTCAGCCCAACCTCTGTAATCTTTGCCCTTTCTCTCCCAACCAGTATCTCTAGCTAAGTTTCAGGCTGTACAGAATTAAAATTCCACAGTTGTAAGTTACAACTATAAAGACAATTACTATATTAAACCAGAAACTAATAATTAATCGACTGACAGAAAAACCTTAGTAGTGAAGCAAGATTAAGTAGAACAAACACTGGCTTTTGGTGAGTCCGCTAGACACTGAAAAATTATTTATTCAATTTTATTTATTAACCTAGACTTGATTGTATCTGCACTGCTTTGGGGAGTTTCAGGGGTTTCTTTTTTTAACTCAAAAGACATCTCTTAGCTATATGAAACACAACCTTTGAAGCACTCTGTGAACTATATATTATTTTACATTATTCTTTTACATTTCAACAGTTTTAAAATCTATAGAATTTTTTGAAGTGTACATATATTTGCAGTAGAGTAAAGCCCTCATTTGCATACCAACAGAAATCAACTAAAATACCCCTTAAAGAAACAATCAACACAAAAAGTTTGTAAAAGAAAGTATTTACATGCTAGTCTTGAAAACACCAATTATTTGATTTGCAAATCGTAGAAGTCATGCAGTCTTAAAGGAGGCTGAAGGCCAATGTGAGCCTTTATCCTCCTATCAAAGTGCATTAAAACACCTTGGTGTGTGACATGTTTCTGGAACCGTCAAGGGAAAAAAAATTACGGCCTAACTGAACTGCTATTTTGAGCTTACTTCTATATTTATTCCTATAGAAAGTTCCAAATGTCAAGGAACAATAACAAGCAGCTGGCATACATAAAAGTGGAGCACACCCTAAAATATCTATTACAATTAACACAGTATATACTGCATTTGTACAGTAACTACACATCATTTTTCACTGACCAGCAATTAAATTGGTTAAACAGCTGGCAATTCTTGTTTGTGGAAGTAGCAGCAAGACAGAAGAAGTTAAACTAATTCAAATTACCACTTACAAGAAAACTGAGAAAAACAGAACGACAAAAAAGTGAAAAAGTTTCATAAAATAAGGCAAAATATAGTTGAGTATCAGCTGCCGAAGAATTCACTTAAACAAGGCTGTGATTATTAAGTATTCAAAAGAGCTATTTCTGGGGGGAAAAAATTCAACTCTAATAGCCAGGAAAAGAAAGAAACCAGGGATTTTAGGAATGCTATATACATCCTTTTGAGTTAAATAAAAGGAATCAGCGTTTTTTGTCTCCCGGAAGTTCCTGGAAAGAAAACATGAAAGCTCATGCACAAAAAACACCATGTTACACTGTTTCCAATTACTGAACATCAAAACTGAGAGTGTAATACACATTCATTTTATAACACATTAGGAGACTGTAACATTCTTTCCAAGTTAAAAATTACAAACTCAGATGGTAAGATTTTCATAGCTAAAACACTGATAACACTTGGAGCTGTAAACTACTTAACTGTACAAAAAAAATTTGGTTGCCACCAAAGAATGGCTTTTGCAAGCCAAACAAGGAGCTTCAAACTACCATCACCTCCAAGAGACAGTATTTAAGTACATTAGGGCCATTTAAGTACATTAGTGCAGGAATACGGGATGGTTATGGACAATTTATTAAATATTTAAAGCGAGCTAACAATTCTCACTGCCAAAATATTCACCCTCTCATTTTTTCCCCCCCCTACAAGAGAGTCAGCAGAACACGATGAAGTTCAAGCCCTCGTGTTTAACTCACCAACGAGCGGATCCCCTCGTTTGCCCAGGAGAAAACAAACATCTCCCCGAGGCAGGGAAATTTCAGCACCACCTCCCCACTCGCCGCCAGCCCTCCCCGGATCGGGCTCGGGGGAGGCTTCTGGGTGCCCGAGAGCGCTGGCCCTCCTCGGCCACCCGCGGGGCGGAGAACGGCCCGGGAGCGGCGGGTACGGCCGGTGCGGCCTCCGGGAGCGGCTCC
>VWZF01001810.1:122322-140675 GCA_013396755.1 Sclerurus mexicanus | reverse complement strand
CCATTGAATAGCACGGCATTGCACTTACAGGAAAAGGTGCTTGGCGAGAAATGGCCCCATCGTCATCCGGTGCCCTTTTAGCTCCACGTGATAAAGTTTAACGCTGAAGACGTTCCCGACACCCGCTAATTTTAGAACTTCCCTAATAAAAGAGAGCAGGAGAATGGAGAAGGGGCACCTTCGTTTCCAGGGACGGCATCCCAAGTGATGGAAAGCAGGTCTGCTCGCAGTGCCTACCAAGGCATTCGTGAAGCGGACCTGGGCGTGCTGCTAAGCCAGAATTCCAGCGGGGAATGTCAGGACCGGGGACGGGTTCCTGCCCTGAGAGCAGGGAGCCTGTGGCTGATGGTGCCCAAGGGCCACCACTGGCGCAGGGCACTCGGGTCGGACCCACGCCCTGCGTGCGACGGCAGCACATTCCAGCACATTCCAGCACATTCCAGGGCACCCCCACGCTGCCCCAGCCATCCTGTCCCCCCGGCAGCACCAAGGCTCATGGAAACACCTGCTGAGACCTACGGAGCCAAGGGGAAAGGACGGCAGGGACGCACCAGGTGCTGTGCCGCGGGTGTACGGCAGGAACGTGCCCTGCCCCACCCCACTTCTGAACCCCAAAGACGGAGTGTCCGGCTCTGTCCGAGCTGTCCGGTTTGGGGCCCGCTCGCTCGAGGTCGCTGTCTCCGCCGCAGCATCGTGGCGTTGCGGTGCTCCCGCTTGTTTCTGCTGGCGCTGCCCAAGAGACCCCGCAGGGGCAGAGAGCGGCACAGGGAGTGTCGGCCCCAGGGTGGGCTCAGTGCCCGTGTCCCAGCCCCCTCCTGACATCTGGCCCCCGAGGAGATGGTCTGCCCAGCAGGGACGCTAAGCAGAGGCAAGGCCTTAATGACGAGTGCTGGGAAGACCACTTCTTGCTCTTTCCTCAGAAAGAAGAACCCTCAAGTCTCCAACCCTCCAGCCCAGGTGTTCCCCCGAGCCGTCCCCCACCTCGTAGGCTGACCACAAAGGCTGCACTTCCACAGCTGGCATCATATCCTAATCATGCAGTTTGGCTTTCCTTTGGGTCCACTGGGAAATGCAGGGAAGAAACCTTGAATTTTATCACGATGTGAATCACCTCTGGACTAATATTTCACTTGACCAAAAATTTTGTTCTTTAACATTACAATTAAACAGTTATTCAAAATAGTTTTGGAAAGTTCATTAGAACCTTCAAGTTCTGTGACTTGAACAGCCACAAGCTGTACAATCACAAGGCACAGGGGCTTCCAGCTAACTTCCATTTCTATTGGAGTGAAGGGGGGCAAGAGGGAGTCCCACTGAACTGAACACCAAGACTGCTCTTCCCTCAGCTAAGAGCGGGATTTGGTCCTAAAAATTTCTGTGAAGCCATAAGGGTTCTTGGATTTTTCCATCCCCAAGCAAGATATTAGATGTTTTTCTTCTCCACCAGTATAATTAAGCTCTCACCGGGCAAATAGGACACAAGAGCAATCTATAAAAGAACAACCCTTGGAAAGAGGGTCTGACTCATCCTCGTGCTCTCCTGCACAGCAGCTGGAGTTTAATTGGGTTGTTGGGAAGTGAGCATATAAACTAGAGAGATCAGATTTCTGACCAAGAGTTCAAAATTCATGTAGAGAAAACAACAATAAATATTTCACATGAAGCATAAACCAGTGCCAAACCATTTTATGAACCAAAAAACCAGTGAAATTGAGCAAACATGGTTATATCCTGCTCTCCTGCCTCAGATATCATTTCAAAGGATGCTGCTCGTATAATCCCTGACCTCTGAACACAGGGGTTGGCTTTCACTGCTGAATGTTATTTCTCTTGGGAATGACAGATTATGACACCTAAGCAATGGAAAAAATTACTTAAGACCCAGGATGGTGATTATGAGAAGGTCTGAGGCATTTTCCCCATTTCAAATTCTCAGGTCTAGTGAAGGGAAACAATAGACAAAGCTTCCTTAAACCCTATCAGGTCTGAAAAAAATTCTTTAATCCTTTTCTACTCTGACTGATGCATCCAAACACAGTGCAAGGTGTTCAAGATTCAGCACCATAAAGCAATCACAGCTGTTAAAAAATCAAGTTGTGTTTACAGTTTTATTCTGATTCTGGACTATCTGGAGACCCTGGATGTGCTGAGCACTGTGGGAACATTGTAGACTCCCTACTTCACAGAAACTTGTCCCAACAGAGAAGGCAAGGAATGCTGGAGCAGGGAGAGTTTCCCAAGTTGACCCCCTCACTCATTCCCTTTTTCAAGAGGAAAATAGACAAATCCAACCTTCCTTCTGTTCATTTGCAGCCTGTCCTACAAGGCAGAATGGATGAACTGCAACTTCCACAGCCTCCTCCGAAAGGAACAAAACAGGACCAAATCTACTCCCTGAAAAACTGCATTTGCACTCTTGTGACTTCCTCAACATCACAGAGGGAACCAGAGGAAAGGGCCAAGTTCAGGTACTACCCAATCATCTTGAAAAGTTTCCCAACCCAAAGGGACTGGAAGGAAAGCAAAAGGCACTGTTAGTGCCAGCCGTGTTTCCTGGCACTGACTGTCACCAGTGGACAAGGCCCATGTGTCATCAAGGCCACGGCTATCCAGGAACAATCACATGGCTTGCTTGACAACAGTTGTTTGGGCACCTCAGGTCCAAGGTGATTTAAACACCTCTCCCAAAACATTAGGGAACAGAGGCACAGCAAACAACGCTGGGAAAATCAACGTTATCAGCAAACAACAGTGCCCTGCAGGTGGGACCACTGAGCTGAGAGACAGAGCCTTGTCATGTGTCCCCGCAGTGCCCACAGAGCTCATCAGGGATGCCAACACCTGGCCATGGCACAGGTGGAGATATTTACCTCCAGTCCTTCCCAGCGCTCCGGCTCTTCCCCAGGCCAAGGTGATGCAGGTACTCGGCCAGTGGCCGGCTCACCCAGTGGAGAATATTCCAGGGAAGTGCCTGTGTTCAGGCACCCGTGAACTGGTGTCCCGATGGCCAATATTTACAACACCTTGCCCCAAACTGGCACCCAGGTGCGTTGTTCTGGCACACCACCCTTGCAGAGAACAGCAGTTGTCCCAAAGATGGTAGTAGTGTTGGTCAGAAAGACTGCAGTCCCTGAAAAAAATCACCATTTTCTTCACTCTTCCCTTCCAGTTCCACTGATTATTACTGTCAAAGAAAGATGACAAAAAAAACCAACACCCAAACCAAACCAAAATAATTTCAACACCAAGACCCAGCTCCAAGCTAATCAGATCCCCAACATGACTTGCACCCTGCATCGCTCCAAGAATCCAGGCCTGCAGCCCCAGGAGGGTGTCAGGGAGTTCTCCAAGCTGTTCTTTTGTCCAGGTGACTCTGGTGTTTCCTTCCCCATGGAAATCACGCCTGACCCCACAGAACCAAGTGCCCTGGACATTGTTCATTTCAGGACAACTCACTAAGAACAGTTCTCCTAATTAAATACACTTCATTCCCCCCAGAACAGCAGATCTCTCAGCACTGGAGAAATTGTATCATTTCTTTTCAGTGAGATAGTTGTGCTCTTCCAAAAATGTAAATGAATTCCTGCAGGGAAGAAGAGAGAGGTCTGGCCAAAAGAGCTCTACTTGGCATGATCAGCTCTCCTTGCTGTCTCACAGTCATTCCTGCACAAAATCTGATGTGGCAGCTTGTTTGAAACTTGTTTAGTGGGAAGAGGTCATAAGCTGAGCACTGTTCAGAAGAGGTCAGGCATCTGATTAAAGGGTGAATAAACTGAAATGCTTCACAAGCATCTCTGAGACAGAAGCTTGACGAGGAGAGAGAGCTTGTCTTAGAAAAATGTTGCCAAGTACCTCACACCAAAGGCAGCAGCAGAGTGCAGGACTGGTTAGAGCAGGGGAAGATTAAGTAATTCTGCTGTTGGCATTAACAAATACTCAGTATTGTTCCGCTGTACTTCAGGACAGGCTCCTGCTGGAAGAGAGCCCCTCTCTGAGAGGGAGATAATGTGAAATCATGCCAGCCCTGAAGAACTGATAGTCAAAACAAACGGGAGAAAAAAGAACATCTTGAAATGATCTGCAAAACAAGGGAGAAACAAACAAACAAAAATAATCATTTGATTAACCCAGGCCTTACACCAGCCCAGTGGGAAAGAAGGGAGCTGAATTCCCATGTCTGGAGCCCCAGACCAGTGACTGTTCCCCCAAGGTTTTCCTTGTCTGTTGTGGTTTTTGCAGTGTGTGGGAAAAATGAAACCCAGGGTCTTTGCCATGTTCTACATTGTCACTGTTGCCCTTAAACATTCCTGACACCCTCACGTGCTCATTAGAGCTGTGCTATCCCAGACCTGGAGGCTGCAGTCCCCAGGCTGGTGACAGTACCAGGCTGCTCCCACCACTGCTGAACTGGGGCTCTAATGCACCGAAGGTACCAGACAAACAGCCAAGAGCTCACTCTGCCCTTCTCCTTCCAACTTCATTGTGACACTATTCCAGGGAGCAGCCTGAGAGAAGAAATTCCCTCATCCCTGCAGTGCAGGTTTCGTCTTGCCAACCCCCCACAGCCTCCTGGCCAGGCCCTGCAGTGTCCCACTGGGCAGACTCAGTTATCTGCATCTGGGACAGAACACTGAAATCATTCGAGAACCTCTTGTAAATGCTGAAGCAGCTTCAAGTTAGAAAAAAAAAGAACTTCCAGATTTTCCAAGGAAAAGAAAATGTTTAGGAAACAGAGTGGGGCGAGACAAAGTACAACATAATAACTACAGTTTGTGTGAGGGGCAGAAAGCTGCACTAAAAAGGGGAAAATCAGATTAATTTTTCAAGCACGATTTCCTGCTAAACAGCTGCATAAAGAAGAGGCAGCCCAGTTGATCAAGGGCAAGTGCTTGGTCCTGGCTGCATCTGCCCCCCGGAGCTCTGCTGCACAGCACAGGATGCCCAGCACTCCAGCTCTCCTGGGGCAGTCCCTTCCCAGGAGCTGAGCTCAGCACTGTGCTCCTTGTGACAGCTGAGGATTACTGAATCAGCACCAAGGTCCAGGAGCTCTGACTCTCCATTCCTCAAGCCTCTCTCGTGCTTTAGAGCGTTATGTCCCTCTAACCTGGAGAGCGACACATCAATCTCTCCAGTCATTAATTTCAGGCAGGGTCTTGCTAAGAGTTCCTTGGAGCACAGGGTGCTCATTTCCTCAGAGAGTACACCAGCCTCGACTGGGCCATAACTCAACCACTCCTGTGGTGAGAGCCCAGAGCTGACAGCAGGGACTTCCTGCAGGGGTGACTGGAGTGAACCCCCAGACCTGTGCTCTGGTCTGGCCAGTCACACACAGCATTTATGCCATCTGAAGTGCAATTGCTGTGCATTGCCAGCTGGGCCTCCAGGCACAGCACTGGAAATGCAGGGAGTTTTTTACAGACACTTAAAGCTCCTCAGGTGAGGTGTTTGTTAGTAAGAAACCACAAAGTCATGAGAAGTCCAAGTAAAACAAGAGTGCTGCTTCTGACTATGTTCTGCCTGCATCCTTCAACGCAGTGATTCTGAAAAAAGAACCCAAACAAAACAGCACCCCACATAGCTCCTCACCTCTTAAAATGCTAAACTTAGCCCTGGGGGCAGAGCTCCAGCCCAAGATGCACCCCAAACATCTCCACTTGAGCCACAATCCAGCCTGAGCAGGGTTTTTGCAGAGTAACGGGTTAGCGTTGGCTGTAGAAACCACAAAGGTCCCAAAGCAGAATCATCTTTGGGAAAAAACCAACCAGAAAAGGGTTCTACTCTAAAAGAACGGAAAGCACTGGTGAAGTGAGGAGGATGCAGGAGGACTGCCCTCCTCCTGGCCTTTCCCTGCTGCTCTTTAGATCCACTTGCAGTGCGTTCTCCTCCCATCCCTGCCAGGACACGGCTCCCTCGCACGCTCTCTCTGCCTTTTCACTGCAGTCTCCAGCAACACGCCAGAGGGAACGAAAAGCGACAAGCTCCTAAGAAACGGAGTGCCTCATTCTGTTTGAACATGGCATTAACCCCG
Source organism: Sclerurus mexicanus (assembly GCA_013396755.1). NCBI lineage: Eukaryota > Metazoa > Chordata > Aves > Passeriformes > Furnariidae > Sclerurus > Sclerurus mexicanus. The sequence goes on along the minus strand of VWZF01001810.1, from coordinate 134,647 downwards.
AGCCTTGCTGCTTCATTTGTCAGCCTGGCCAGCACCCTGGACCCCGCAGCCCCCCTGACCCGGCGCTCTGATCAGCCGTGATCAATGTGCACATTTGTGGGAGCTCTGCCGGCCCCTCGGCCTCGCCCGCTCATGCAGATAATAACGGCACTTGGAGGCACTTGCCCATAGCTCCAAGCTTCATTAAACAGGGGGGATGTCACCAAAAGTCCCTTTAACTGGCTTCTCATTCCTCTGGAAGGGAAAAATTGACAGTGCTGAGGAATGGGATTTGGGATATAAATAACTCCTGGTCTGGGAGCTGCAGTGAATGCCTGCAGCTGCCTGTGCCCGTGTGCAGGAGTCTCCTGGCTGGCCCAGGTGGGAGGGGAGGCAGCTGTGCCCACTGGGGAGACTGCACAGAAAGGCCCCAGGTCAGAACAGCTTTAGAAGGAATGGTTGTGCCTGCATGGAGCAGGCTCTGGGCACAGAGCCCTGTCAGTCACCTCTGCTGCTGGCTGGCACACCTGTGCCAGAGGCTGGTTCTCTGGGAGCGCTGCTGTGTCTGCTCCCAAGCCATGCTGCACATTGCTCTGCACCCCAGCTGGCTCTTGCCACCGGCAGCCACCCTTTAGGACCCTGTTCTGACCACAGACATCTCTCCTGCAGGCCCTTCCTCCCCCCCTTCCTCCCTTCCTTATCACCCACCTGCCAGGTCTTCAGCCATTTCCTGGTGCCACAGGTAGCAAGGCTGAGGCCTTGGTTTGCTGAGCTTCTGCTCTGGGCTGTCAGGGTCCCTGCAGGAAAACCTCTGCATCCGGATTCAGCCTGGGCCCCTTGTCACCAGAACAGCTCGGTGCGAGCTCTGAGAAGAATCAGAAACACGATGAAGCAGCTGGAGGTTTTGAGTCACTGTGTTTTAAAGTGGGAGTTGAAACATAGACACACATATGTGAAAAAGGGGAAATAAACCTGGACAGGGACACAGTACTGCAGCACTGGCTACAGGGCAAAACCTGTTTGCTTACTCTGCCCATTCTGATGTCCAAAGCCAGAGGATGCAATCAAAGGCAGGTTAAGTGACCCAGGGGAACTGCAGGGACTGGATTTCAGGGCAGGGCTTTCCCCGTAGCCAGCCCACAGATGGAGGAGAATATTTGAGCAGACTGAAGGTGTCTGTAGGGTCTGGGCCCACTAGGGAGAGCAATGACTGAAGATAACGAGTAGTCTGAAATGCATGAGTAGAACATTGCACAGCGAAAGGGCCATCCCAGCCTTTTGCAGGCCAGCACAGGCCTCTCTCCAGCCCCACCTGGGCCCTCTGCTATTAAAGAACAAAAGTCTCTCCCCCTTCCATTTCCAATGCAAATAAATGAGGGAGTGAGCCCCCAGCCTGCAAGACTTTGCCTCCATCTGAAGAAGGTGGTCCTTAAGGTCCCTTTTTTAATGCAGGCAGACTCCTGGCCTGTGAGCCCAGGAAGCACCAGACATTTGCCGTGGAGCCCTGAGGTAAAAGCTTGTCTTGCACTGACCCACTGCTGTCCAGCAGGTTCTTGGTCAGAGCACGGGTTACACCAACACTGCCTGGAGACAGATGTGCCAAGAGAAGGTCCTGTGTCATTACAGCACACAAGCCCCGGGAAGCCTTTGGGGAGCTCGGTGTCTGAACCTGATACTTGAGTCAAGTCATTACTCAGAAAATACATTAACAGAATTAGGCAAGGCTAGGAGAGAACTCCCTGCTCCTGGGATCCAGCCCAGGTTTGCTCCTAGTTCTTTGCAGCTTTTAAGGGTCAGATTTCAATCAATCCAAATGTTTAGGTACATTTGGATTTTAGTTTTCAACCAAACTCCAGCCTCACCTTAAAAGAAATAACACTGGTGCTCTAGAATCAAGATCATTGACTTCAGAGAAAAACTTCAGACACCTGAAAATACTTCGAGCTCCACCTTTCTCGAAGCTGTTTTCTTCCTCACTGCAGTTAAACATCCCATAGGAAAAGCACTATTTTTACAGATGAACAGCCTATACTGTTTTCCACCTACGCTTAAAATGAAATAAAAGTCTGATGAAGCATCTAGGGAAAAAAACAAGACAGAAAAAACTAGGTATTTTCCCATAAGAAACTAAACCCAAAACCTACAACAAACCAAACCCAATCCTTTGCATTTCCAAGCTATGACAGGCATTTCCCTGACAGTTGTTCACAGAGGTCTGAGCCCTGGTAACTGCACAGGACTACTTCTCACCCGAAGCCTGACAAGCAGATTCCTACAGAGCTCTGCACACATCATCCCTCTGCTCCCTTGGAGGCTCTGAGCCAGGAATGCTTCTCAGTAGGGCAAGTCCTGCACCCTCTGCCTCCCCCATAAATGTCTCCAGTAGGTCCTCGGTGTACTTGAGCCAAGCGCTGTGCCTGTCCTATTAAGGCACATTCCGTGATGCAGACAGGCTCCCGCTGATTTCCGTGCTCTTCAGAGCAGGCTCACGCACTGTCACCTCTGCTGGGGGGAGTTACAGATGCAGGGCAAACAGGAGCCTCTCCCCTGGGCACAGTCCTGACCCCAGACAGAGTTTCCCTTGCCTCTGGAGCACAGCCTGCAGAATGAGCCACTGTCTTTAAAACAAACACTCCAACGCTGTGCTTCTCATCAGCCCCAGACTTTTGTCCCCTTATTCATGAGAAGGAGCACGCTGGCCATGGAGCCGTCGTGCCAGTGCTCTCCCTGAATAGGGCCTTGTCTGTGTCGGAGCAGTGGCTCTGCTGGGCTGAACTCCCCAAACTGCAGCAATTATTCTGGCTGAAACAAGACAAGAGAGCATCGGGATCAGGCCACAAAGAGTCCGATAAAGGCAACAAGCACATAATAAAGCCCCATGACAACTGATCCTTACAAAAGGCTGTCCCTACAGAGTGATGCATGGCAAGAGTTTTCAGCACGGTGCTCCCTGCTTTATCCAGAGCCAGTCAGCCCTGAAGCTCAGATGATTTCTGTGATTTGCTGTCGTTTTCTCCATCCCTCCAGTACTGCCCACGGGACAGCAGGCAGACTGACAGAGGCCAGTAGCCTCAGCAGGGACACTTTTATCCCAAACCTGCCCCTCCTGTCCCACTTTAAAGAAAGGGAAGATCTGAAAGGAGGAGCGAGGGGGAGGAAAGGAATGCTGGACACAAAAAAGGGGGCCAATAAAGATGACATTCTTGTGCTGTTTAAGGGAAGGCAGCCTGAATATGCAATGGGAGTGCAGGCTGAACCCCAACACCTGCTGGATGTAATGGACTCTGAAGTGTTGTTTCAGAATTAATCAAGTCATTTAAAATCATAGCTGTAGTCTCCATTCACCACTCCTGTGCATAAACGCGCTGATCCCGACACTCATCCATGTCGGGTGACTTGAGCAATATATCACCATAATTGCCATTTTAGGGCTGCAAATTGGAGCTAAAATAACCAGATGCAAAAGAGATGGCCATATCATACTCTCAAGATGGATCTACAAAGTTCAAGGAGAGTTCAAGCATGGAAGAGGCAATAGAGAGGGGTCAAGTGTAAGGAGATTGTTCATGTTCAAGAGAAATTAACTTTACAAATATATTGTTTCTGAGGTGGTAATTGTACCATCTTACAGCTATTCATACCTCATTGAATCTTTGCATTCTTCTCAGCCATTAGAGTGATTGTTCCTCATTGAAATAAATTTGATTTTGACAAAATATTCTGTTTTTAAACTGCAACTAATTTCCCCAAGATTTTCTGCTTTGAAATAATTCTCTCTGAAATCACACAGCCCAGAACCAACTACGAGATCTTCAGGCTCAGGGACCCCGGACAAGGCAAAAGCACTGAGACTGCCAAGGAAGGTTAACAACACCCAGAGCTTGAGACCTCCCCAAAAAGAGCCTCTACAGTGCTGTTCTCCCCCAAAACCCTGCGGTGTGACTGTGGGCCTGGTCTGGAAGCTTCAAAGTATTCAAGCATTCCAGCTGCTGCGGGTTTTCAGGTTGCCAACACAGAAATGCCTCTCAGCAGTCCGGGATAGCGTTGCCCACATAACACAACAAACAAGAGCTCACACACAGAGACGTGTCAGTTGTCCTTTGAAGCAGTGCAGTGACAGACACGGAGCACCAAGGGAGGGGCTGTAACAGCAGGAACCGCCTGTCCCGCTGTGTCTGACCGAGGCTCAGAGCAGAGAGAGGTCCCACAGTAAAACAAGCACGTGCCCTCAGAAAACAGCACGCCTACACACCTCTGCAGCCCTCTAAGATCCAAACAAAAGGCACTTTAATAAGCTCTAAGGCAGGTGCCTATGGAAGTTTTAAGCCACTCATCATCGCCAGTTTAAGAAATTCCTTTATCTGCTACTCTTAGAGTCAGGTGAGCCCATTAACTGTTTGTCTTCCCAGCTTCAAAGTGCACCTTTCAAAGTCTGGTTTCAGGTTGTTGCTGAACCACACCCAGACTTACAAATTCCTGTCAGCATCTAATAAGTCACCTGCACAGCCAGAGAAAGCACACTTCCCACTGTTGCTGTAAGGCTGGGTAAGCCTCCTGTGACTCCAACGCGCTGCTGCTACACCTCGAGCAGACAAAGGGGCAGCTCCCGGCCCTGTAAATCAGCCCAGCACCATTGTGCTGGGAGAGCCATGCTAATTCATCCCGCCAGGAGCCGGTGACCTGAGCCCTCCCAACAATGGCACTACAGAGAGCTAATGTGCTGTGGGTTACTCGCTAATTCCTGCAGCATAATTGGCCAGCATGGAAACGCAGGCAAGATTGAAGTTCATAACTAATTGCAACCGTTACCCAGACAGCATTATTTATGATTAACTGCATGCAGTAGGCCCGATTCTGATTTCACTCACACCTCTTCCCAGACAGTTGTTTGACAGGTAGCTGGTGACGTTTCCCATGTGCCCAGCTTCTGCAAGAGGCTCACCCTCGTGGCTACAGCGATGTTTTCAGCACGTCAGGTTCTGCATCACACTGACAACATCAGGAAAGCAAGGTCTTCAGGGCGTGAACTCTAGGCTGAATGAAAAAGCATCTGCATTCAGCTTGTTCTTTGCTTCCCTGTCAGCAGAACTCTGCCACTCCGCCCCTGATGCTCCAGGCAGCCTGGTGACCTGTCTGCCTCTTGACTCCCATATTTACCTGGCTCTTGGGTCAGGTGGGACTTCTGCAGCCTCATCTGACAGGCTCAACACTGGCATTACCAGTGTTTCAAATCCTCACGTGCTGCTTCCCACGGAAAGGGAACAGAGCGGGCAGATTCCCTCAAAAAGCTCACATGGCATTTACAGTTCAAAATACATGGCTTCCCTTTCCCATCTTCTCCCAAAGGTCTGGCCCTTGAGTCTCTGCGGCAGCTTTTGGCTGCTGGGCTCTCTTGGGAGTGCTGCCTTCAGCTACAGGTGCTCCGTGTAGAAACCCAGCTGGAGGGAAGGTGGCTCAGGGCAGTGTTACTCCGGTAACTTTGGAGCTTCCTAAACAGAGAGAAAAATCAGTGTAAATTCCATTGACACTGCCCTGAACATGGACTCTTACACAAACATACAATTATATGTGTGTGTGCATATACATAGAATGTATGAAAATCAAGTCTCCCAAAAGTGCCCTTGTTGGACACGCTCATTATGTTTGACGCAGCCAGGTCAAAGCCTTGAGTCCCTTGCAAAGAACGAATAGTTCCTTATCTTGATCTTCCTGAGAGCCCTTGTCTAAAAACCATCATCTGCAAACTGTAATTTTTCTCCAGCTTTCATAAATATCAGCAACAGTGCAGCCCTCTCTCCCCCTCTCTTCTTCTTATTCAGGATATCAGGCAGATAAGAGTTATCAGTAAAGGTCATCCTCAATTTCTGTACAGAAATGATCTGTCTCCGGTATGTAATAAACATTTATCCATGCCTTTATTAGCTATATTGGATCTGACAGTTCTGTTAAACCATTTTCTTTCATTTTGCTAGGTCATGACGGTTAATGCTGCTAAAAAATCTCATCACTGCTTTTGATCACTGTATTGTCTTCCCAGCATTAGCAGGATTTTGTAAAGGTAAGCACTGGCTGGAATGACCTATTAAAGTTACAGCCCGTTGAGCTCCTGGCTTTTTTCTCCCCACAATAAAAAGCAAAGAAGTGCAAAGCATAAATTCTACTCTCGGGGTTATATTTAGTTGGGCAGCTGACATTTAGGAGAGCAGCCACTTCAAGCCTGCTTTGCACTGGTTTCGCTCCATCTTTCTCACGTCTGTGAGTTTCTGAGATGGTGCTGGAAGCCACAGCACAGCAAATGAGTGCAATTAGTGGGACCAGGAGGTGATGATGTCCCAGTTAACCCCCACCACACCAGCAGCGCGTTAGGGCAGCTGCTCAGAAAGCACTGGCTCAGGGTGAAGCCACGGGGAATATCAGGGAGCATGAATATCCTGAGCCTTCCCAGAATCGGGATCTGCAAAGGCAGCGATGGAAATGCAACTACCTCCCCTGCATCTGGGCGAGGCTCATGGCCAGAACAACTCTGCCAGCCTCCGGTGTGGCAGCTCAGTGTGAGTTTAAGCTGCTGTCCCTGCAGTGGGCAGCTGCCATCCTGCCAGGCACTGCAGCCAGGAACAGCAGGTTCACAAGGCAGAGGTGCCCCTTGTGATGGTTGGCAAGACAAACCTGGCCCCAGAAGGAGCTCCCTCCCCAACCTCACTGAGTTGTGAAAAGCTCAAACACAGTTACAAGGCCCAAAAGAACACCCTGCTGAGGGTAGAACGGGGCAATATGGGGATAATGCAGCCACAGGGAGGGAACTCGAGCTACCTTAAACACCTACACCTAAAAATCCACCTTCTGCCTGCAGTCCTGTTTTCAGGCTGTAACAAGGGGCACGAGATCAGCAGTATAAAGAGTCACATCACCTCTTCAGTTTCCTCAAGCAACCCCTTATTTGGCAGCAACAGCCCATGCTTTTTGTTTCTCCGGTTGAACCCAGCTTCCAAAGGTGAACAGGAACAGACTGCAGCAACTCCCAAGAACAAGCAAAATGTTATCCTGGTCTCCACGACAACAGGCATATCAAACAGACAAATCTGTCCAGTGTGTCTCCATCTCCCTGTGTCCTGCCAGTCCATGTTCCCCACAGTCCATGTCATATGTACCTGCAGCAGCAGAGGTCCTACCTTCCTCATAAAAATGAATGGCAACCCTGTACACGCAGGGACTTGTCTCCCTGGTGTCAGGACCCTGATCAGCCCCAGGGAAACGCAGGAATTCCCTGCCCTGGCTTTCCACTTGCCAAAAATGCCACAACTTCCAACAAAGGAAGATCAAGGGTGCTAACCCTGCTGCCCCAGCTGACTTAACCCAAGCCCCATTCCTGGTACCCACGTTCAGAGGGAGAGGCCTCCCTCCCCTGTCCCTCAGTGGCCACCCAGCATCAGCATCTCCCCACGGTAATTCACAGCCAGGCGGCCAATGGCCCGGGCTGGGCAGCGAGGCTGCTCAGACACCATTATCCTTCTCTCCAGCCCGGGCTGCAAGTGCACACAATAGACACACAGCCCCAGAGATGCACTCTGACCCTGGTGCTACAGACCACCAGGCTGCTAAACAAGGGGCAGGACCCCTGTGGTCATGGGAATCTCCAGCGTGTGTTTTAAAACTAACTCTGTGTGTGCCGGTGAGCTTCGCCTAAGCTAACTCTGACATTTTCAGGGGGATGTCTATGTGCAAGGAGCTATCCCTCTGCACATACACACACAGACACAGCAGCAAAGGGGGAGGAAGAGGGAGAGAAAACTCCTCAGAGCAGCATCCAGGTGAGCAGCCACTGCCTGTGATTTTTCATGGATGGCTCTGCTTCCCAGGTGTTCTGCTTACACACAGCAGAGAGGTTTCTGCTGGCTGGGAGCAGCTCACGTGCTCCACAGAACTCACCCTCAGCAGCCAGCTTTGCCAGGCCCAGCTCCCTCAGAACAGCTCCTCTTCTACGCATCCCAACAGGACTCAGAGGGGATGTGGAACATCTGGGTTTGAGGGGCCAATCTTCCAGGAAAATAGAAGCCATGACATCTGACTTCTCTGTGCGCCGGCAGATCTGTGGTAAGAAGCAAAAACACCCACTAAAATCACCTAACGGACCAATTTGCCAAGTTATTTGTCTTTACAATGAGACATGTAACATATCCTGCTATATGCCAATGGATTTCAGTAGCAGAAAACAAACACAATCCTAAAAAATAAAGTCCATATCCACATAATGCAGCTGGTAGTTAATTACAGTATGGGACACTTTGAATCCACCGAGTCAACGACACTGAGCTGATTTTTCTTGCCTTAGTTTCTGCTAAGCAGGTTGGCAAAGAAGGAAAACAGTTCATCTACCAACAAGTTTAACACAACCCTGAAATAAACCACATCCAAAAGCTAGAAGCCTGCCTCAGTTTAGTAGTTAAACCATTTATTTCCAGAACAAAAAACCAAAACCATAACCCCCAATCCTGCCCTGAAGTCATTACCAGCACGAGCCTCTATCTGAAGTCTTGCAAAACGCTCAAGGAACGGCCCTTGTGATTTGGCCAGAGCAAACCAGGCACTCGGCAGCTCTGCACAGGCCAGAGGAAATGGAGATCCCAGTGTGAGAATATTAAATTATTATGGCTTTTGCATCAGGGGGCACAACTGCAAGTGGCCCCCCTCCTCTGCTGGCCAGGCTGTGCCACTCCCTGCTGTGAGCTCTCATTGTCATACCCAATACTGACACGCTTTGATAATAATAACGTTGTCAAGAAAATAGCAGGGAAGTTTCAGTAGGAACTCCATATTCAAGAGCCAGCTGTGCACGGCCCCAGCCACTGTGTCTAAGAAGATACCTTCAAAAAGCAGAATGCAGCCTTGCTCGTGAGACAAAAAGAAATTACTCCACTACCCAAAAGTAGAAGAAGAAAGAAAAGAAGGTTATTGGACAAGAGAGGGATGAAGACCACTTCCTGGAGATGTCTATACATGAGTTTAAATTTATTTTTGTTCCCAAAGGCATTTTGGTCAGTGCAAGCAAATAACACGGCAAACAGAAGAGCAGGCCTTAAATCAGAGAATAATTACCTTTGTGAGCTTTATTGATTGCACTGATCGAGCTGAAAGAGTTGGGGGCTTTTCTCCCTCATCCACCTTCTTGCATGACATAACCATTCAACAGCTCTAATGAGGTGGGACATAATGTGATTTTTGGCAACAATGGTACCTTTGTTGAAGTCCAAAAAATCAGTATTTCTTGGGGTTTTGGCAAACTTGTTCCTTTGTCCACCCGAAATAATGGCTTAAAAAAAAGAGAAAGGAGAAAGAACAAAGTCTGCTCCCTCTCCCCTTTGCCCTTCCTCCCTATGGCAGCCTGTGATCCCGAGTCACCCAGGCTGAGGAGCTTCAAGCTCTCAAGGAAAAGCCCTGCTGGGGTGCTTGGGAAGCCCACCCTGTGCTGCAGGGAGGGCAGCCCAGCAGCCACAGCGCCCAGCCCTGTGCCATGGCAGCCGCAGGCAGACTCCACCTGCCTCTCCTGTGCTTTTGGATCGCTTTGGCCTCCTTTCACACCTTAAGGAGTTTTCTTTGGAGATTCATCTAATTAAGGTATTTTCTCCAGTGCCTTGTGCTCCTCTCCAAAGCAGTTGAGACAGAGAAATCAAGTATTTGCTTCTGGGTTCAGCAACTTTCTGTGAATGGACTGCACTGAGCAGTGCTGGTGTCTGTTGCAACCTCAGCCCCAAAGGCCCTTTTCACCAACAGAGAGAAAAAGGGGATCAGAATTAAAACCACCTCGAGCTAAGTCAACCTTCCCTCTCTCCTGCTGACTTTCTGCAGTTCCATCAGGTCTGTATATAGTCCTTTAGCGTAAGCGAACTCACAGACTGCAAGTCAGAGCTCCCAAAAAGCAGGGGAGCAATGTCACCACGTTTTAGACGATTTGTCCTGAGGAGGGCTTACATGTTTCTGGCTCTTGCAGGAGGCAGAAGCAGGCAGTGCAGGCACAGAAACCTGCCTGTGCTTCCCATGAAAACAGGGACACGCCTTTTCACTGTCTGGTGCCTGCACAGTTATTGGTACAGCAAGAGTGACATGAGCATAAACCACCAAGAGGTGAAATGCCTTCCCTGACTCACGTTTGCGGCGCATTGTTGCCCGAGTAGGAACCAGCACAGAAGATGCAGCACAGAACAAACCCCCAGGATTGCCTGGGTCAGCTGGAGCCTCAGGAAAGACATTTCTTGAAGGTGGGAGGCTACTGAGGGGGTGGCAACCTCTAAAAGAAATGAACAATGAGCAGAGGTGTTACTTAACTGGATACTCCCAAGATAAATACATACTAAAGTAAGAATGGCAAGTCCTACCCTCACCTCTGGCAGAACTGCCTTCTTCAGAGGGGTTTGAAAAGCAGATCACAGTGCTAATAATCCATCATTTCCTCCCACGGACCAACCTGGACATGGTGTCCCACCACCATCGCCCTATCAGAAGGCAGCAAAAAGAGAACAAAACACATTTTAAATGCTTTCAAGGACAGCCTACAATTCTAGCAGGGTAGACACAGACATACATTATGCAAACACAGTTATCTGTGTTTCAGCAGCACAGCCTCACTCCTCCAAAAGAGCCCAGGAAAGGGGTTACCTGCACACTCATCTCTTTCTGCCTGTGGCACTTCCACACCTCGGCCAGGCAGTCTCCCATCGGAGGCAAGGGAGAGGCTGCCTCAGTCACAGCACTAGAGGCACCATTCCAGCTGAAGTCAAGAGGGTGGAAACTGCCTGAACTCCCTGACAACTTTCTTTCCCTCCCTCTCCCACCAGGCCCTGCTCCTGTGTTTCAGCTCTGAATTCCTGCTGTGCCACTCACTCGTCCTTCAGGACTAACAAGGGGACATGGCTGTGCCTTTCAGAGGGAAATGTGTCTGCAGAGCACAAGGAAGAAATCCAAGGCATAGAAACCAAGGAATAAACCCCAATTTCTTAGTCCAAAACATGGGACACATACATAAGTAGAGAATATAGGACTTGAGGGGTTTCCTGGCTTTTTCCAGCTTGGACAAGCAGGGGAACAAGCATTTTGCTGTGAGCTGCTCAGTGTGGAAGGGCAACGTCAGGACTCCTGCCACAGCCCAACCATATCCCCAAGGTAGCTGCTCTCCCCTTTGAGAGGGGCACTGTGGGACAGGCAGGAGAGGGGGAAGGGGGAGGCTTTTCTTTACACTTGTGCTGTGCTGAATGTGGACCATCTGTGCCCCCAGCTGGAGTGCTGGAGATGGTCTGGCACTTGAACCACACCATATTTACAGATCTAAACACAAATGGCTACTGCCTGATTGTTTCATGATTCATTAGTCAGACAAGCTCTCCTCTCCCGCCAGCACAGCTGTTACAGAGTAAACCTTTGTCACTTAATAGGCCTGATTATTACTTTCCATCAAAGGTATTGATCTGTGTCATCTCTACTTAAGGGAAAAGGGGTGAAGGGAAAAGGGGACCAAAATGTGTCAGGCAAACAAGAAAGGGAGGGTGGGGAAAATTCCTAAAGAATGACATTTGTGTGGGGAGCAGGGGCAGCGGTCAATGTGTTTCATCTCTCCTGGCTGTCCTGTATTCATGTATTCGTTTACCACGGGGCCGAGGTTACTCGTGGAGATGAAGCGCCTCACATGATGCGCCGCTCCTTGCGCCGCACCAGACTGCTGCAGTCACACAATATGGCCATGCATATAATTGGTCGGCCGAAGACACAATGTGAATTAACAAACAGCACTTAAAAAAAAGAAAAAAAAAAGAAGAAAGATCAATTGAGACAGGCAGCAGAAGGTAAAAATACAGGTTCATCTCCAAACGGCAGGCGAAGGGCCGAAGAGATTGATGGCGAGACTTCAGCGAGCAGCCCCAGGGTTGAGCCCTCGCCCACCAGTTTACACCAGTGGAGGAGCTGGCCCTTTTTGTTCGGCACACGAGCTCGGGCAGGACGTGGCCTGTTCCCTCATTGCCATGCAGAGTGTCTCACCGCAGCCGCCTGCCAAGCTGCCATCGCAGCAATCCAGGGTTCCTGCGGATTCACTCGCTCCGCTGGCAGGAGGAGGTTTGCTCCAGCCAGACTGGGGGCTTCGTGGCCTCTCTGCCTCCCAGCACTGCTACCAGCAGCCTTCCTGCTTCCCTGCTGTAGCTGGGGTACCCCCGGTACGCACCGTGCCAGCTCCCAGGTGGGCAGTTCAGAGCCAGAGAGGTGGCAACGGGGAGCAAGCGAGCTCTTCAGCAAAGGGTCTCACTGTTTTCCTTTTCCTTGCATTTAAAGGATCATCTTCGCTGAAGCAAATTTCCAAAGCCAT
>VWZF01001810.1:43893-68887 GCA_013396755.1 Sclerurus mexicanus | reverse complement strand
GCACCTTAATCCTGCTCCCTCAAACCCTGCTGGCCACCCCTGGCAGCTACAGGGTCTGCCTGCTGCAGAGCACCTTTAAGGGCCATGCAGCAGCCTTGGGAGACCTTTGTACTAGGTGGTATCTCCCTGAATCATCTCCTCGCAGCTCCCAGGAGTGAGTGGAAGTCCAGTCCTGACTAGGAACATGGTTACTGTTCATATGGACAGGAAATAAGATAAAGGAAAGCCTCATCTGGTAACTCATTTCTACTTCTACTAATTTCTTATGTTTTTGTTTCTATTTTTTGTAAACAGAACTGATAATTGTAGCTTATAAGAGTACCCGAGTCACACATGCTGGCAGATTCAAAAGCAAACAACTACCATTAACAAGGAATAAAAGGGTAAAGGATTCATCCAGCATTATCACTAAGCACATCCACACTGTGCCATTGCACAAGTCAAAGCATGAATAGGAATTCTCAAAGATTTAGGTTTCTTTTACAGACAAGGACAAAATAAGGGACTACTTTGGTATAAAAACTGGAAAAAAAATCCCAAATAACCAGAAGCAAAACTCACTTTACCTTCATTAATCAGGCTCTTTTTTTTCCTTCCAGGATTCTCAATAGAGTGAAAAAAGCAAAGGAGTGGAATTCAAAGAGACTTGAAGCTCTTACAACTGCAGTTTACCTAATGACTTGTACTAAGGCAATATTTATTATTAACAAGCATTAGAAAACAGGTTGCAGATCAGCATGTAGCTTAACAATCTTAGCAAGAAAAAAAAAAGCAAAGTCACATCCTCTACTCACCTTGCTTTTATTTGGCTTTTTCTAGCAGCTGCCTCACTAGCTGTCATGGGTTCAGGGAGAGCTGAAGGGACAGGAGAGTTCTTGGGAAAAACAAATTGGAATAAATTAAAAAAAAAAGAAAACCTGAAAGAAAAAATCATTACATATTGAAGAGTTTAAGACTTTCATGTTACAAGGCTTTGTGCTGAACTCTCAGGGTTTTATTTTAACAGCATCTCTATACTTTCTCATCTGGTGCAGAAGTAAAACCAGAACCAGACTGATCTGTTTTGTCAACCACTGCATTTACACACTTCCATCAACAAGAAAGTGCAACATTTTCTTCAGATAATTTCATGTGACTGCACAGAGCAGACTTACTTCAGCTTCCAAAGCCCAGTCTTTGGAGGAAGCTGTTTTTAGCCCACTTAGCTCTTCCACTGCAACTCAAACTCCAGAAAACCATTCAGCATCCAGGGTTCAAGCGACCTTTAGCCCTCCCCCTTCTCAAATTAATTCCTGAATCAATCACAGATCACCTAAGCCATATCTTACCAAGGAAAATGGCAATTTTGGGGGAGGGAATAGAAAGATCATCTCTAATGACAAATGCACATTCAGAATGCAAATCTAAGTCTGGTCACAAATAGCACAGACAGTTACTTATCAAGTACTTCAAGATTTTCTTATTTTTTTTAAACCTGTGTATCCAAACAGCAACATTCACGTTTACTGAGCATCTTCTTCTACAAGGATAAAGGAATTCAAAGGGATCTCAAGAAGTTCATTCACTTATCTGCCTCTCAGGGCAGAGCTCACTATAACTGACTGTTGCAAATTCAGATCTGAGAGGGACTTTTCCTGACGCTTCTCTTAAGAAACACTTGATAATAATCAGCATTAGTGGTGTGCCCTCAAATTCCATCACACAGTAATTCCATTTGTCAAGGAGGTGATCTTTGAGACAAAGTTCACACTTCCCAAGGTCAAGCTTCCCTGGAAAGCAAGGGTAGGAATGCAGGCTAACCCAGGCACTGCTCTGTTTGCCTTCCAGTTCACTGGAGTCATTCCAAGGGACTAACACAATTACTAAGGGTGATGGAGAAAAAGGGTTTAGCTGGAGCAAACAAATGCTCCTGACGCTACAGTTACAACATGAAACCCTCTGTGGTCAACAAGGTGAAGTTCCGTAGTATATTTCATACCAATTGTATTAAAAGAAGAGATTAGTAATGACTAAAACCCTAAGTCAGGTATTGGTGATGTATCAACACAGTTCATGAAGCTACACCCTCAAAAATAAGACCTTGTTCTGTTCAGAGCTCATACTGCATGTACACAATAGCAGCTTGAAGTGTTCTCTGCCATGTTTCACATTTAGGAACCAGGTTTATGATGAAATGGAAATGATCTCTCAGCCACTCTGACAGACTTTTCTCAATGCTACCTGCGTTAACACACTGAAAACACTGAAACAATTAACGACTACTTACATTAATATTAGACACTGGACAATCCTTTTTGGCAATTTTAAAGGCAAAGTAAGACACCTGGAAAATATCAGGTCTCAGCTCTTGGTCTGGTTCAAGCATATATCCTGCAAAATGTTTAAGACCATCCATTAAATGTCACATCAGCTGCCCAGGAGAAAGACCCGCTCCTACTCACTCCCCTGGCTCCATTTCCAGACGTTTGCTCCCGGCTACTGACATCCCTCTCCAGGCAGCCGCTCAGTGTGTACCCCGGGGCACAGTCCCCTGGGCAGGACCGGACAAGCAAGCCTCCCTTCCAAGGCCCCTGCAGGCTGTACCCGGGAGGGACCCCCGCTGTTCCCTCAGACTGACCACCCACCACGCTGACTCGCCCCCAGGAGCGGGAAGGACCTTTGTTTCACTGGCCCCGCGAGACCAAAGCCACAACTTACTGATCAAACAGTGAATGCCGTGAGAGTACCGCGAGCTGTCCGGGATCGTAAAGCTTCCGTCACAAATAGCAACCTGACTCTCTCCAAAGGGAAGGGAAAAGAAGCAGAGTTTGTAAAGCAAGCAGCCGAGTGCCTGGAAGAGACAAACACGGGCACTGTGAGGGGACGGGAGCAAGCCTTTCCCACACGAGAGAGGCAGCGATGGGACACAAACCACGCCCTGGCTACAGCTGGTGCTCACCCCTTGTGTGCAGCCTGCACGGTAGAACAGCACACGTGACAAGCTGACACACCAAGCAGCTCTAACACCACTTGTTTGTCCCCTCACTCTTCACTACAAAAGGGGGCATACCAAGGGCTGCGTTCCCAGTGCCACATCACCCGCACAGACCCCATAGCCTTTGCCCTCAGTTCAGTTTATTTTCTTCACTGCACTGCATCTAATAAAAACACTTCTCTGGACCACGCTGCCAACAGGTTTCCACAAGAAATCTCTGGGGACTACCAAGCAGCAACTAGGGCTGACAAAAAAAGAACAAATTCTACATCATATCTCCCTTCCTTTGAATAAAAATCAAATATGGCATTCATTTTACTTGCCAAGGAGTTCACTATCCAATATCTCTCTATTCAGGGGTCTCTAGCTGCATCACGTATTTTGTTTTCCAAGAATTAATTTTTCAGTCAGCCAACGCTGCTTTTAATTCCTCCTCATGAATTAATTCCGTACCACGTGACTTTTTCTTACCCAGATATCTGCCTTCGTAGTAATTGGCTTTCCTCCATAGAGGTTGATCATTTCGGGAGCTCTGTACGACAGTGTTGTGTACCTTGTGACATAAAATAAAGAGAGGACACGGCTGAAAACCAGCTCAGAGCAGAAGGCGTGTTTTCCCCTACCTGCCACACGCACACCAATCACACCCCAGTTCCAGACACGTGCCTGGAACTGTCTCGCTTAATCCGAGTCATTTACTGCACTTGCAGCATCACAAAGAACATCCAGAGTAGCGACATGAAACTAAGAATAAATATTAAGTCAGCTAAAATTGGCTTTTGGTGTTACTTCCCCAAAAGTTTGCACTGTTCCCAAAGTCAGTGTGTAAGCAGCCAGTCATCTGCAATGTGTAACTCCAGAGTCCTGCAAGAGCTCTCCCGATCACACACTGAAACACACGCAGTGCAGACTCCAAAAAAACTAACGTGGCAAACCAGCTGCTCAAGTGGAGTGCAAATGCTCCCGAGCTGGGAGAAAGCTCCACCGCTTTTTAACCTGCACAGAAGCAGCCTGTATTTACTCCTCTGCAGCAGACAGCCCAAAGGGGCAAAACCACACCAGTACGTGAGTTCAAGAGTGCTTTTCTGCTCAGTCTTACTAGAATGGACATGGACTGTACTTTCTAATTGAGACTCCAGATAAACCCATTCCAATGCTTATTTACATCAGTTCATGCTCTCTCTTTAGGCAACTATTTGCTTAGCAGTACTAAAATAGCACAAGTGAAAAATTCTCAACTCCTAAAACTGCCAGTAGCCAGACATATATTTTTCAACAATTCCATTTCAAAACAGTGTACTTCTCTCCAACAGTTTTCAAGAGACTCAGTTTGAAAAACAATCCACAAATAAACAGAAGAAATGTGTTACTAAATAGTTCCATTCTTTTACTGCATCTATGCCAAAATTAATTAAAGATCAACCATTAAGTTCAATTCATCCTCATGGTAGGTACATGCACACCACAAAATACATGGGGTTTCCCAGCAGCACAGTCATTGCTTATGACAGGTCACCTAAAAGCCAACTTACTTTTTAATTTCTTCTTCAACCATATTAACACCATCTCTTTGAGGATGCAGGTATTTGTTAGTGGCACTGCCAAAGTCACAGAGAACATAGTTCCCACTATCGTTTAACAGCAGATTCTCCACCTTGAAAGGAAACCAACACACAGAAAAATTGTGTTGAAATAAGTGGCACTCATTTCCAAGGGTTACTACATGGTCTCACGCATGAACAGGAAGTTTCCAGAGAAATCAATTGATACTCAGTTTTAGCAACAACAAAGTTTCGTTTAGCGTGTCTCTGTTTCAAGTTTGGTTCAGTCTCTCTGGTTACAGCTCCATCAATAGCAAGTTCGTAACCAGCAGTCGGTCTTAGGGAAATACCTTCTATAATCTCCGTCTTTTTCAAGTAGAGGAGTGATTTTAAACCAGATTCCCCTTCCATGAAGTTCCTACCTTCAGGTCCCGGTGAACTATGGGTGTTTTGCACTGATGCAAGCGGGCAACAGCCTCACAGGTGTCACAGAATATTCTCATGACTTCTGACTCCGTGAAGCCTGTCTGCAGACGCTGGTTCATCTGGTTCACAACCTGTCCAGCTAAGGAAACAACCAGAGAAACTTCTTTCAAGTAATTCCTGTCAGGGACAGAAGACTTAGATGCACAAAGTCCACAAATAAGATGCAAGAAAGTTTTCCTGTCGCTGCATTGAAACAAAAAAACCTAGTTTTGCAAATGGCTTGTTATGGTACTTGTTGTTGCACCAGTTGTAATAATTATCACTTCTACTGCAAATATAACCCACACACACCACTTCTGGAAGCATTACAGACCACAGGGTGGCTTTTCTTTCTATGCTCAAAGCATTTATTTTGTACTTGCAGCACTCGTTCCAGCACCATCACCGTTCTGGGTTAATAAACACCATCTCATATGATGAAGCCCCTGCCCAGTCACCCTAAACTTTAGACAAACTTCACAAGTTCAACTCAATGGCAAGTTTATTCCAGGCATATGTGAGGGGGAGGGAATCTAGAAACTACCTGTTTTTACATATTGTTTGAAACAAGATTACACTATAAGGCTGGACCACACGGCTATTTTTTTGGCCAGCACTATCAACACTCACAAGGCTCATTTATAACCAGTCACCTGCCAGGTAAGAGTAAAGGATGTTTAATGCTGTCACCTAAAACAAAGACAGCAGCACAAGACTGGTGACAAGTCTGGCAATCTGTCCCATGAAATTATGCTCCAGCTACATGCTGATTAGCACAAACAGCAGAACACACACCAATTTCACTTTTATACTTGCAGAATTAATTTCCCCATTCCTAATCATACTTAATTACAGGAGTCAAGTGCTCGGCAGCTCAGTGCCTCAGTAACACCAACCAGTGGGATTCCAGACGTTCAACTCTCATATTCAGAGTTTCTAACAGATCAAGCAAAATCCCAGGTGACCATACAACACCTTCCCTGCATTTTCTCTGTAAACCCAGGACCTGACTCTTACCTCGACAGTATTCCATGAGGATGAGCACCTCCCAAACATTATCACTTATCGAGTTGACAGCACAGTCCAAATAGGTCACAATGTTCTTGTGCCCAGATAACTCTTTCTGAAAAAGACAATGCAAATTACACTTAATTTTACCAAAGAAATTAAAAGAGGAAGAATTTCAGCTGCCACTGCAGCAGTGGAACAAAGTTCTTTTCTTCAGAACCAGATGTACTGACCAAACTGACTGTGATACCAAATACATTTTTAATAATTGCTTTAGAAGTTAATGACACATCAACCCTAAACACAGCATTACTTTCTGAAACTAACAGCACAAAATCAGGACCACAAGGTCCAAACAAACCAGGATCTAGAGGAACTACCACTGCAGAGGCATTAGGTGCGTGCATACACCAGGCTAATGAATTCTGCAGCTACAAGGACTGGCCTCCTTACCATAATTGTGATCTCTCTCTTGCAGATGTTGAGATCTGGCACATTGTTCACACACATCCGTTTCAGGGCACAGCGTATCCCGCTGTGGGTGCGCACCAGGAACACCGTTGAGAAGCCACCTGGAAAACACCAGTACAAACCAGTGAGGCTACTGCAGGCTGGAACTTCTGTGGGCGACACCACTACGTGGTAAGAAAAGAGTAAGAAAGACCAGGTCAGTCATTAAGTGATGAGGAACAAACACCTAAAGGTAAAGATTTGCTACCACAATCCATTTATCTGAAGTATTCTTCACAAAAAACATTAAATCCTATTGTTTTCTCCAAACATTAAGTGAAAATATTTGAAAAGCATTCTCATATTCCAACCAATTTATAAAGGCCAGTGCAAACTATTGCATAGAGGTACCAACCCTGAACTAGTTACAGACTCATCCAAAAACCTGAACCAAGTGAAGGTATTCTCCAGATCTTCCAAATTTCTAAATCTCCCACTACTTGATAAAGGTTATTATTAATTCCCTAAACATACATTTTGAAACACAGAGTCAAATACTAAAATAAGATAATGTCTTGAGAAATGCAGAAGAAGTCAAGCAACTTTGCAGGTTACCATTAAGAGCCTCCCTGCACTCCCAGACAGTGCAAGCCATCACCTCTAAAGAAGCGTTCTTACTTAAACCACACTAAATAAGCTGAGTACAACTGAGCATCTTCCCACAACCAGTGCCATCAGCAATGTTTTAGCCCAACCATGTCATAAACTGCAAGCCACTAGTCAAGCCCACCCTCCACCTTTCCAGCATGAAGGGGTTTTTCCCTCTCCGCTGGCAGCGGAGAATCACGGAGGCAGGAATTACACGCACAGGCCAAGTGAAACAGCCTACACAGCACGTACTTCCAAATGCTCGGAGAGGCTGAAGGGGAAACCAACACTCCTCCCTTTTATCTGTCTTCTGTCAGTCCTGCCTGCTGCTCAAGGCCTCAAGGAGGTCACACTGGCGCGGTCTCAAAGCTCACATGCACAGCTTTCCCCCAGTTTCAGGAGACGTGCCTCACAGGAGAGCTCCCGCAAATCCACGCTTTCCTGAAGGAAGTGCTGTCTGATCCCACGCCACGGGAACCTTCAGCCGGGGCAGCGGCTCAGGTACATAGGGCAGAAATATGCAAACTCAAGCGATGAACTACTCTGATACTCAGGCAGCCAACTGAAATGCACGGGTTTCATGTCTCCTGATAGCATCTGCTAGCAGTGTTTATCAAGTATAATGCACCTCATTTGATGCAGGTCTCACGTGCTTGAGCAAACAAGCACATAATCACTTCCACTCAAGAAGCTAAGCTCCCTTAAGGGATTTCCCTTGAAGATGAAATATTTATCAATTTTAAACTTAATTCCTCATTTAGTCAAATGTGATGCTATGCTGTCAAAACAGAATTACTGCTGATTTTAGCACAACAGCCTTACCCTAGGGCCCTCCCAAAAATTTCACAGGACACACACTCTTCTTTGCCCAAGCTCTAATGCTGAACTCATCTGGGGATGAAACAATCCACAAGGGCTCCACAACAGCAGCCTGGAGAATCATGTCACTGATGTGCTCTTCTTTACTAGAAGATGTTTTGAACTATGCTCACAATAAAAACACTTGGTTTTAATTAAGCACTAATACTTAACCGAAACCAAACAAGTACCCAGGTAATGCACAAGAGACATAATGATAAAATAACAACCACTTCCTGGCTTTTTACCCTGTTTTTACAGCTTCAAAATTCTCTCTGACTAGCAGAAGGACAAGGAGGAAAGGCCAGATCCCAAGTTTCCCTGACAACAGTCCTGACGTAACCCTAAGCAGACAGCACTGAGTAAGAACCATCAGAACAAAGTAGTGAAAAGCCCCTGAATCCTCCGCCAAGTGCTGCTCTCCCCATTAGGTGGCAACATCGGCCAACATCTGAGTGCCAGGGAGCCATAAAAGCAGACCTGGTCCTGGTTTTGGCCAGAACATCTGTGACCTGGGATGGTTTTTCCTCAGTAAATATCACCACTGTAAAACGCCTTTCCTCCAAGGGCCAAGTGGCACAACTCTGAACCAAACGTGACTGGGTGAAGTGTCCTCATCTCAACCCACGAGTTCTCACTGCTCCCATGCTCTGCCCCATCCCACTGGGCTGCCTGGGGATCAGCTGCTGCCTGGGGTTAAAGCACAAAAGACTTCTGGGAGATTTCTCTCTTTCAGTCTTTTATTTCCATCAAACTCATCTGAGCCCTAAATCCTCACAAGTTACACAGGACAGTCATGTTGCATTTTCCCTGAAATACTTACTAGAAAGCCTTTCCGTGGCATCTATTACATAAGCCAGTAGACACACAGCAGAATTAAAAACTCTACAAAGCTCACACCTCTTGCTTACCTTTCTCCCTTGAACCATCACTTCTGTCATCTTAACTATTCACCTTTGGGATCTTATTACCAGCTAACTGGACATGTTTTACCTTTCTTTCCTGGGTGGGGTTTTGTTTGTTTTTAGTGAAACTCTACATCAGCCACACTTGTCTGTTTTTATCCCTGTGCATACTTAAGGTCAACCTTGACTAATTTCACAGGCCTCATCAGTCCATTCACGCCTTACCACATTACATTCCTGAAACTCCAACCAGGAAACAGCGTAGCTGTCCAAATTCGAAGTAACCCATTTGCTTACTCAAGTAGAACAAAACAAGGCTGAAAAAATCCTCCAGCACCTTTACCACCTTTCAGGCTGCTGAGAGCCATGTTGTAGAGACAGTCTAGAATAACATCAACAAATATTCCGAATAAAGTTATGCATTATTTTAGACATACAGGCAATCTCTTTTTTTTAAATCATATAGTTTTTTTTAAAAAATATAGAAGCACTAAATATTGTTCCTCTAACCAGTGCATCCCTTGGCTATTTATTCCTACAGGTAGTGAATCCCTAGCTATATACTTATATCTATATGTGTGTGTGTGCGAATTTCAATGTATTTGTCTGTGTTCTGGATCAGCTTCCAGCTTTAGCAATACTTTCACTGCTAACTTACTCTGCATCACTTGATGCCTGGACCAGGTGTACACATCTCCTCCACATTAATTCCAGAGCCAGATTTCCCAAGCTCAGGCTGACCTGCAGCCAGAGATGACCCACCTCCCAACACTGCATAGCCTTCCAAGCACTTTGTAAGCCGAATGCACGGGAGTGAATAATTTTATGGACTAAAAAACCACCCAAAACACAGAACAGGACCAGTTGGAGTATGAATGCCCTTCGAACAGGCTCCCAGCAATATGAAGAAATAAAAACCTTTTTCCAAGTCTATAATGAAAGAATCAGTAAGGCCTTATAAAATGTTCCTAGTACATGCTCTTTGCTGGGAAACAAGCTCATCTCTGACCTCTATAGCTTTATGAGGTACTCAGACACAAAAGAAGCCAGTGTCAAACAGCACAGGACACCTAAGAATAAACTCCCCAAAAAAACTAGTCCAACTCCACAAAAAAAGTACAATGTCACCAAAAACAGCTCTTCATACCCTCTGCCCTTCCTCATGGAGCACTGGAAAAGAGCCTTTTTCAACAAGCATTAAACAATACATCCCAGTGTTATTTCACCAGGACTACGGAACAAACTGCTCTCTGCCACAGTTGCAGGTGAACTGTTGCCAAGATCTGTTCCTTGCAGCCCGGTTTTGATCACATCTTCGTGTAATACATAATAAACACAGGCACTGCTGGTGCTCAGATTGGTTCTGTGACCCCCATACACTGCTATGATGCACAGAGCCCCCTCTTCCAACCTGCTGCTCAGCTCCTCTTGTGGTGTACTCCACGCTGCCTGTAACTCTGCATATTCACGGGCATCCTGTCAGGATCATTTCAGGGCACCTGAACCAGTTCTCCCTGCCCTCCCCACGGACAGCAGTCCTTCCCCACAGAGGCACTGCCTTGTCTCAGACAGTGCACAGCACTGCAGGCACATTTATGACGGGGACACCAAAAGCACACACAAGAAATACTTGAGTTTTGTGTCTAGAACACTATTTAATTCTTGAAGCTATCAATATTTTAATCTAATTTGTGAGAACAAAACTTTTAAAAGCACACAGAGTTCAACCATCTGAGTTCTCATCAGCCTCAGCCACAAATCCACCTGAGGCACAGCTCCATCCGGAAGAGCAGTTGACAGATGTTGCCCCTAAGCTCCCAAACTGAGCAATCCCAAAACCAAAGGCAGAAATAGCTCCCTACTTCTGAAATAATGCACTTCCGCAGACGCATCTGGGAGCTGACTATTTCTCCACTTTCTTTTAAGCGTGCAGACAATGCATTCCAAGGGACATAGCGCTGCTCCGTTTCCCACTGCCCACACAAATTCCCACCGTGTAACAAGCTGACTATCAGGGCTGGTTTAGACAAGCAGCACTGTGTTCCTCAAATCAGTATCCGCTGGGCAAAGAGGAGCTGTGAATCACATCCCAGCAGCCTGGGTGGGGGCAGGGCAGCCCTGCCGTGCACCTCTCTTAACAGCACTGCTGCCCCACCTGGAGCAGGCACTCCCACCTTTCAGTTCTCCTGGCACCAGCCCCAAGCGCTCTGACAGAAGCACCAGAGACTACCTGGGGCACCCAAGGCACTTCAAGTTACTGAGTGAGCTGGGAAAGCTGAATTAAGGTCTGCTATGGATTTTTGTGAAGCTTCCTTTTTTAGTAACACGCATACAGCAGACTTGTCCAGGGGCCAAACTTGAGATGCTCCAGCTTTGGTCTAGTGAACAGCGAAAGGAGCAGAGCTCCATGTCCTGCAGCACAGCCCATCACACTCCTCACCCTACCTGCTTCCCAGAGAATCCAGGCCACTCGCCAGACACACTGGACTACTGTAATGACAAAACTGCTCCACGTCACCTTCTGCCTGACTGCCTCCGATATTTTGCTGTTCACAAACAAAAACCCACCCATTTCCTAAGGAAGATAAATTGGCTAGCTCTTTGAACTGAACACAGCTACTGAAATAGACACGTTTGCAATTCCTGCAGTATTCTAAGTTTAACAAAAACGAAACCAGATTGACTTAATAGCTGACTTCATGCTGTAAAATAAGGCAAGCATTTGATATGCCCTGCCAGGAATACATCTTATGCACCCAAGACAAAACATGGTATTTCTTAGGGTAAAACTGATCCTTTCTTCACCACATACTCTGGTTAGAAAAATAGAAAAACCACTCCACATTTCAATTTTTAATCAAGTTGCCTAAGAATTAGTCACAACCACTGTACTACTTCCATGTATTATGTCATCACCTCCTCTCGCTGTGCACTGGGATAAAAATAGTCTAACACATTCACCTCCACAGCTGTATTTAAGTAATACTTCCTCCCTGTGTGCAAGGAAGGTACCACAGAACATGACTAGCAGATCACCAACAGTTCAACTAATCGACTGTGAATATCAGAACGTTAGCTTCTATTAACCTCCAGAAATCACTCTGCAGCACAAATCACTCGAGTATTAAACGGGTCTTATCTCAACAAACTGCAAGTAGGAAATGAGGGTAAAATTTGGCAGCGAGTCACAATCCACTAGGCTTCACTCAAACACGTACCTGCAAGTTCTGGGGCTGTGCTCTCATACACACACTTGCTACTTGAGTTATTAAAGCCAGAAGCTAAAAGCAACACAATGAAGGGTGCCGTACTTTTTCCAAACAAGAAGAACCAGAGCTTTCTTCTCACAACACCTGCACGAGTACTTCTGTTTGAAGACACTAATCCAGTCTGCTCGCAGCCTCAGTGGGGAGAGCAAATACCTCAGCTCAACACAGAGGTGTCAGCTGCCTTATGCAGTTCACTGTGCAATGACAGTACAGGCTGGGCACCACCTTCCAGCCTGGGAACACCACCATGGCCCAACAAAGCAAGGACCTGCAGGTGATTTTTACTTTAGAGATGCACAGCAATGCAACCAACTCATGTATTTTCTTCCAATTCTTTCTTCCTTTGTAAATGCACCTCTTGCACATCCCAGTGCATTTAGACAAATGTACTTTCACTTTTATGAGCAAGTCAGCATTTTTAAAGGGAGTTTCCTCTATACGGGCCGACAGAGTTCTGTTGAGTTCCCAATTCACATTGCATTACAATCCCCATAACTATATCCCTGACTTGGCATTTTTAGCACTTACCTATCTGGCGTAAACAAGTCTTGCAATTAAAAAAAGTGCAAGAAACAACCCCCACTTCTGAAGCCAAGAAACACTTGCCAGCAGTGACAGCTGTTTGCAGGACCAACCAAGACATTGCTTCAAGAGAGAGAGCTTCACATCACCAGCGCTTCCTTTTCCTAAGGTTCATGAACAAACACTAACACACCCCAGAACCTTAACAACCAACCTGAAGGCTATTTTTTGTCAGGACAAAACTGTTGACTAAACATTTACATAAGGGATTACGCTGTGTAATCTAGGCCAGAAGAGTTAGTTCAATTCCATTTCACTGCACCATTAAACCTTTAGTCTCTCAAACTTTAGTCCACTAGACTCATGAGGTTACTGAAGATGTAATCAAGGTGGTGCCTTCAGGCAGGATGTTCTTCATGCTCAGCTTTTCTAGAGAAAGCTTTTCAACTTATTCAAGGCATTGATAAGATACCTACAACAAACATTGACTAGCACAGTTCACAAAAAAACCCCACCAAGAATAAAAAGCTAAACAATTTAAACAGCAATTTATCTTCAACATGTTTTTGCCCCATCCATTGTGTCTTTTCTCACCAAACTCAGCTCCCTCTGTAGTTGACTCTGACCTGAAAAGGTGGAGTTGGGAGACCACAACAATCACATCACCTGTGTATACAGGCTGGACAGAAATATGGAGGTCCCCACTCTACAACACTGAGGCCAATAGCAGGAGTTCAGTTCATTTTATACATGGATTTCAAATGTCATTTGCAAAGTTCCTTTTTTCTAAAACTTGATTTTAGCTCCAGTATAATCAACTAATGTCCAAATCAAAACCAGATGCAGAATGGTTAAGTCACTGGGCACAGATATATTATACTGCTTTGGAACTAAACTCCATTGTCATACCACAGGTTACCAACCAGTTAAGAAAAACTCCTTTTCTCCACCAAACTCTTACTTGCTCCGCCGTTTGCTTTCCATGTTCCTTAAAATCACTATTTTGCTTGCGATGTCAATATGGAATCACAAGAATCCAAGGCAGAGCAAGTCAGAGAAGGGATCTCCAAGCTCACATGTGAGTGACCGGCCCAATGAACACCCCAAGGCTGCCAGGGCACAGAAACAAGGCACAGCACACGGTGTCCGGCTCCAGCCCAAGGGCTGGTTCTGTGGCATCCTGGACAAGGGCCACAAACTGTGCCTGTAACACAAAGACGAGAGCCACCAGCACAGGCAGACACAAACCAAGCAATTTCTAGTGCCAGAAGCATTTCAAACTAAGGCAGATGTCACCGGAAGATTCTCTGGTTCGCTGTTTGCCTAAGGCATCTTACACATCCTGAATTCGAAGGATGAAACGCATCTCTTCACTGCTAGAAAGAGTCTACAGAATCTCACTCGCACCTTCACATTGGTGTAATCACCAGTGAATTCACTGACCATTTTTAGTAAGTGAGCATGACCAGAACGGGACTGAGTGGCTGGAATGAGGCTTAAGAATATCTACTATGAGTAACTGAGGTGCTGAGTACAAGGATGTTCATTACCTTATCTCCTATTCCTTACCCATCTGCAAATACTGGTGTATGTTTAAACTCTGAGCATACCAAAGGAGTATGCCCAGATACAAACCTACCTGGCATAAGAACAACAGGGCACCAGTCAACATTCTTAAGAGCACAGCATCTGAGATCCAACCTGCTCACACCAATAAAGAGAACTGCAAACCATTCTAGGTGGTAATACTTCCTTGGTACCTGCACGAGGGCAGGCAGGTCTTGAAGGTCTGTCTGGTATATGCTGAATACATTTGAACACTTCAGTTTACACCTAAAACATCTCTTAAGACTGCCACCCCAATTACCTTACAGCACTTGTATGCTTGGCATTCCAAACTTCACACTGACATTTGACAATTTAAAAGGAGACACTGAAACTTCTAAACCATATAAGCAGCTTGGTAGCTATGCTGCAATGGCAAGAGGATTCTGAGTATCAGAATCAAGATTATCAACGTCATTTAATACTTCTCATACACCTACCAGGCTTCAAGGCAGAGCCAGTCAATAGCAGTAACTCGGAGAAAGGCAGTTATTCGTTAAATGGACCCATTTGGAGACTCACGTTTGTGGGCAAGTCTCCAGAAATTAAAATGCCAGGACATATCCACCACCTAAACTCAAAGATGTCCTTCAACAAAAGGCTCCTCTTACAAATCCAGATGTACAATTTCGTATCAGCTTAACAGAACAGCAAATCCCAAGAAAGACTTGAAATGGTCCATTTGATGGAGAAATCAAACATTGCAAGAAAGCCCAGAGCTGGGAGGATAATACTATTGATTCACACCGAGATTGGAAGACTCTGAAGACATCTGAAAGACAAAACCAAACTAGATGCAGCACTCTGCTTCCATTTGAGTTGCTGTTTGTTTACACTGCTTTTAGAACTACCATAATATAAGCTTGTTTTTCTATCTTCAGAGTGCCTAAGAAACCTCAGGACAGCTCATTCTGGGATCAAAAAAGCCTCCTGCTGCTTCCCTTAAGCAAAGGCCAAGTGATAACCCACCTAAACTCACCTCAGGGTGAAGGTCTTAACTCCACATGCTACTGAGCTCTAGGGAGAGACAGTAGGGCTCTGCAGGACATAATTATTTAATTTGCTTTTCTCCAAATAGCTGGTTTTCCTGCACATCATGCACAAAGCAGAACTGATCCTATGTCTAATGCTGACATACCAGATTTCATTCACTTCCTACTCTGGTCACATGAACAAATGCTGTGTTCAGTCAGTTCCTTATACATGTATGTCAGAAGAGTAATTTAGTGCCTTATACTCTTCAGCGAGCTATTTGTTCCGTACTGCTTTCATAGTTACACGCAAATAAATTACCCAAAACAAGAAAAAACTTGTTTAGCAACAATTTTTCGAAATACAGGCACATTCAGCTTGTCAACCTACAGCAGTTGCAAAAGAATGTAAGTAAATGTCATATTAATCACTGACTTCCAAAGCTATTTTTTGTTTCATAAGAAAATAGGCCAAGTGCTGCAACAATTACTCACTAGAACTGCTACTGAAAGACAAGATGCACAGAAAAAAAAAATCACAGTCCAAGCGACAAATTAAAAAAAAAAAGGCAAGTAAAATGAGTCAGTACAACAGACCTGAAATAAAGCAGGAACGGGACCATTTCTATGTATTGGTACACAGCTCCTAGAGACTTGCGTATTAGTTTCCAGGCACCACAGGAACAAGTTCATCCATTCAAAAAAAGGTGCAAGTTTGGAAGGAAGCCCAACATACACATTACTCTGAACAAAATCTCCTCAAGCCCTGGAATATCAGAATTCCTTTCGTAGTTGAGTGTGTGGCAATCAAGGCACAGCACGTTACACAAGCGCTGAGGAAGAAACCACCTCAGAAGCAGGATGCTCCAAACTCTACCAGTATCTCTTGTACAGACTTGTATGACTTGGGGCAAACGCCTTCATCTGCCTTTGTTTCTCCGTCTGCGGAATAATGACTCTCCCTGAGGCAACGTGATGCTCTTCACAGCAATACCAGGTTTGACACCTCTTGAAGAGCAGGACAAAGAAACGCTCAGAGGAGTTCACTCTGCCCTGAGCCTACATCATCAACTCTTCAGTACTGTCACCACTTGCCTCGGAAGCAAGGCAGACACAAGAAGCAAGGCTAAGCAAAGACTGTCATACATTTACAGGGAGAACACTCCAAGTCTGCCAATTTCCAGTTCCACAACACAGTGTTTTGTAACACCTGGGTTTAGGTTGCTAAAGGACCAAGCTATTCAAGGTCTTGCTATTCAAACCAAGAGAAATAGCCCTGCTGCACTAAAATAGATCCCTAGGACCAACTCTTTTATTTCAGTTTGGTAACCTGTCCTTTTCTGTGTGTTTTCCTCCCCCCTGCCTCCGTTCAGAGATCCAGTTTCACAGCTGATGCCACCCATACCCAAGACATCCCATTGCAACTAGTTAAAAGTAACCAACCTAGACAGGCGTGAGCAAGGAACATGTGAGCCAGGAGAGGGAGCCAAAGGTTCCTACCTTCTTAACCAGGAGACAAGCAGAGACTGAAATCCATTCCCAAGACAACCAGCAGAGCAGGAGAAGGGGAATTCACATTCCTTTCTTGTCAGCAGTCAGACAATGATGAAGAGAAACACAGGCCCTCTCCTTTCAGATGAGAGGCTTCCACACTCACCGCCTGCCTTCCTATGCTGGACAAGCCAACTCTGCTGCAGCAGAACGCGAGCCTAGAGACTGTGACCTGCATCACCGCGCTGCTGCTTGGCATTACTGGGACCTGCAACCTACCTTCACACTGCCAGCTCGGGGTACCAGAAACATGTGAGTATTCCCAACACCTCAGGAAGCAGCTGTTGAACAGCTTCTAAGCCAAACCTGCAAAAAGAGACGAGGAGAACCTGCCCTTCCAAAACAGATGCCTGCAAATCTAGCAATTTCTTAGGAAAAGGACAGCACGTCAGGCAAGAAGGATGCAATTAGGTGCCTGACGGTGCCTGTGTTCCTGGTCAGGCCCAAGCCTGTCACCTGACTCACACTGCACACTCTGGCAGGCACGGAGCATTCACAGTGTCAGTTGACACAGCTCTGCTTACAAACACCAACTCAGTACTCTGTGGCAGCCTGCTTAGCTGCAATGCTACAGAGGCAAAAAATAGCTACAGCAAGCAAAATATAGCACAAGGTTAAGGAATTAGGAGAACCAAGACAAACAAAACACTGCAAGCCAAAGCAATGCCAGAGACAAGCAGCACAACCTAACCGAGCACCTGCAACACCTTCCCTCTGAACCCAAGGTGAAACCTATTTAGCAAGTGAGACACCCATCAAAGAGCACATGTGTGCACACTTAGAGCTACAACCAACATCTACAGCTGGAAAGACATCTAAGTTCACACTGTTAATGTGCTCATATAGTAAAACTTGCTCATTCTTCACCGATGCAAAAGGGGACCTGTGACTGTGCTGCTCCCTAGAGACCAAGACCCATCTCTGGGATTAACTCCAGTTCTCCGTGCACAGAACAACTGTATGAACCCTTCCACACGGGAAACATGCTAGTTAAAGACTGGCAGCTCTGCTATTGCACTAACAACAGCCCTGAGAAATACATGCCCTTTTCCAGGATTACTGGTTTCCAATGGACACCTGCCTGAAAAGGAAGTCCACTTCTTTTGGCTAACAATTTGTCTTTTCCATGCTGGCATGCAAAATACTGAGATTTAAAAAACAAAAAACCAAAACTTTCAGCTAATGCAATTAAGCACATCAAAAGAATAAAGATCCTGCCCAGTTTCTCTTAAAGCCAGGCCATGTCTTTCCCAGACAGAGCTAATATATCCTCTATTATTCTACGCTACCTTACTCTTGGAGGGTGTCCAGGAGTTTCCTAGTACAACATACTTGCAAATAGACCCTTTCTGACTACTGCAGCATTAGCATACTTCACCAAACACATCTGCAAGGAAAAAAGCAGGTAGGTGGCACATGAATTGGTTATATCTGTCCTTCGTCAAAATTTGGTCAAAGAAAGGAGGCTTGAGTTTGTGCATCATCTTACCATGATACTTCCACAAATCAAGTTCCTTCTTGCGTAACCATCTGATTCTTGGCCACTATCCTGAAAACTTAGCATAGAATTACCACATTCCCAGGTACTTGCTCGGTATTTAACTACTTCTGGACACACAAAAATTAAGTGGCTAACACCCTTGAACATAACAACTGTGTGCAGTTCAGAGGTAACGTGACCTGTCCACGTACACAGGATGCAGAAAGGAGCGTCCTCAGGGCACGCAAGGACCAATAACTGGATAATCAAGGGCACTAGACCATGTGTCCTGGGAGATGAACTTGGCCTTAGCTGTACAACAGATGCCTTTGCCAGCCTACAGATGTTTCCCAACGTGCTCATTTCCCCATCTGTGTCCCAGAGGCCCAGGAGAGCTCTGGAAAGCACAGGGACTGCTGTTCCCAGGTACCACCACAGGGTTCAGCACACCAGCCACGCGACGACCTAGACTGAACTAGAGCTTTCATTTTGTGCTCTATGCTACACGAAGAGACACCTTTCCCTGCACACTGATGTAAGACCAGGATCAAATGCCAAGAGCCAAACTGCTTCCTGGTTTGTTTGCCTTCTCATTACACAGCTACCTCCTGCAACAGCCAGACAATGCTCTTGTTCCGAGTTGTGATCTGCCTTCAGTAGGCCCAGGAAGCAGAGGATGAACCACAAGCCCTACAGCAAAGGCTCCCTATCTTGCATCACCCAGAGACCCAAAGCTGGTCCAGGATCTCTGCACCTGCCAACCTGCAGCTACACCTGACATCAGGCAGCCTATTTTTGGGACTGCACAAGAGAGCCATGTGTGTTTTATTATACTTTTAGGAAAAAAAACAAAATCAGAAAGCACTGACGCTGCTTTCTGTTCCTTACAACTTCAACTTGAACAAACCACATCTTCTACTCCAATATTAGCAAAACAAAACTGTTTGAGACAGAACAACAGGGCTGACCTTTACAGTTACTCATGTGCAAACACAGATTCAGAAATGTTACATTCTGGAAAAAATTGACAGGACCAATCCCAACTCAAATTCCACAAGTTATCTTGCTAGACAGCCTTCCAGCTCATAATCCACCCGAACAACTGAACTAGATTATAACTGAAAATAGAACAGCAGTAAGTCACATGACAAACACTAAATTAATGAAGACAGCCAATAATGAACACATCAGCCACACAGGAGACTGCCATGCCACAGTCACAACAGACATGACCCTGCACCATCTGTATTCATAACACCGGCCACAAAGCTAAGCTGTCCCAACATACAGTTAAAAATTCAGTCCACACCACATGGAAACACTTGGAAGTACTAAAGCTCACTAATTCTTTAAAATGGCACTTCTCTCTTTTCACCTCTCCAGAAGAAAACACAACAAACAAGCCACACCTTGACAGGAGATGAAGCAGTTTCTCCTGTAAATCAGCACCTTTCCGAATTGATTGCAGCTGCTGGAGCTGCATATCCTCACATACCTCACTCTGAAAACCTAAAAATGAAGGTATGAAAGGCTCACTGAAGTGGGGCTTAGCAAAAGCCCAGAGAACCTTATGCATATCACAAAGTTTGTCCATTTAGATCACTAACTGAACTGCTATTGCTAGGACACACGATGTAAAAATAAACCCCAAAACTGTCACAGCAAAACTTCCAAGACTACCCTGATTTCAGGAGTGATTTTGAAAAACTTGGTACACCTCCTGTCTGAACAATAAGCCATTCCACCTTTAGCACAGCTGTGATGTTGATCCCATTTTGAAGACTCCCCTTCTACCCTCAGACAATTAATTGAAGAAAAATAGCCAGGAAAAGACATTTGTGCTGAAAATTAAACAGCACAGAAACCTACAAACGCACAGCACAACATCTCACAAAACAGGACCTGATTCCTCTCCACTGAGGTGACAGTTTTCTTAGGCTTTGAATGGAACTGTGTGGATTTAAGAGACAAACCAAATCGTGTTGTCAAGTACTTGCAAAGGCTGCACACTCCATTTCAGTAGGACAGCAGAGCTCACAAGAAGCTCATTCCTTCACTGTGTAGGAGACCAGAGGAATGACTGACTGGCTCGAAACAACCAGGTGGGAAGCTGGGGGGAACAGGGCAAGATCTGCTTAGGTGGGACAGGCACTGCTCTCCCCTGACCCCCGAGCATTTCGGCATCTCTAGTCCAGTCCACAGTGGTGGGAGCCAACAGCACGGTCATCCCCCAGAATGGCCGGGACTGACCCCGGGGCTGCCCCAAAATGGCCGGGCCTGACCCCTGGGCTGCCCCAAAATGGCCGGGCCTGACCCCTGGGCTGCCCCAAAATGGCCGGGCCTGACCCCTGGGCTGCCCCAAAATGGCCGGGCCTGACCCCTGGGCTGCCCCAAAATGGCCGGGCCTGACCCCTGGGCTGCCCCAAAATGGCCAGGACTGACCCCTGGGCTGGTGTAATCCAGGGCTGTTGAAAGGTTCTCTGGGACAAATGAAGCTGACCCTCAGAGGGGGTAAATGGGGAGAAAGACATTCACCATCTGGGCATTAATGACCAGTTTGATACTCAGTCTCCTGAGAATTTTGTTGTTTCTCTCACACACTGCCCAGAGTGAATCAAACCACCTTCCCTTAAACCTGCCCAGTGGGACAGGGCTTTACTCTGAGAGGCTGCACTGTGGGAAACTGTAAAAAAAAGAGCACATGACTTTCAATTTTATAAAGGGAATATTCAAGCTTTTCACTTTTTCTCTCTACTGAGAGGCCCCTTCTCACAGAAAACTGAGCTTTAACCATCATATTTAATAAATTAAGCAAACACACTGTGTTACACAAATATCAAATAATGAACTTATAAGCAACCACCACTTGAGAGGCTTTTTCCCCACCTCTCTAGTCCTAGATACAAGGTCATTCAAAAAAGCAACAGCTTCCTAAGCTACAGCAGCAGAAGGCTCAATACCACAGCTCCAGACTCACCACTTTATCAGTCAATGATAAAAACCAAACCAGTATACCCACTATGACACAGCTTCTTTCCACATATACCGGGGCAAAGGAAAGAGATAAAGTTATAGCATGAGAGTAGCTGACCCTCTCCTACCCAGAGCTTCCTGGCACTGAAGAGCTGCTTTCCATCCCCCCCGGTGCAGTTTATCAGCTGTACTACGGCTGGACACAGCACTGCTTTACTTGGATAAGGTGCACCAGCACACGCCCCACCGTTCCATTAATCCATCCTGAATGAAAATGAAAAGCAGACGATGACCGTCTCTGCCTGCCCACAAATGAGCTTCCAAACGAAGCCAGTCAGGTTCAAGAGGGAAGCTGGAAGTCAAGCCCACATGCAGTCTCTTTTCTAACATCTGCAACTGTCGCTGCTTTATCTGCACTCATTGAAAACATAGCCACACACCGAATTACAACACTTACCGTAACCCCTTTGGTCTGCTTGTGGTACGAAGACAACCTTTAACTTGGCAAGGTCTTTATTTATTTACTTAGTTTAAACATCTCAAGCCCTGCCAGGCAATAAAGACAATAAGACAAATTAGCATCTTCTAATGCCTACTCTAACAAAACACAGAAGAACTGGTTTCACTGCAGTTCTTAAAGGAAAAGGAGTTAGTGAAGTCTAATCAAGGCAAACCATGAAGTAATAGTAGTATCCCCATGTCAAGTCACAACTTTTTACTTCCTCCTTATTTAAGCCAAAGAAGTTTTGAGAACTGGCTACTTTTCACTCTTCACAACATAACCTGTTTTGCATTAACACTTGAGAACTATTGAAAAGCACATTTCATATTTGGCCATTTCCAGTTTGCTGCAGTTTCTGAGCTACTTTCTGAACTACTGGAGTCCCCCATGCACCACCTGTAACTTTCAACAGAGAACCCTTCATATTTTTGTCACTTTAATTTTTTAAACTTCAGCTGTATTGCAGATACTCTTGTTCAACAAAAAAACAGAGGAAGTCTTCACTCTCTGAGTCATTTATTCCATAAAGTTCCACCCTTCCCTCAAAATGGTTAAGAACTCACTTTTTACCTCAAACCTTAACCCAAATTAACTACTTTTCCCCCCATCTCTGAGAAATAAGCCTTAAAAACAAACACCTTCATCCAACAGCATACTGACCCCTGGAGTGTGGAGGCCAAGAGGTCATCACAGAATAGGTATGTTTAAAACAAAACAAACCACCCAACAGCCTCCTAACCACAGCACTTCAACTTGATACCTTCTTTATTGCAAAGGATGCTGTTACTTTAGGTAATATTACGCATATTTATTCAAAACTACTAGATTGTAATGCTCTGTAGTTCCACCTTTAAAAGACTGAAATAAAATAATCTTGTGGACAAGCACAGAAAAAGCACTTTGAAGGCAACTTTGGATCCATGTGACAAACCCACCGAAGATCCTGCAGCCTAACAAAGTCCTCATAACTTGAGCCTTGCAGCATCACTACTGACACCCCTCTGGTCAAGGGGAGCCTCAGCCCCCTAAAGAGCCAGGAGGGGCCTCCCTAAGGAGGCTCAGAGCAAAATCTGGAAGGAGGATGGGGGTTAAACAGTTTGAATCAGACACATAATCCTATTAATCCCAATGTCTTAAAAAACACAAGTACAATATACCACACCACTGCTATGAGAATGTCACATATTGTTTATGAAATAGATCTGTTAGCTCATTAGATTCATTAAGTTAATGTGTCATTAGCGCTTCATAGCACAAGCTGTAACTTGGATATGAACCTCTTAAATGGCATTTCATCAGCACTGAGTAACAAGAACTGGAGACCCTCAGTTAAATCGAGTTTCAGAAACTGAAAGAAAAAAAAAAAGCCTTATGCAAACATGACAGGAGAAAAAGTGATTTTTTTTCTGCTCTCCCAAGAGAAGCATTACTAATCAGAGGATTTATAGTGTTCAGTGTAAACTACAGATAGCAATATGACTAATGCAACAGCAGTAACATACAATTACTTACTATTAGTGGTTACTGAGGCAAGGGATTGATAGTCAACAAGTAATTCCCAGACCAAAAGCCACTTTTGGATCCATAAATCGCTGCGGTTAGCCAGGATCCCCTGAGTGCCACTTGGGCAGCCCCTGTTAGAGCCCAGCTGTGGGGCGTGAGCATCAGCCCCTGCTCCCCGCGGCGCCTGTGACCCAGGCACGCAGTTATACCCCACCTGGCACTGTTCTCTCCTCCAGGCCTCGCGGGGTCCTCCCTGCCCAACAGCGCTGCTGCTGCTGCTGCTGCTGCCTTGGGGACTTTCTCCGAGAGGCAGCAGGCTTACACTGCCCCAGCTCTCATCGGTTCTCATCCTGAGCGGCCGTATTCGAGACCATATAAAAGCTGTACAAAATTTTTATTTCAGACTCAAAAGTGAAGAGCATAACTTTCTTGACACTCCAATGTTAGAATTTGGAGTCCCTCCACCCCTAAGCCCTTGAGGACTACTAATTTCTTTCTGCCAGCTTCAGAAAGAAAAAGTGATCTGTAGTGACTCTTCAAATGGCACATTGTAAGAAAACTTTAATAATATGCTAAACTGAATCAAGCACTGTGCAATTTCACTCCTTTTCACTACGCATATGGGTTCTGTGTTACCTCCTGAATTTGTTGAGGAGCCTATTGCCATTACTCGTTTAAAGGTCTCTATTCTGCCTCCAGCCCTGCAGACAAATACTGTCAGACCACAGCGACTCCAAAGTGGTTCTCAGCACGGGCCACTCATGCTTCAGGCAACCAGGTATGCAGCTGGCTGACCAGGACATCACCAAAAACACTGCATTCTCCACACTAACCTCCACGGCTGCTACTCTGCAACAACCTTTTCAAGGCAGCAATGAAGATACAAGTGCTCCCGATATGTTCCTGTTTCGAGCAGTATTATCATCTGCATGCACTTGTTAAAACCTTCATCAAAAAACGGACATACACAATCAAAGTTCACTAGCACATTTGCACACAAACTACTCGAGCAGCACACAGACGCAATAACGACGGAGGTGAATTATTTTCGCCCCCAACATCCAAAGCAGCGTGTTGCAACTATGAAATACGCAGGTCTAACGCTGAGCCCGGCGCCCTGGGAAGTGAATTCACACACTTACACACCACACACACACACCACACACACACAGACGCCCTGGGAAGTGAATTCACACACTTACACACCACACTTACACACCACACACACACAGGCGCCCTGGGAAGTGAATTCACACACTTACACACCACACTTACACACCACACACACACAGGCGCCCTGGGAAGTGAATTCACACACTTACACACCACACTTACACACCACACACACACAGGCGCCCTGGGAAGTGAATTCACACACTTACACACCACACTTACACACCACACACACACAGGCGCCCTGGGAAGTGAATTCACACACTTACACACCACACTTACACACCACACACACACAGGCGCCCTGGGAAGTGAATTCACACACTTACACACCACACTTACACACCACACACACACAGGCGCCCTGGGAAGTGAATTCACACACTTACACACCACACTTACACACCACACACACACAGGCGCCCTGGGAAGTGAATTCACACACTTACACACCACACTTACACACCACACACACACAGGCGCCCTGGGAAGTGAATTCACACACTTACACACCACACTTACACACCACACACACACAGGCGCCCTGGGAAGTGAATTCACACACTTACACACCACACTTACACACCACACACACA